>OZ024906.1:15477131-15556683 GCA_964017125.1 Flabesymbios commensalis
AATCAGAAAAGAGTATTTAAAACATGTATATGTACTGCCGTGCAAAGGCAAAATGCAGCATGTGCATACTATACAAAAAAGCAGATGCTGCCTATTGTCTCTGTAACAATAGCAGTCATACATTCACTGTGTGTCATTGTAGCCTCCATATCTGTAACAATAAGTCATACATTCACTCAGTGTCATTGTAGCCCCCATGGACGTAACAATAGCAGTCATACATTCACAAAGTGTTTTTGTAGCACCAATATCTGTAACAATAGCAGTCATACATTTACTAAGTGTCATTGTAGCCCCCATATCTGTAACAATTACAGTCATACATTCACTCAGTGTCATTGTAGCCCCCATATCTGTAACAATAACAGTCATACATTCACTGAGTGTCATTGTAGCACCAATATCTGTAACAATAAGTCACACATTCAATAAGTGTCATTGTAGCCCCCATATCTGTAACAAGAAGTCATACATTCACCGGGTGTCATTGTAACCCTCATATCTGTAACAATAGCAGTCATACATTCACTAAGTGTCATTGTAGCACCAATATCTGTAACAGTAGCAGTCATACATTCACTAAGTGTCATTGTAGCCCCCATATCTGTAACAATAGCAGTCATACATTCAATAAGTGTCATTGTAGCCCCCATATCTGTGATGATAGCAGTCATACATTCACTCAGTGTCATTGTAGCCCACATATCTGTAACAATAGCAGTCATACATTCACTTAGTGTCATTTTAGCCCCCGTGTCTGTAACAATAGCCGTCATACATTCACTAAGTGCAATTGTAGCCCCCCATATCTGTAACAATAGCAGTCATACATTCACTCAGTGTCATTGTTGCCCCCATATCTGTAACAATAGCAGTCATACATTCACTTAGTGCCATTGTAGCCCCCATATCTGTAACAATAGCAGTCATACATTCACTAAGTGTCATTGTAGCCCACATATCTGTAACAATAACAGTCATACATTCGCTCAGTGTCATTGTAGCCCCCATGTCTATAACAATGGCAGTCATACTTTCACTCAGTGTCATTGTAGCCTCGAATATGTGTCACCGCGAATGGGAACAGGTAGGAATATTTGGATATGGATTCGAATCTATGAGAACATATTGGAATCTGTGGCCCCAAATTCGAATCTGTGGCAAATGATTGTAATTTGCAATCTGTGGTCACATATTATCATTTTTAATCTGTACCCACAGATTGTAATCTGTTACAGTTAATGCGAATCCGTTCACATAACAAAATGTGGTGACAGATTCAAATCTCTGGTAACAGGTACAATGTTCCCACAGATTCCATTATGATCCCTTATTTGCAAATGTGTTCCCACAGATTCAAATCAGTGTGCAAAGATATTGTCATCCTTACACATTTGATCAATCTGTGAGCACAGATTTGAATTCGTCCCCCCATATTCCAGTCTGCTCCCACAAATTTGAATCTATTGCCGCCGATTGCATAATCTGTTGCCTCAGATTTTAATAGCTTCCCACATATTCAAATCTGTGGCCAAAGAATAAAGCAACTATACGATCAAATATATTCGAACTTTGCGTTTCAGCAGAATCTCTGTGAGCACTGGAACGACACGAGAGCGAATCATCACACATGATTCTAAATTGCTCTACAAATAATATGCGTGTTAGCTGACACCCAGCTAAGTTTTATCTCCATAATTTGATAGTGTACAGGCCTGCACAGCAGCGATTAGCACTGATTAGGTGTCGTTGATTCTTGGTATGCATGGACCCATTACACCAGCATGTGCAAACATGCCCGTATGCTGAGATCGCGCTGATCAAATAATGTTATGGAAGCTTCAAAAGATGGGAATGGACTACGTTAACCCTTTGGTCCTCTCGTCGCTTTTCGGTGCATTGTATACTAAAATTTAAATAAAACATCACTGTGTGGAAGTAGTTTAATTTTTCACAATCAGCAAGTTCTGTACGTGCACTTTAATTTTTGTGTTTTATGACATTAAAATATTCTCTCTGAGAATGGAATTGTGGAGCAATTGCGTCTGAAGGTAGATAACAATAAAATTGCTTAGCTGGATGTCAGATGGGTTAACCCTTCAAACGTTTAATAAATATAAGAAATACAATTTAAATTCCCACCCACTTCACTTGAAGTTGTGTCTCGCTACCACGACACACCACTTCAAGAGGGCGACAAATTATCGTATTTGTTTAATTTTAGACCAAACATTTCCAAACCTTGATTCCTAAACACATTTCATTCCGAATATCAGTGATTTTATCGAGTAATAAAACAGACTAAAACGACTATGGTCGCGTTTAGCGGTTGAAGGGTAACCATATCAACCGTAACCTGTCATTGATCTACGAAGAGTAAACTAAACAAAATCTAAGCAAAACAGGTGATTCAGAATAAGGAATCACTCCTGATATTACTCGTGACTTCTCATAATAAGGTATCACTTCACAACCACTATTGGTGTTAGTCGTGTCTTCTATATGCTGTAACCTAGGATTCCACTACCTGCTTCTATTCCATTAGGTGTCTCAGATAAACTTTGGATACTTAATCGTCTCGCCTATTGAACATAACAGTAGGTAGGCCTATATGAACCAGGTGTTAGGTCTATCCAGTTTGGTACTATAGACGAAGCGGTCTTGAAGATGAAACGTGTGCACTTTGTGTTTGCATATTATTGCATGCACTTGTATTCGCACATGTCAGAAACAAACTGATCGGATATTCAGTCTTGTTCAAGAACTTTGTAAAACAATTATGTCCATTAAGAGAGTACTTTCATATTAGTGCACATGAATAATATACCTTAACAATTTTTACAATGTTATTTGTTTCATCATTGTTTTTTTTTTCGAATTAAAGAATCTATTCACATGTTCAATAAAAACAGGATATTTGACATCGAGATGAATCTTTTTTATTTACAGATATTTGATGGAGAACATGGATGGATATCATTCCACAAGTGACGTAAGCTTAACTACCATCATAGAAGCCACGTCTAATGGTGATAACTCACACAGACACACAGAAGAAAATGTTCACAATACATGGATTGTCCTTATTACGTTCGTCATCCTAACACTATCAATTGTTGGAAGTCTTGGAAACCTTCTGATCATGTTATCTCTTCGAAAATACAGAAAGCTGCGTACAATTCCTAACCTGTATGTGCTGAGTTTATCTGTTTGTGATTTCATTGTATGTTTTATTATGATGCCCTATCGAGCATACAGTGCCTGGTACAAGGAGCAAACAAGGGGTTGTGAGGCGGTGGCTTACTTCACATTTTCTGTGCTTATCCTTTCTATGGCAAACATGACTATTGTGGCTTTGAATCGTTTTATACTTGTCACAAAATCATCACAGCTTTATTCTCGTATATACTCTATTCGTAATGTGAACATCAGCATAGTTGTCATGTGGTTGATATGTTTCTTTATGAGTCTTTTACCTTTTGCTGGTTTTGGTAGATATGGCTACAACAAAAAAATGGGTATGTGTTTGTTTGTGGATGGAGACTGGGGAACGTATTGGTTTGTACAGGTTATAGGAAACTTGGTTACTGCGTTTCCATGTTTGAATTTCACTTTATTTATATACGTTAAAATAATGCTGAATCTACGTGGGAGAGGACGCGAAATGCACACAGTAAATGTACCAGGTGATATGTCCATACAACCCGCAACACAGAATAAGCAAGAAGTGGGGATTGGTGTTACACAACTAAAGCAGAAGCAGAGAGATCGTAACATGAAGGTGATTCTTAACATGTTCATCGTCTGGTTTACTTTTGTTTGTTGTTGGCTTCCTGTCATAACACTTTTTATGGTCGATGTTCAGAATAAAGTTTCTGCCACAGCATACCATATACTGATGACATTTGCCATGTTCAACTCTTCTTTGAACCCCGTTATTTACGCGGGTATGAACAGAACATTTAGGAAAGCGTTTATCAATTTGATACAATGTCGTGATTTGAAACATAGAAGCATAGCAGAAACAATGACGTGAGAATCAGAGTTTAATAATATGTAACATTTTATTTCTTCTTAGATGGAATTGTTTATTATCATGTAAAATATATTTACATAGAACGACAGTGACACATATTTTTTCAGCTTTACTTTGAGTTACATACATAAAATATAAATATGTAAATATTTATGTTTTCAGTTACATGTACATAATATTATACATAATAGAAAATGATTAATAAGTAAGAAACTTTGCTACAAATTGTCAATTATCTGTCTGTCTGTTACTTACGAGAGGACACTTGTGGGGATAATCATTACTACAAGAGTGACTTATGTGTTGACTGACGTACTGTGGGGTGTAGCTCACAAAATTTCCAGAAACCTATTCAAACAGTCATTTTTAATATTATTTTAGTCTCTGACCCGCAAGATGTTCAGAGTGACAAATCCTGTCAAGCAAGGGGGATTTTTCACCTGTTCTATTTTCATTTTACCTTGATGAATTACTATACAGAATCACAGATTCTGGCTATGGTTGTTTTATTGGTACCTCGTTCGTGGGCTAAGAAGAGTAAACTAATGTTGTTAGACACTTATGAAACGTCTTCAATGACAATGAACGGTAAAGAATTTATGTGTACTAACCAAGAAGTACACTTTGGAAATGTCATTGGTACATGTAATAATGGGGCAAAAAATGTAATAAATAAAGCCACAAATAATTTTATCAAGTGAGTGAATGTCATTAATGCTCAATTTCGCTCTGTGTTATGCAGTACCAAATATAAACTTTTTAAACCATTTTGCATGCCTATGTACGGCTGTGGGTTGAGGGACTTCTCGTCCAAATATACAGAGTTTTTCTATGTAGCCTGGCGCAAAAGTATCAGATTGTTATGGTCTCTTCTATACAGAACCAATTGTAATCTATTACCAATCATTTGTGATGATCTGCCTGTGGAATATCAGTTGCACATACGTTTCCTCAAGTTTAATAAATCCAATATGAACACTGATAATGGACTTGTAAAACTATGTGCACGTTTATGCATGAAATGCAGCATGTCAGACACCGGGTAAAGTTTAACGTACATTTGTAGCAAATATGGACTGATAAGGAGAGATGTAAATGATGTATGTACAGGAACATTTAAACACGTCGTCTTGGCTGGCATTCAAACTCCTCCATAATAGGCTGTGTGTGCCGGCATAGCCATCAGAGAGGCTATACACATGAGAGAGCATATTATGGACTATAACCCATTCACACTAGACGATTTGGGGTTCCTCATAGCCTACACCAGACGACCATGTAAATTAATCATATCACCAGAGTTTAATCAATACAAGAACTGACTACCTATCTTTTCTTTTAGAATTTATATATGTATGAAAAATTGTACTTTGTACGAATAAAGTGAATATTATTATTATTATTGCCCATAATTGACATCAGAGTATCACCTTCACAATTTCCTGAAACCTGTTTGATCAGTCATTTTGAATTCATGCTTGCACTTCAATATTATTTTAGTCTCTGACCACATTGTCTATAATTGACATCATACACTTTAGACACTACTGTACGGTGGCAGCGTTTAGTGAAAATAATGTGTGGCGGCCATTTTGTCCTTGCCAACAACTGATTGGCCTCATTAATTGGATAGGGAGATCACATGATCATTCAGTTTGCTCAATAATAGTTAGCAACAACGTCACTACAAGCAGTAAGCAATACAGTGAGATGTCCCTGCCATGTCTGTCTGTCTGTCTGTTTGTCTGCCTGCCTGCCTGCCTGCCTGCCTGCCTGCCTGTCTGCCTGCCTGCCTGCCTGTCTGCCTGCCCACCCGCCCGCCCGCCTAATATCACATATCAAATAACATATTGTTAAATGATTGATAAGTCAGAAATGACGTTTTATATTTTGTCAAACTATGTGTATGTTTCCATGCATTTTATTTCAGTTTATAATTGTCTTAACATTTACCATTGTGTTGACTACAGCCCGTAACGCATCGCCTCAACCCCTCCCCCTTCAGGCGTTACATAATTACTGAGCAGCCCCTAAATGGATACATCATTTGTTTCGTATTGGTGGGCGTGTGGCCGTATTGGTGGATGTGTGTTCATATTAGTTTTCGCACTTCTTCTTTTCTGCTGCCTGGTGTATGTGGATGCTACAAGTGTAGATTGACAAATAAACTTACAATTAGGCTAAATAACTAATTCGTGTCCCGACTGTTTGAAGTATGGGGTATATCTAGGTGGATTGTTTATATAAAAGGTACAGTGTTCGCATTTTGTGGCATTACCATTTTCAAACAAAAATTTTAAAACCAAAATGCTCAAAACATTTTTTTTAAGAAACAAAAGAAACTATTAATTAATATCAACATTCAGCTTGATTTCGGGGTATCACTTCACAAAAGTTTTACAATTTTTTTTTTAATTTATTCACTTCATATCATTTACACTATTTCTCGTGGAATTCCTTGATTACAATTGTGAATAATGTTTTTTTCTTTGGGCGGAGGGGTATAGTGAATTCCTTTTTTTCAGGTATCAACTGGGTGATCCAAATCTTTTGAAATAAATATGTTTAGATATAGCCCTGGTGTACACAGCTCCCTACACCCAAATATACCAGACAACCCTGGTCTACACAGATCCCGGTACTCATACACACCAAACAACCGTGGCGTATACAGCTCCCTGCACTCACACTCACCAGACAACTCTGGTGTATACAGCTCCCTGCACTCACACTCACCAAACAACTGTGGTGTATACAGCTCCCTGCACTCACACTCACCAGACAACACTGGTGTACACAGCTCCCTGCACTCATACACACCAGACAACCCTGGTGTATACAGCTCTCTGCACTCACACTCACCGGACAACTCTGGTGTATACAGCTCCCTGCACTCACACACACCAGATAGTCCTGGTGTACACAGCTCCCTGCACTCACACACACCAGGCAAACCTGGTGTACACAGCTCCCTGCACCCACACACACCAGACAACCCTGATGTACACAGCTCCCCGCACTCACACACACCAGACACTCCTGGTGTACACAGCTCCCTGCACTCACACACACCAGACACTCCTGGTGTACACAACTCCCTACACTCACACACACCAGACAAGCCTGATGTACACAGCTCCCCGCACTCACACACACCAGACACTCCTAGTGTACACAGCTCCCTGCACTCACACACACCAGACACTCCTGGTGTACACAGCTCCCTGCACTCATACACACCAGACAACCCTGTTGTACACAGCTCCCCGCACTCACACACACCAGACACTCCTGGTGTACACAGCTCCCTGCACTCACACACACCAGACACTCCTGGTGTACACAGCTCCCTGCACTCATACACACCAGACAACCCTGTTGTACACAGCTCCCCGCACTCACACACACAAGACACTCCTGGTGTACACAGCTCCCTGCACTCATACACACAGACAACCCTGGTGTACAGAGCTCCATGCACTCACACACACCAGACAACCCTGATGTACATAGCTCCCTGCCCTCACATACACCAGACAACACTGGTGTACACAGCTCCCTGCACTCATACACACAGACAACCCTGGTGTACAGAGCTCCCCGCACTCACACACACAAGGCACTCCTGGTGTACACAGCTCCCTGCACTCATACACACCAGACAACCCTGTTGTACACAGCTCCCCGCACTCACACACACAAGACACTCCTGGTGTACACAGCTCCCTGCACTCATACACACAGACAACCCTGGTGTACAGAGCTCCATGCACTCACACACACCAGACAACCCTGATGTACATAGCTCCCTGCCCTCACATACACCAGACAACACTGGTGTACACAGCTCCCTGCACTCATACACACAGACAACCCTGGTGTACAGAGCTCCCCGCACTCACACACACAAGACACTCCTGGTGTACACAGCTCCCTGCACTCATACACACCAGACAACCCTGTTGTACACAGCTCCCCGCACTCACACACACAAGACACTCCTGGTGTACACAGCTCCCTGCACTCATACACACAGACAACCCTGGTGTACAGAGCTCCATGCACTCACACACACCAGACAACCCTGATGTACATAGCTCCCTGCCCTCACATACACCAGACAACACTGGTGTACACAGCTCCCTGCACTCATACACACAGACAACCCTGTTGTACACAGCTCCCCGCACTCACACACACAAGACACTCCTGGTGTACACAGCTCCCTGCACTCATACACACAGACAACCCTGGTGTACAGAGCTCCATGCACTCACACACACCAGACAACCCTGATGTACATAGCTCCCTGCCCTCACATACACCAGACAACACTGGTGTACACAGCTCCCTGCACTCATACACACAGACAACCCTGGTGTACAGAGCTCCATGCACTCACACACACCAGACAACCCTGATGTACATAGCTCCCTGCCCTCACATACACCAGACAACACTGGTGTACACAGCTCCCTACATTCACTAAGTGTCATTGTAGCCCCCATATCTGTAACAATATCAGTCATACATTTACTAAGTGTCATTGTAGCCCCCATGTCTGTAACAATAGCAGTCATACATTCACTGAGTGTCATTGTAGCCCACATATCTGTAACAATAACAGTCATACATTCACTCAGTGTCATTGTAGCCCCCATGTCTGTAACAATAGCAGTCATACATTTACTAAGTGTCATTGTAGCACCAATATCTGTAACAATATCAGTCATACATTCACTCAGTGTCATTGTAGCCCCCATGTCTATAACAATAACAGTCATACATTCACTCAGTGTCATTGTAGCCCCCATGTCTATAGCAATGGCAGTCATACTTTCACTCAGTGTCATTGTAGCCTCGAATATGTGTCACCGCAAATGGGAACAGGCAGGAATATTTGGATATGGATTCGAATCTATGAGAACATATTGGAATCTGTGGCCCCAAATTCGATCCTGTGGCAAATGATTGTAATTTGCAGTCTGTGGTCACATATTATCATTTTTAATCTGTACCCACAGATTGTAATCTGTTACAATTAATGCGAATCCGTTCACATAACAAAATGTGGTGACAGATTCAAATCTCTGGTAACAGGTACAATGTTCCCACAGATTCCATTATGATCCCTTATTTGCAAATGTGTTCCCACAGATTCAAATCAGTGGGCAAAGATATTGTCATCCTTTCACATTTGATCAATCTGTGAGCACAGATTTGAATTCGTCCCCCCATATTCCAGTCTGCTCCCACAAATTTGAATCTATTGCCGTCGATTGCATAATCTGTTGCCTCAGATTTTAATAGCTTCCCACATATTCAAATCTGTGGCCAAAGAAAAAAGCAACTATACGATCAAATATATTTGAACTTTGCGTTTCAGCAGAATCTCTGTGAGCACTGGAACGACACGAGAGCGAATCATCACACATGATTCTAAATTGCTCTACAAATAATATGCGTGTTAGCTGACACCCAGCTATGTTTTATCTCCATAATTTGATAGTGTACAGGCATGCACAGCAGCGATTAGCACTGATTAGGTGTCGTTGATTCTTGGTATGCATGGACCCATTACACCAGCATGTGCAAACATGCCCGTATGCTGAGATCGCGCTGATCAAATAATGTTGTGGAAGCTTCAAAAGATGGGAATGGACTACGTTAACCTTTTGGTCCTCTCGTCGCTTTTCGGTGCATTGTATACTAAAATTTAAATAAAACATCACTGTGTGGAAGTAGTTTAATTTTTCACAATCAGCAAGTTCTGTACGTGCACTTTAATTTTTGTGTTTTATGACATTAAAATATTCTCTCTGAGAATGGAATTGTGGAGCAATTGCGTCTGAAGGTAGATAACAATAAAATTGCTTAGCTGGATGTCAGATGGGTTAACCCTTCAAACGTTTAATAAATATAAGAAATACAATTTAAATTCCCACCCACTTCACTTGAAGTTGTGTCTCGCTACCACGACACACCACTTCAAGAGGGCGACAAATTATCGTATTTGTTTAATTTCAGACCAAACATTTCCAAACCTTGATTCCTAAACACATTTCATTCCGAATATCAGTGATTTTATCGAGTAATAAAACAGACTAAAACGACTATGGTCGCGTTTAGCGGTTGAAGGGTAACCATATCAACCGTAACCTGTCATTGATCTACGAAGAGTAAACTAAACAAAATCTAAGCAAAACAGGTGATTCAGAATAAGGAATCACCCCTGATATTACTCGTGACTTCTCATAATAAGGTATCACTTCACAACCACTATTGGTGTTAGTCGTGTCTTCTATATGCTGTAACCTAGGATTCCACTACCTGCTTCTATTCCATTAGGTGTCTCAGATAAACTTTGGATACTTAATCGTCTCGCCTATTGAACATAACAGTAGGTAGGCCTATATGAACCAGGTGTTAGGTCTATCCAGTTTGGTACTATAGACGAAGCGGTCTTGAAGATGAAACGTGTGCACTTTGTGTTTGCATATTATTGCATGCACTTGTATTCGCACATGTCAGAAACAAACTGATCGGATATTCAGTCTTGTTCAAGAACTTTGTAAAACAATTATGTCCATTAAGAGAGTACTTTCATATTAGTGCACATGAATAATATACCTTAACAATTTTTACAATGTTATTTGTTTCATCATTGTTTTTTTTTTCGAATTAAAGAATCTATTCACATGTTCAATAAAAACAGGATATTTGACATCGAGATGAATCTTTTTTATTTACAGATATTTGATGGAGAACATGGATGGATATCATTCCACAAGTGACGTAAGCTTAACTACCATCATAGAAGCCACGTCTAATGGTGATTACTCACACAGACACACAGAAGAAAATGTTCACAATACATGGATTGTCCTTATTACGTTCGTCATCCTAACACTATCAATTGTTGGAAGTCTTGGAAACCTTCTGATCATGTTATCTCTTCGAAAATACAGAAAGCTGCGTACGATTCCTAACCTGTATGTGCTGAGTTTATCTGTTTGTGATTTCATTGTATGTTTTATTATGATGCCCTATCGAGCATACAGTGCCTGGTACAAGGAGCAAACAAGGGGTTGTGAGGCGGTGGCTTACTTCACATTTTCTGTGCTTATCCTTTCTATGGCAAACATGACTATTGTGGCTTTGAATCGTTTTATACTTGTCACAAAATCATCACAGCTTTATTCTCGTATATACTCTATTCGTAATGTGAACATCAGCATAGTTGTCATGTGGTTGATATGTTTCTTTATGAGTCTTTTACCTTTTGCTGGTTTTGGTAGATATGGCTACAACAAAAAAATGGGTATGTGTTTGTTTGTGGATGGAGACTGGGGAACGTATTGGTTTGTACAGGTTATAGGAAACTTGGTTACTGCGTTTCCATGTTTGAATTTCACTTTATTTATATACGTTAAAATAATGCTGAATCTACGTGGGAGAGGACGCGAAATGCACACAGTAAATGTACCAGGTGATATGTCCATACAACCCGCAACACAGAATAAGCAAGAAGTGGGGATTGGTGTTACACAACTAAAGCAGAAGCAGAGAGATCGTAACATGAAGGTGATTCTTAACATGTTCATCGTCTGGTTTACTTTTGTTTGTTGTTGGCTTCCTGTCATAACACTTTTCATGGTCGATGTTCAGAATAAAGTTTCTGCCACAGCATACCATATACTGATGACATTTGCCATGTTCAACTCTTCTTTGAACCCCGTTATTTACGCGGGTATGAACAGAACATTTAGGAAAGCGTTTATCAATTTGATACAATGTCGTGATTTGAAACATAGAAACATAGCAGAAACAATGACGTGAGAATCAGAGTTTAATAATATGTAACATTTTATTTCTTCTTAGATGGAATTGTTTATTATCATGTAAAATATATTTACATAGAACGACAGTGACACATATTTTTTCAGCTTTACTTTGAGTTACATACATAAAATATAAATATGTAAATATTTATGTTTTCAGTTACATGTACATAATATTATACATAATAGAAAATGATTAATAAGTAAGAAACTTTGCTACATATTGTCAATTATCTGTCTGTCTGTTACTTACGAGAGGACACTTGTGGGGATAATCATTACTACAAGAGTGACTTATGTGTTTACTGACGTACTGTGGGGTGTAGCTCACAAAATTTCCAGAAACCTATTCAAACAGTCATTTTTAATATTATTTTAGTCTCTGACCCGCAAGATGTTCAGAGTGACAAATCCTGTCAAGCAAGGGGGATTTTTCACCTGTTCTATTTTCATTTTACCTTGATGAATTACTATACAGAATCACAGATTCTGGCTATGGTTGTTTTATTGGTACCTCGTTCGTGGGCTAAGAAGAGTAAACTAATGTTGTTAGACACTTATGAAACGTCTTCAATGACAATGAACGGTAAAGAATTTATGTGTACTAACCAAGAAGTACACTTTGGAAATGTCATTGGTACATGTAATAATGGGACAAAAAATGTAATAAATAATGCCACAAATAATTTTATCAAGTGAGTGAATGTCATTAATGCTCAATTTCGCTCTGTGTTATGCAGTACCAAATATAAACTTTTTAAACCATTTTGCATGCCTATGTACGGCTGTGGGTTGAGGGACTTCTCGTCCAAATATACAGAGTTTTTCTATGTAGCCTGGCGCAAAAGTATCAGATTGTTATGGTCTCTTCTATACAAAACCAATTGTAATCTATTACCAATCATTTGTGATGATCTGCCTGTGGAATATCAGTTGCACATACGTTTCCTCAAGTTTAATAAATCCAATATGAACACTGATAATGGACTTGTAAAACTATGTGCACGTTTATGCATGAAATGCAGCATGTCAGACACCGGGTAAAGTTTAACGTACATTTGTAGCAAATATGGACTGATAAGGAGAGATGTAAATGATGTATGTACAGGAACATTTAAACACGTCGTCTTGGCTGGCATTCAAACTCCTCCATAATAGGCTGTGTGTGCCGGCATAGCCATCAGAGAGGCTATACACATGAGAGAGCATATTATGGACTATAACCCATTCACACTAGACGATTTGGGGTTCCTCATAGCCTACACCAGACGACCATGTAAATTAATCATATCACCAGAGTTTAATCAATACAAGAACTGACTACCTATCTTTTCTTTTAGAATTTATATATGTATGAAAAATTGTACTTTGTACGAATAAAGTGAATATTATTATTATTATTGCCCATAATTGACATCAGAGTATCACCTTCACAATTTCCTGAAACCTGTTTGATCAGTCATTTTGAATTCATGCTTGCACTTCAATATTATTTTAGTCTCTGACCACATTGTCTATAATTGACATCATACACTTTAGACACTACTGTACGGTGGCAGCGTTTAGTGAAAATAATGTGTGGCGGCCATTTTGTCCTTGCCAACAACTGATTGGCCTCATTAATTGGATAGGGAGATCACATGATCATTCAGTTTGCTCAATAATAGTTAGCAACAACGTCACTACAAGCAGTAAGCAATACAGTGAGATGTCCCTGCCATGTCTGTCTGTCTGTCTGTTTGTCTGCCTGCCTGCCTGCCTGCCTGCCTGCCTGTCTGCCTGCCTGCCTGCCTGCCTGCCTGTCTGCCTGCCCGCCCGCCCGCCCGCCTAATATCACATATCAAATAACATATTGTTAAATGATTGATAAGTCAGAAATGACGTTTTATATTTTGTCAAACTATGTGTATGTTTCCATGCATTTTATTTCAGTTTATAATTGTCTTAACATTTACCATTGTGTTGACTACAGCCCGTAACGCATCGCCTCAACCCCTCCCCCTTCAGGCGTTACATAATTACTGAGCAGCCCCTAAATGGATACATCATTTGTTTCGTATTGGTGGGCGTGTGGCCGTATTGGTGGATGTGTGTTCATATTAGTTTTCGCACTTCTTCTTTTCTGCTGCCTGGTGTATGTGGATGCTACAAGTGTAGATTGACAAATAAACTTACAATTAGGCTAAATAACTAATTCGTGTCCCGACTGTTTGAAGTTTGGGGTATATCTAGGTGGATTGTTTATATAAAAGGTACAGTGTTCGCATTTTGTGGCATTACCATTTTCAAACAAAAATTTTAAAACCAAAATGCTCAAAACATTTTTTTTAAGAAACAAAAGAAACTATTAATTAATATCAACATTCAGCTTGATTTCGGGGTATCACTTCACAAAAGTTTTACAATTTTTTTTTTAATTTATTCACTTCATATCATTTACACTATTTCTCGTGGAATTCCTTGATTACAATTGTGAATAATGTTTTTTTCTTTGGGCGGAGGGGAATAGTGAATTCCTTTTTTTCAGGTATCAACTGGGTGATCCAAATCTTTTGAAATAAATATGTTTAGATATAGCCCTGGTGTACACAGCTCCCTACACCCAAATATACCAGACAACCCTGGTCTACACAGATCCCGGTACTCATACACACCAAACAACCGTGGCGTATACAGCTCCCTGCACTCACACTCACCAGACAACTCTGGTGTATACAGCTCCCTGCACTCACACTCACCAAACAACTGTGGTGTATACAGCTCCCTGCACTCACACTCACCAGACAACACTGGTGTACACAGCTCCCTGCACTCATACACACCAGACAACCCTGGTGTATACAGCTCTCTGCACTCACACTCACCGGACAACTCTGGTGTATACAGCTCCCTGCACTCACACACACCAGATAGTCCTGGTGTACACAGCTCCCTGCACTCACACACACCAGGCAAACCTGGTGTACACAGCTCCCTGCACCCACACACACCAGACAACCCTGATGTACACAGCTCCCCGCACTCACACACACCAGACACTCCTGGTGTACACAACTCCCTACACTCACACACACCAGACAAGCCTGATGTACACAGCTCCCCGCACTCACACACACCAGACACTCCTGGTGTACACAGCTCCCTGCACTCACACACACCAGACACTCCTGGTGTACACAGCTCCCTGCACTCATACACACCAGACAACCCTGTTGTACACAGCTCCCCGCACTCACACACACCAGACACTCCTGGTGTACACAGCTCCCTGCACTCACACACACCAGACACTCCTGGTGTACACAGCTCCCTGCACTCATACACACCAGACAACCCTGTTGTACACAGCTCCCCGCACTCACACACACAAGACACTCCTGGTGTACACAGCTCCCTGCACTCATACACACAGACAACCCTGGTGTACAGAGCTCCATGCACTCACACACACCAGACAACCCTGATGTACATAGCTCCCTGCCCTCACATACACCAGACAACACTGGTGTACACAGCTCCCTGCACTCATACACACAGACAACCCTGGTGTACAGAGCTCCCCGCACTCACACACACCAGACACTCCTGGTGTACACAGCTCCCTGCACTCACACACACCAGACACTCCTGGTGTACACAGCTCCCTGCACTCATACACACCAGACAACCCTGTTGTACACAGCTCCCCGCACTCACACACACAAGACACTCCTGGTGTACACAGCTCCCTGCACTCATACACACCAGACAACCCTGGTGTACACAGCTCCCTGCACTCATACACCCAGACAACACTAGTGTACACAGCTCCCTGCAATCAGACACACCATACTATACACCTCTCCCTGCTCACACACACACCAGTCAACTCTGGTGCATACAGCTCCCTGCACTCATACATCCAGACAACACTGGTGTACACAGCTCCCTGCACGCACACACACCAGGCAACACTGGTGTACACTGCTTCCTGCACTTATACACCCAGACAACCCTGGTGTAGGCCTACACAGCTCCCTGCACTCACACACATCAGACAACCCTGGTGTATACAGCTCCCTGCACTCACACACACCAGACACTCCTGGTGTACACAGCTCCCTGCACTCATACACCCAGACAACACTGGTGTACACAGCTCCCTGCACGCACACACACAGACAACCCTGGTGTACAGAGCTCTATGCACTCACACACCAGACAAACCTGATGTACATAGCTCCATGCCCTCACATACACCAGACAACACTGGTGTACACAGCTCCCTGCATTCACACACACCTGACAACCCAGGTGTACACAGCTCCCTGCACTCATAGACACCAGACAACACTGGTGTACACAGCTCCCTGCAGTCACACACCAGACAACCCTGGTGTACACAGCTTCCTGCACTCACACACACCAGACAATCCTGGTGTACACAGCTTCCTGCACTCATACAAGTCACACTTCACACACAGTCATACAACTTCCTTTGGCGATTACAATGCGCACTGCCACAAAAATATGCGTAGCGTTAGTGCAGCGCCCTCCACGAACCAGTAACGAGTACTGACGCACGACCGACGCACAACACACGCTTTGGCAAAAAAGAATCAATTTTCAGTGGGTGGGTCGTGCGTCGACCTTGTGTGACTGAGCCTTATGGTCAGAAAAAAAATCAAAAACGCCGGCACTGAGCGCACATATAGCGCCAATCTAACGCGTTTCTAACGCATGTCCAGCGAACATATAACGTATATGGGGCGTGCTGAATGCTTTCTGACTTATTCGTGCCTCGCGCTGGCGATGCGCGGTGTATTCGGTAATTTTGTCGCCCTGCTAACGCGCAACGCTGTGTATTTGCTGATTTATACACCTGATTTATTTATAACATGCTGTATATTCGTCTGAAACTCGATGGCTCTTCTCATATCCTGACAAATTCATGGACGCACAACGATGCACTGCTCTAATTTTTGTCACTTAAGGCGTGGGCTGTGCGTCGTGTATGTGTGACCGGGGTATAAGAGATGTGTGTGTGAAAAGTTTAAGAAATCTATCCACAGGTTCCCGAGATCTGCTCCGGAAATAAAATGCGGACAGACGGGCGACGCCAATACTCCGCTACAACTTTGTCCGGGCGAGATCTAAAAAATTGTTTAAAAAACACATAAAATATTTAATATCAATATTAGATTATTTAGCATTGAATGAGAAAGGTCAATTTGAAAAATTGCATAAATATATTTTGACAAATCCGTAGATTTTAGAAGCATGAAAAAGTCTGTATAAAACGGTGAAATCCGTAGAATTGCCAAGCCTGGAAATATCGCAGTAACAAAGGTTTATTATGTTTGACTCTGTTCCCTTATATTAAAATAGGTCGAGGTCTCAGAGCCTGACCTAAAAATGAAATGAATCGGGCTTTAGGCCACCTTTGGGCACATATAGGCTAAACTGGGCCAAGAGAACCTGATGGTGAGATGATTGAGATGACACTGTCCTCCAGACACATGATTCGAAATTTGAGCCCTGGCGGTCTGAGGCCGAGCACGCTACCTCTCGGTCACGGAGGCTCCCCACAATACTGACTTTCACACATGGATGGGGAAGAAACATTTTTTGTTTCTTTCAAACCGCCGAGACCGGGAACCGAACCCCGAACTCTGGCGTGAAAGGCAGCGGTGCTAACCACTACCCTAGGGCCCCCGCCCCAGAGCCTGACCTAGAGTTTCACATGGTCTATTACTGGTATAGATGTGAAAATCATGCAATAAGAGTGGGGATGTCGTGATGATATCATGGCCACCACCACATCATTGAGCTTGACATAGTCTAACAACGTATGGATATGAAGATGATATAAAATGTCAGGCTCTGGAGAAGTGGTGATTACAAAAGCAAACAGACAATCCAATCAAAGCATTTAGCTGGTATTTTTTATATTAAAAACATATAAAACAAATGAAGACAATCAGACAACACACTATTTATTATCAGCATAATAGTATGAATGGGGTAGTACGATTATTCTACAATAATTTCTACGAAAATAAATTATTGACCTCTACAAATATAGTAGACCTCTATTTGTTTGAGTAAGTATCGAAGTATCACATTTTAAGCTGTGGAGTATAGTGGTATTTTGTGCTTTATCTGCTGTTTATAGTCTTAACCCTTAGAGCAATACAGTAGACATTTTCGGGTTTTTATTAGCACCTGTATGACCCCTGGTAACCCAGGCCCGTAGCTAGCATTGTCTGTCTTTTCACATTTCCCTTTCTCATTATTGCCAATTCTCTCAGAAATTTCTGGTTCACAAAAAATTTGGCTCGGCCACAAGCTAGGCTCACCTCGTCTGATTTCCGACCCTGGCCACGGGCCTGTAACCAGTTGTTAAAAGTAGAATATGCCTTCAATCTTGAAATAGTGAGATATTAGGACCTAAATTTTACAAAAAAACATAACTTTTTAGGCACTTGAAGTTGTGTGTCGCGATAGCGACACACAACTTAAAAGTGACTGAAAATTTAAATTGAATAGCTCAGTGCTCTCAGGGTTAAGTCCCATCGTCGTACACCCTCTTCTTGGCAAGCTCATAATATGTACATGATATACCATAGATTATCATCAATGAAGACAAGTTGTTGACACCGTGTACTAGTATGCATTTTATGGAGAGAATACGTCCGCCCCTTTCCACATCCACATAGAGATCAAATTACATGATAAAAACACTGTGATCTGTTATACAGTTGATAATTTGAGATAATTAATTCGAAGAACAATCAGATCCAGATCATGACTAATTCGTCCCCTTGGATACGCAAGGGTGTATCTTTCACTGCGTGAAGCAGCAGATACACCCTTTCATACCCAAAGGTGAACAAGTAATAAAAAATGGTATCATCTATCTACATATACACTTTGACATCAACTGATAAAATAGACAATAGGATATAGATTACTTGTATTAACGTTGATGTAGACTATACTCAATAAAATAAAATAAATCTTGTTTTGTAATGATATATATGAGAGTATATGTAAAAAATATCATTATATTACACTAAGTAACTTCATAAACAGCGATTAAAATAAAATGTTGCATTTGTCTGGTAAAAAGTTCTATAAAATTATATGTAGGTATTTACATTTAATACCACACACTCTTTTCTATTGGACGGAATGTCAATTGTTGATAAGTATTATCTCACACTACTAGTATCAGCAAAGAAAATAGAAGGATTTCTATATTGAATGTATTAGTACTTGCTGTCTTAAACAGGAATGTCTGAATATATGCCCATACAATTACATATAAGTATGGTAATAAAATTGTATCTAGCTGTAGCAAATATGGCTGCCGAAGAGTTACCCAGAATTAGCATGTTATTTCTTTTTAAGTATTGCATCATTTAACATAGGTGTTGAATTACTAGTATTGCAGCAAATGAATAGTTAAGTCACAAGTTACATCAATTAGGGAATTCCATTTATCAGGACATTGAAATCAAGTTAATGACCCTTGAAGAATTTGCAAATGTTTGCTGTCAAATTAAACAAATACAGGTAATTTTCAGCTCAATGAGAAATTTAATTCTATAACTTAAGGCTTTAATTCTATAACTTACAGTGCGAGGATCGACTTTAGTCGTCATAATCTGACGTCTGTAGACATCAGATTCTGACGACTAAAGTCGATCCACCCACTGTGAGAGTAAAAATATTTCTAATGGCCGTAGACCCATGAAATAGGTATTCAAATGAATCAGAGAGAGCTAACTAAGACATTTATGATGATTTCAAATTGAAAAATTCTAGAATCATGAGATTATGAATTAAAAACATGAATTATTTAAAACGTCACTAATTGCCTAAGCAGATGTCCACACTCAGTCGTCGAACTCATCTGTGGGCGAGGTGATATACTGTGGCCGGGGGGGGGGGGGGGGGAGGTGGGTGCTACTGAGGGGTTTATATAAGTGATATTCTGGAGACATCTGGAGACTCGCTGCTGAGTGAGTCTTCAGACTCAGCCGTGGGTAGAGTGACAGAGAGCAGCCGGGAGCCCTTCCTGCCGCCTCCCGCCCCACCATACTCTCGGCTCTGTCCCATGGTGCTGCCGAGACTCGAACCCATCTCACCAGTAGCCTAGACACAAAGACATTTAGCATATAATAACTTAAAAGGGTAATAAAAATGTTTCAGTTAAATCAAAAAATCATATCATAAGACAAAAGTATATCAAAACATCTGTAAAAAAACCCATCTAACCGTAAATGCTTTAAAATGATAATCTATGATAAAAAAAATTCGGAAGGTGCTTTGATGCAGGCATTGATGATAATGCAGAAGCCAAGAAATACAGTAAATGTGTGAGTGACTATACATAGACAGACAGAGAGACAGATGGACGGACAATGCTGCTCACATATAATGAATTTATGATACGCTCTGATAAATCTCACTCAATATTTTGCAAAATGATCTGATAAATCTCACTCAATATTTTGCAAAATGCAGTTAGAAAATGAGTGAAAAACGTCACCTAAACTAAATGGATTGAATATATATATGTCTGCGACACCGGGCCAACATTAAATCAACATTGGTTCAGTGTCTCATGCTTGTGGTATGTATTTCTAGGCAATGTGGTGTAACACCCATCCTAATATGACCTATCTCACCTGTAAATAATCCTGGTTATTGCGGCTGAGGCGCAGGTCGCTGTCAGGATCCAGTGTGTACGTGGCTCTGTCAGAGTCCCTTGGGTCATCATTCCTCTGTAGAGTCTCTGTGAGTCCCGAGGGTAGACTCATGTCACTCGTACTGCCCATAGTGGTCATCATCTGACCGCCATACTGGTCAGCGGAACGCCTTAATGCCTCACCAGATTCACCCAGCACCCCGTACTGGTCACCAGAGCGCCTGACCACCTCACCAGATCGACCCAGTCCTCCATACTGGTCAGCAGGGAGCCTGGCCCCTTGACCAGATTGACCCAGTCCTCCGTACTGGTCACCAGAGCGCCTTAAAGCCTCACCAGAATGACCCAGCCCTCCGTACTGGTCACCAGAGCGTCTGACCCCCTCACCAGACTGCCCCAGCCTCAGTGTACCCCCTGTGGCGGCCATGTCGCTGCCTGATTCAGTGCCTGATGTGATGTTGAAATAGTCTCTGGACTGTAGTAAAGCTTCTGTGTTGATCTGGTCTGGAGTCATTGTGCGAGTGTTCAGGTCACTCAGTGTCATTGTAGCCCCCATATCTGTAACAATAGCAGTCATACATTCACTAAGTGTTATTGTAGCCCCCCATGTCTGTAACAATAGCAGTCATACATTCACTAAGTGTCATTGTAACCCTCATATCTGTAACAATAGCAGTCATACATTCACTAAGTGTCATTGTAGCCTCCATATCTGTAACAATAGCAGTCATACATTCACTAAGTGTTATTGTAGCCTCCATATCTGTAACAATAGCAGTCATACATTCACTAAGTGTTATTGTAGCCCCCCATGTCTGTAACAATAGCAGTCATACATTCACTAAGTGTCAACGTAGCCAACATATCTGTAACAATAAGTCATACATTTACTCAGTGTCATTGTAGCCCCCATGTCTGTAACAATAGCAGTCATACATTCACTAAGTGTTATTGTAGCACCCATATCTGTAACAATAACAGTCATACAATCACTCAGTGTCATTGTAGCCCCCATATCTGTAACAATAGCAGTCATACATTCACTCAGTGTCATTGTAGCCCCCATATCTGTAACAATAGCAGTCATACATTCACTAAGTGTCATTGTAGCACCCATATCTGTAACAATAGCAGTCATACATTCACTAAGTGTCATTGTAGCACCCATATCTGTAACAATAACAGTCATACATTCACAAAGTGTCATTGTAGCACCCATATCTGTAACAATAGCAGTCATACATTCACTAAGTGTCATTGTAGCACCCATATCTGTAACAATAACAGTCATACATTCACAAAGTGTCATTGTAGCACCCATATCTGTAATGAAAGCAGTCATACATTCACTAAGTGTCAACGTAGCCAACATATCTGTAACAATAAGTCATACATTTACTCAGTGTCATTGTAGCCCCCATGTCTGTAACAATAACAGTCATACATTCACTGTGTGGCATTGTAGCCCCCATATCTGTAACAATAGCAGTCATACATTCACTAAGTGTCATTGTAGCACCCATATCTGTAACAATAGCAGTCATACATTCACTAAGTGTCATTGTAGCACCCATATCTGTAACAATAACAGTCATACATTCACAAAGTGTCATTGTAGCACCCATATCTGTAATGAAAGCAGTCATACATTCACTAAGTGTCATTGTAGCACCCATATCTGTAACAATAGCAGTCATACATTCACTAAGTGTTATTGTAGCCCCCCATGTCTGTAACAATAGCAGTCATACATTCACTAAGTGTCATTGTAGCACCCATATCTGTAACAATAGCAGTCATACATTCACTAAGTGTCATTGTAGCACCCATATCTGTAACAATAACAGTCATACATTCACAAAGTGTCATTGTAGCACCCATATCTGTAATGAAAGCAGTCATACATTCACTAAGTGTCAACGTAGCCAACATATCTGTAACAATAAGTCATACATTTACTCAGTGTCATTGTAGCCCCCATGTCTGTAACAATAACAGTCATACATTCACTGTGTGGCATTGTAGCCCCCATATCTGTAACAATAGCAGTCATACATTCACTAAGTGTCATTGTAGCCCCCATATCTGTAACAATAGCAGTCATACATTCACTCAGTGTCATTGTAGCCTCCATGTCTGTAACAATAGCAGTTATACATTCACTAAGTGTCATTGAAGCCCCCATATCTGTAACAATAGAAGAGATACATACACAAAGTGTCATTGTAGCCCCCATATCTGTAACAATAGCAGTCATACATTCACTAAGTGTCATTGTAGCCCCCATATCTGTAACAATAGCAGTCATACATTCACAAAGTTTCATTGTAGCCCCCATATCTGTAACAATAACAGTCATACATTCACTAAGTGTCATTGTAGCACCAATATCTGTAACAATAGCAGTCATACATTCACTAAGTGTCATTGTAGCCCCCATATCTGTAACAATAGCAGTCATACATTCACTAAGTGTCATTGTAGCCCCCATATCTGTAACAATAGCAGTCATACATTCACTGTGTGTCATTGTAGCCCCCCATATCTGTAACAATAGCAGTCATACATTCACTGTGTGTCATTGTAGCCCCCCATATCTGTAACAATAACAGTCATACATTCACTAAGTGTCATTGTAGCACCAATATCTGTAACAATAGCAGTCATACATTCACTCAGTGTCATTGTAGCACCAATATCTGTAACAATAACAGTCAAAGATTTAACCAAACCCTTTCAATGCAAGGACCGTCTTTAGATGTCAGAATCTACATCTACAGATTCTGACGTTTATAGGCGATCCCCACACTGAAAAAAAGAAAAATGTATAATGGCCATAGACCCTGTATTCAAATGAAGCAGGAATTGAGGTTACTAGGACATTGATGATGATTTCAAATTGAAAACAACAACTTTGTACTTCATGGTTTATATGAAAATATATCAGCATTGTAAGTGTTAAGTCACATGTCTCAACTGTAAGGACAGCAATACTGCAATGTAGGCTATGAGATAGTAAACACTACTTAAAAAGTAAGCAGTTAATTTGCGGAACAGTATGTATACATTAGGTAAATTTATGTCAATTTACGAGAAGTCTGTTTACGATATGTAGTCAACAATAGTGACCAAGTCAGTAATATTAGAAGTATAAATTTATGCAATCTATTACAATATTTTAGCTTATTGGGAGTTCTTCAGCATCATAAGGGGGTATATGTTTTGAGTCATGAGGGGCAGTAGAGCCCCGTCTCATGAGTGTGGCTGCCCCATATTGTGATGTTGAGCCTGCGTGTTTGCACAATTGGGGGGGGGGGGGTGGAGATGCCAATCTGATACCCCTAATTGTTGCTGAAACTCCCTTTTTCTCAGATCTGTTAGTACATGTATAACATAGAAGAGAGGATGGTTGAGGGAGGAGGTGGGTGTAAAAGTGAAATTCTGCGACTCCAGCTTAGATTCATGCTGGCTAAACAAAGGACTGACCATTGAGGTAGCCAGCCCTGGGCTCAGGAAGTAGGAATTTTCCACCCAGGAGAAATTTGATTGGCCATCTAAGAGAGTACTTTTAGGTAGCCAATCATAACAAGAGCGCTGACACTAGCGAATTCCTCGCTATTAATTAAAGTCAAAGGTTGAAAATAAGGTCAAAGGTCACAACCCCCAAAGGCACATCTAAACCCCCTATATGTTAATATTTCCTTCCTAATATAACTTGCGTATTTACCGGTATATGAAGCTCTCACCTTGACTGCCTCCTGTGACAGCAGGCTGAAACTGCTCATCCATCTCACCTCTAGCTTCATCCACCTGAACAAAGCGTGGTCTGCTCCCACCTGCTGATATAAACAATGACCACAGTTAGGAGTCTATTTTAAATAAAAACATATTTTATTCTATTTGAACCCTTCACCATACCAGTTAGCTAATTTTAATATTCACCCATGTGAAATCATTATCCATGCAGTCAAGTGGGTGAAAATTACTGATACTGGTATTTGTTTAATTTCAGACAAAACATATTTAATTCTCATAGGATTAAGGGATACCTTATTTATTCTTATGAAAGCCAGGAGTGTTAATCAGAATACACCCTGTGATTACAAGGGGGATGGGCACTTATTACAGTAGTTTTTTTAATGAACATATAGTGTACATGATCGTTGATATTTTAAACTCAGGGGGTGGGCGTTTATTCAAATATGGGCATTTATTAGGATAGATACAGTCTTTGTTTTTCCCGGACACGTCTTTGGAAAGTCTATTAACCCTTTCAGGCCTGAATTTACCGTTGTCATCTTCATCCACTACAAGCCGCGAATTGCTGCCGCAATTCTCAACTTGTAGTGGATGAAGATGATTTGATGGGGTTTAAAAATTAAACAAAATTGCCATGTATTTGGAAACCAGTTTCGTGAAAATTTCCGTTCTAAAAACCTTGGTTGTGGGAAAATTCAATCTGTTTTCAAGGATGTAAAATGATGCCTTAATGCATCGTGAGGGTTTAAAGGGTTAAGGATGAATTAGTCACCTGGTGCACCTCGTCGTGTGCTGGGTCGTCCTGTTGACCCTGTTGGCATGGGGGCACCCAGAGAGGGGTGTGAGCGTCGCCCTCCAGCACCACGAGTACCTCCACCCGGAGCTCGGCCGTCTTTCTCTACAGGCTGTGAACCTGTCCTGGTGACGGCCTGACCCACAGAGAGGTCTTCCTGAATCTGGTGTCGGTCTGCTAAACAGCATTTGGAAAAGTGATAAAATATAAAAGACAGAATAAACTGCAGTTATTTTAATACATTCCCTTCAAAAAAGGTAAAAAAAGTAAAAGGCAAATATGTTAGTTTGGATATCTATCATAATGAAATGAATTTTCTGAAAAAAATCCTTCATCTGCTTCTAGTCTTCTTTTTAAGCATTATTTACCGTAACTAGGATAATAATGGTGTGCTGCAGTCCTATAGGAGGATATTAAATACATGTACGGTAGGCACTTCAGCCTATGTCCAATCAAATTATTGACCCTTGTCCTCCTAAATTGTTTTTTTTTCGTTCAAAAGAAGCTGGAATTGCGAACACAATTTCCAGCGTTAAACAACGAAAAATATTTCAATTGATGAAAAATATAACCCTTCCAGATTGCATTATGTAATGAACTGATCATTTTTTACAAATTATTTCTCTAATTTCAATGGCATTTTGCTTGGTTTGGAACTTGTTTGAAACTGTTTATATTACTTAAAAATATCATGCCAATGCTGTTTAACTGTAGGTTATTTTAAATAGTTCTCATGCATATTTTATTTAACCTGTGCTTGTTTTAGTATATAATGTTCGTTTGATTTTAACATGTTTAAGTTAACTTAGCATGCATATTTTACCGAACTAACCCTGTTGTATATAGTCTTGTACATATGTTCATTTTAATGACGCATGGGTCTGCATAGACTTACCGTCGTCAATAAGTATCTATCCCTATTATATATGGTACAGGCAGGATAATGACATTTTTACAACATGTTCAGTTTACCTGGAAAATAAGGTTCGCTCTGATACCGATCGGCATCCACGTCAGATTGTTGTAAGTGAGGCCGTTGACCTATGCTGACCTCCCCGAGGCTCTGATCCACACCTAGCGCCATCTCCTGGTGAGGGTCTGCATGTAGTACAGCGGGTCTCACTGACGTCACATTTTCCTGCTGCCGATGTAGCTGTAGTAATGCCAGCAGCGGGTCAGCCTCAGGAGGAGGGCCAGAGGGCCTCAGGACCTCTCCCTCACTGTATAAACTGTCTGCTGGGTCCTGAAAATACAATCATTACCCCTACATACCTCTTCGATTTTGTGCAGCACATAGCATATTTTCAAACAAATTTTCGTAATAAAAATCTTACAATCCATAATGAAAATGATGTTCTTAAATAATGAGTTTTTATTTTAAGTACTACTCTCCTGTCATGTTATCCATATTAAGTAACACTCAGGATTTTATTTTATATTTATACTCCACATATGATGTAAGATTTCTAACAAAATTACAAATACCGAGTGATTTTTTTTCATGATTTATGCCTGTGTGAGACGTTACATACGGTAGTTAAATATTTGTGAACAATATGCATTTTCCAACTCACCTTTTCATGTTCGAAATCATCCATGCCATGCATGGTATCATTACCATCTGGTCTCATCAACCTGTTACGCAGCTGCTCCTCCAAACCTACAAAACACAGGGGGAGATATTAAACAGCATACAGGATAAGGACAAATCACATGGGTAAAGAAAATTGATCGTTATAATGAATATGCAAATGAATGTCATTTAGTTCCTACACAATATTTGTATATGAGGTTTGATGATCATATTAGGTTGAGGTCATTATATTTATTATAAATTATTCTGCATTTGAAAAAGAGAATCAATTAGCATTCTTTTATTAGAGTTGTTAGAATAGCAATATATTTTAACAAGTATCAGTATATGCCTAATGTAAAACCTAATGCAAGATACATCACATCAATTTCATTCAAAGTTGGGTATCAGTTGGTGATTCACATCTTAAAGTGAATGAAAATCATCCATTCCCTGAAATTCGCAGTCTTAAAAAATTGCCGTCAACCTTTCCAACGAAACATACATTTTAAATACCCATAGACTCCATTTGAATTGTAATAATGTTCAACCACATGTGTTCACATATCTGTGCTTTCACAGTTTTAGGTTCGAAATATATCAAATGGACCATTCAGCAATAATGCTTTAACCTGTACTCCGCTAAGCACGAGCATAGTCATTCTTATTCTGTTTTATTAGCCCGTTAAATCAAGGCTAATAGGAAAGAAATGTGTGTTTAAACATCAAGGTTTGCAAATGTTTGGTCTCAAACTAAACAAATATGTATAATTTTCAGTCACTTGAAGTTGTGGGTTGGGGAGCGAGACACAACTTCAATTGGGTGAAAATTTAACTTTTATAATTTATCGCTTTGAGGGTTAGGTCTTTGAGCCCCACGATCCGCATACAGTGGCTTTTATATGACATTACAAATGGAGTGAGGAATGCTCAGAGCGGCTCTGTGCGTCACAAAATATACACTAGAACTGAAACGTATTCTGTCCAAACAGTCAGATTTATAAACAAGAGCACACTCGACAATAGCACGCCGCCATTGAACTTGAAGTTATTGCGCCCACAAGGTCAAATTATTGACGTAAAATGCAAAATATCACAATAAATCAGCCATTTTGATCTTTTTTCAGCCATTATTGAACTTGTCCGAGAACTGGTCATTAGTAACTTGCGTAACAAATTTGGGAAGGATACATGAAAAACTTTTCATGTTATCGCCACCACAAAGTCAAATTATTGACGTAAAATGCGAAAAAAAATTTGGGGATGATACATAAAAATTTTTTCAAGCGATCGCGCCCACAAGGTCAAATTATTGATGTAAAATGTGAAAAATCACAATAAATCAGCTATTTTGAATTTTTTTCAGCCATTATTGAACTTGTACGAGAACTGGTCATTAGTAACAAGCATAACAAATTTGGGAATGATACATGAAAAACTTTTCAAGTTATCGCGCCCACAAGTAAATGTCAACGTCGACGCCGACTCTGACGACGCCGAACTTCAATTGCAATAGCCCACCTTTTTAAATTAAAATGTGGGCTAAAAAGTATTCTAGACTGAAAGAGTTAAGTTATAGGCTTAGTCCTAGCAGACCTACCTGGGTTTACAGGTGAAGGCAGTACCTCTCCCTCACTCCTCAGTGACATCATCCACTGTCCTTCTGATATACAGTCATTTACTGTATCAGACATCATGCTTGGCTCTGGGGAGAAATCGGACAAATCTGAACTCATCTTGTTCAATGGCGGTGCCTCAGACGGCGGAGGGGATACCATGGTAGATGTGTTCTCTTCAACCTCCCTATACATAGAATCAAAGAATAAGTTATGGACATCCACAATAGAAAGCTTTATCTGTGCTAAAACAGGAAAGGTGGCATTTTAACCCTTACAACGCTGAAAGATCAAAGGTTTTTTTAAATTTAAAGTAACCCTATAATTCTATGAGATGAAGAGGAAGTTTCAAAATAAATAAGATGTCACTGAAATTCAAAATTCCAGCTCCCAGTGAATGAAAAATAGAAACAAAGAAGTCAGCAGCACAGGGGTTAAATGTGATTTAAACTTTTATATTTTCAATAACAAAAAATATCAGTGTGTTATAATTCAATGGCAGTGATGTTCCCTGAAAGTGGCAAATAAACCCTTTCTTACCCAAGGCACATTATGTGGAGATCTCTGTAAAACCTTAAAGCGCTACATTTTATAAAACTAAAAATTTTACCCACATGAAGAAAAATTGTTTCTCTTCTCGTTAATGTGACCCACAACTTCAAGTGCTTACATAAATTATAAGCATTTTGAATTAAAATATAGATCAATTTAGAAAATTTAATGAGCATTCCCCCTTTAATTTTGCTTTGTGAAAAGGGCCTAGACGTTAACTGTGTGTAATATCTTACTCTATGGCTGAGGGCTCGTCTTCTGGTTGTATATACTCTGGAGGCTCCTCGGATTCAGCTCTCACAGGACTCTCTTCAGGAGGCTGTAATACATACACGTTAATCCCTTCTTCTTCTAAACCCTTATATATATACGTCGCCAAACGAGATTCAAACCATATTAAATGCATTGTTTAACCATTTAATAAAGTACAAAATTTGTTGTAGAAATTGGCATTAACCCTTTAACCGCCAAATAATTCAAATGGAATTTTCACCCACTTGAAGTTGTGTCTCGCTGACGCGATCCACAACTTCAAGTGAGTGAAAATTATTCAGATTTGTCAATATGGAGGTCACCTATTTTCAAATCTTGCTGATTTATGTCAAATTTTATCTTTAACATGTTTAAAAGGTGGTAGTTAATGTGGTAATGAAAAAAACCGATTACATTCGGGACCGGCATTTAAAGGGTTAAACTCACTAGAAAAACATGTTTTGATTGAAATTGTCAATATGCAGGTACCGTAATTTTCACCCACTTGAAGTTGTGGGTCGCAGTAGCGAGACACAACTTCAAGTGACTAATAATGTAAATTAGATAACTTAGCGAGAAAAGGGTTTAAATTAGATTCCCAGGTGATAAAATAATTCAACTTCGGATAAATAGAACAGTTTTTCTCCATTTTAACCTGCAAATTGCATCAACCTAGTAAAAATATTGACCGAAACTCAATTCCCCCCTTTGTCATGCCTGGATTCAGCATTGTAGCGGGGATTGAAACTTCTGGGAAAGGCATGGGAAGGGTTAAAAAGTTTCTTTTAAGTATGATGTACTGGGTTACATGAGGATCGGACCCGGCTTAGATCCTCCTATGGATAAGATCATATTTACATTGAAATAATTCAACACATCTCATTAATACAAAACAATAATTGCATAACACATGCAAATACTGTGTAAATGAGATCACTTTCTACCTGGTCTGATTCGTGTAGAGATGGGCTGGGCGTACGCAGTATTGACGGTGACATCAGATGTAGAGGTGGGGTGGCAACAGGTGTAAATACATCATGTTCAGACACGAAGTCCTCGTCATAATGTAACAGCTCATCCTGGTGAGCATCAGCATCTGAAAAGAACATAAATACACCATAGTCAATGTTTTTTTAAATCTTAGAACACTGATGTCGCCTACAGTATACATTTTGTCTTTTATAAGCACCTGTATAACAAGTTGTTTAAAGTAAAATATGCGATCAATCTTAAAACACTGATATATGTTGGGACTTGAATTTCACAAATCACATAAATTTTCGGTCACTTGACGTTGTGTATCGCGGTAGCGAGACACAACTTCAAGTGACCGAAAATTTAAATTGAATAGCTCAGTGCTCTACGGTTTAACATCACTGAGCTATTCTATTCCAATTTTCTGTGAATTGAAGCTGTGTCTCGCTACCGTGATACATAACTTCAAGTGACTGAAAATGCATGTACCAACAGATATCAGTTTTTCGAAATTTAAGACACTTTTTTTTAATAACTGGCTATACAGATGCCAGTAAAAACACAGAATGTCTACTGAATCAGTCCTCTAGGGGCTAAAAGGTGTTGAATTCAACATAAAGTAGAGGAGGGCATTCTTGAAGTTAACCATTGTGCTGCTACAGCCGTATATATAGAGTTTCAAGCATATCTTAGATTGATCAATAGAAATATCACTCAATTTGAAAAAATATTTTTTGGCACATGCTTAGTTTATCCAATAATTCAATATTGGAGATGTCTATTTTTAATAAATATTTTTTATCATTTGCATTAGCAATTCCAGCTACAGAAAGATAAGAGAATTTTTTTTAGCAGAACACTGGTAAAGCAGTGATTAATACAACTGATGCACTACAGTACCATCCCATATGATTTTTACAAATGAAGCTTTTTTGGGGGAGAGGCCAATAAACTGAGTAACCAGTGATGGTTAAATTGTAAAATGGAATTTTTTAACCACTCAAGTCTTGCTACCCGCAATTAGCTCAAAAGAAATATACTTACACATTATAGACACATTTTGATATACATGTAATGTGTAGATTTGAAATAGCGGACTATACCCTGCTAACATGAAACATCGGCTCAATGCTGTCTCAGTTTTAGTCATATACCTGTAATGTTTAACTCCATAATAAGTGAGTGAATATTGCATTGCTTTCTGCAAATAATGGCAATAAAGCGATAGCAGCAAGCCCAAAGTCAAGACTACATTCTTATAGAATGAATTTGTCACTTAATTAAAGCGCACAGTACCATGGACATTAATGCATTGTATAGGCCAGAACTCGTATCAGGTGTTATGAGCAACAGTGGAATAGAATAAGCAACCATGGCCGGCGTCTATATAGTAACTAGTGTACCTGTATCAGCTCTGGATGTGAGACTCTCTGGTTCCAGCACCTCCTCCTGCTCTGGCTCAGGTAGTATGGCAGTCACTACACGTCTGGGTAGCTCCTCAATCTCAGACGGTACAGGTGTGAGCTCAGGTGTCACAGGGTGAGACAGCTGACGCTCTGGACTACGTACTGGACTGCGTCTGGGCGTGGTTTTAGGTGTAGGCTCTGGAGTGTGCACAAGACTGTAAGACTGCTGGAAATAAATAAAAACAATATAATTACCCCTAAAGCATTGACATCTTTTATACAAACCATAGAGACTGAAGGGTTTTTTCAATATGAAATCACCATAAATGTCTTATGTCTAAATTAGTCCCTTGCACTGAAAGGGTTAATCAGCTCTATTAGTCAACCTTTACCCTTGCAACTTTAGTTGTCAGAATCTGACGTCTGTAGACGTCAGATTCTGACAACTAAAGTCGATCCCCGCACTGTAAGAATAGAAATATTTATAATGATCGTAGACCCATAACATCGGTATTCAAATGAATCAGAAAGAGCTGAATAAGACATTTCTGATGATTTCAAATTGAAGAAAACTCTTTGGTATTAATCGTTTTCATAATAAAATTCAGCGCTTTGAAGGTTAAAGTGCTGATCACTACAAGAGCTGTTTTCAGCCTTTTCTCTTGTTTCTCAAAGAAGAAAATTTGAATAAGCATTAAAATTGCTAGATTTGCATTTTTTTAAATTAAAATTATACAAATGTAGGTAAATTTTATTCACTTGAAGTTGCAACTGCAAGTCGTTGAAAATTTAAATTCTATCATTTGGCTTAGTTTTAATGTTTCACACTTTCAGTGTGGTGATTGACTTTAAATCTCACATCTATAGATGACTTCTGAAGTTGGTCCGTGACTGGGTTAAAGAAGTAAATATACTATGATCCACTTTGTCGAAACATTTGTCTCTCATTCATATCGTGGCAGATATGTCCATGTTGAACATTGCTTACCTCAGAATACGACTGTTCTGTGCTGTCTGCATACTGTGCGAGAGGAGGAGGCTGTGGGGGAGCAGCAGTGGCTGCTGGTGGATCAGTAGTACGTCTGTCTGCAGTATCTGTCGAGGTAGCCTGACCGACCATGCCAGTGATCTTCTCACTTATAACTTGTTTGATCAGTGCATTCACCAGTTTGTCATCCACCGGGGCACCGGCATCCACAAACAGCTGCATGCCCTGCTGGCCTAATGTTTCTGCTGTAATACACAAATAAATGGCATTATAACATCACCTGGATATATTTTTCACTGAAAAAGAGATAAAATTACCGGAAAATTCCCCAGATAGAATATTTATCACCGAATTATCAACAAGCCCCAAGAAATATAGGGATTTCATACAATGGAAGACATTAAACACATATTATACCCACCATGTAATATGTACTTTAATGAAACTAAAAATTTGTATTTGTATGGTGTAATATGAACAAGTTCGAAACCAGATTAGAAAATTATTCTTCTGATAAAAAATAAATATATTTAGTAAATCAAATGATTGTGGGTTTAAGTAGCATTTAATGCAATAATATGACTAAGTATAATAATTTTGTATTACCTATGAGAGAGTCATGTGTTGATTCAGTGAATGTTGAGTCGTCTTCGTCCTCATCATGAGTTGTCAGTACAGGTGGCTGGGTGTATCTGCTGGGTTCAGGAGGCCTCTCAACGCACATACTGCTTATGATACGAGCCATTAACTCCTGCTCAACCCTGTACATTGGACAGATCAAGACCAAGTAAAATCAATGTAATTCAACAGGTATTTCTTAGGTAATTTTCATTCACCTTGAATTGTGAACCGCTACTGCAATTCTAATCAAGTTAAATTAAAACAAGACTACATAAGTCCAGGAGCTCCCGCGACGAATTAGAATTTGATTTAAGCAATTTTGTGTAGGGTTTTTAATGTAGTACTAGGCTAGGTCAAAAATCAAGACGCAAGACAACTAGGTCTAAGAAGCTCAGTCTAAGAGTAAGATAAGAACTAGACGATTTTTGTCAGAGATTGCAAACCTCCATTAAAATTAATGATCCTAATCAGTATCCCAGTAATGGTCTACCTATCTGGCATGGTTTACCCGATATCAGGCCAATCGAGGTAACTAATAGCTGATTTACGGTCATTTTAAATTCGATATAAACTAGTTAAAAACTTACGTGCATCCCTCCCCCGAAACCTCATATTTTGTTTTATAGTAATAGACTAACATCTAACACAGTTTGCAAAATATTGGGCATGTGAAAGTAAATAATGGCCGATAGGGGGCCATTTTGAATTTGATCGAGTCGGAATTTTTCAAGATGCATCCTCAGCTGAAATGTCACATTCATTCTATAGTAATGTTCTAGCCATCTAGCACGGTTTACCAAATATCGCCCATGTGAAAGTGAATAATGGCCGATAGGAGGCCATTTTGAATTTGATCAAGTCAAAATTTTTCAAGATGCATCCTCTCCTGAAATCTCACATTTTGTTTTATAGTAATGGTCTAGCCATCTAGTACGGTTACTAAAAACCGGCTATGTGAAAGTAAATAATGGCCGATAGGCGGCCATTTTGAATTTGATCGAGTCAATTTTTTTCAAGATGCAACCTCTCTTGTAATCTCACATTTTGTTTTATAGTAATCGCCCAGCTATCTAACACGGTTTACCAAATATCAGCAATGTGAAAGTAAATAGTGGCCGATAGGCGGCCATTTTGAATTCGATTGAGTCGAAAGTTTTTTAAAGGCATCCTCTCTCTAAACGTCACATTTTGTTTTATAGTAATGGTCTAGCTATCCAGCACGGTTTACCTGATATCAGGCCTATCGAGGTAAATAATGCTGATTGTCGGCCATTTTGAATTCGTAAATTAAAAATTTTCAGGGTGCATCCTCCCCCGAAAACTCACACTTTGTTTTATAGTAATCAGGTAATGGTCTAGCCATCTAGCACGGTTTACCAAATATCAGCCATGTGAAAATGAATAATGGCCGAAAAGGTGGCCATTTTAAATTTGATCAAGTCAATTTTTTTCAAGATGCATCCTCATCTGAAATCTCACATTTCGTTTTACAGTAATGGTCTAGCAATCTAGCACGGTTGACCAAATAACGGCCATGTGAAAGTGAATAATGGCCGATAAGCGGCCATTTTGAATTTTATCGAGTCTAATTTTTTCAAGATGCATCCTCTCCTGAAATCACACATTTTGTTTTATAGTAATGGTCTAGCCATCTAGCACGGTTTACCAAATAACGGCCATGTGAAAGTGAATAATGGCCGATAAGCGGCCATTTTGAATTTTATAGAGTTGAATTTTTTCAAGATGCATCCTCTCCTGAAATCACACATTTTGTTTTATAGTAATGGTCTAGCCATCTAGCACGGTTTACCAAATAACGGCCATGTGAAAGTGAATAATGACCGATAAGCGGCCATTTTGAATTTTATCAAGTCAAATTTTTTCAAGATGCATCCTCTCCTGAAATCACACATTTTGTTTTATAGTAATGGTCTAGCCATCTAGCACGGTTTACCAAATAACGGCCATGTGAAAGTGAATAATGGCCGATTGGCGGCCATTTTGAACTTTGACAAAATGAATTTTTTCAAAATACATCCTCTCCTGAAGCCTTACAATTTGTTTTATAGTAATGGTTTAGATATCTTGAGCGGTTTTCATGATATTCCACAATATCAGGCCTGTCGAGGTGAATAATGGCTGATAGGCGGCCATTTTGAATTTTATCAACTTCAAATTTTTCAGGATGCATCCTCTCCTGAAACCTTACAATTTATTTGATATTAATGGTGTAGCTATCTTGAGCGGTTTTCATGATATTCCGCAATATCAGGCCTGTCAAGGTGAATAATGGCCGATAGGCGGCCATTTTTAATTTTATCGACTTGAAATTTTTCAAGATGCATCCTCTCCTGAAACCTCACAATTTGTTTTATAGTAATGGTGTAGCTATCTTGAGCGGTTTTCATGATATTCCGCAAAATCTTTCAGTCGGATTTACCGATGTTATAAATTAGGTCAAAGTGCTGGGTCAACTTCAAGGTCAAGGTCCAAAAACCTGAAAAGGCACAACTAGGGACCTTAGAGAACATGTATGTGCAATATGACTGTCATCGGCCTAGTACTTTTCGAGATCTGCTCCGGAAACGAAGTGCGCGTCAAAACGTCTAAATAGGTCATAGTTCTGAACCAGAAGTAGGTCAAAGTTCAAATACCCCAAAAGGCACAACTAGACCACCTAGGGGTGTTGTGTGTAAAATTTGAAGACAATCGGACAAGTACTTTCAGAGATATGCTCCGGAAACGAATTGTTTACGGACGGCCCAACGGCCCAACGGCCCAACGCCGTCACATCATCATTTTCTCCTCTGCAACCTTGCGTATTGAATTCAGATTTAAAATATTTTAACCCGTCCATTAGCCACCTGGAAGTAACCCACATACCAAAAATTGTTATCCTAGCTTATTTTCTCACAAAGTTATAGGCAAAAGAAGAGGCAAAAAAAAAACGGAGGTAGAATCCATAGCTCCCTTCGCTCACCTACGGTGACGGCGGGAGCTAATTAGCTAAATTCAGGAGATACCATACTTTGATCTGTTAAATTTATGATAAGAAACACAGTATTGTGACGGTGCAGATTATTTTTTATTCAGTGAATTCTATGCAAAATGTGACATATGGTCTATAAATATGACAAGGGTTAAATTGTGTTAAATCATACATGGTTATATTTGAATCATACTAACATAGCATCATTTCTGTGTGATTTCATATGTTCAGAAATTCATCATACAACCAATATACAAAGTTATTTTTAATAAGAATATACTTACAAGTCTACATTTTAAAGCTGTCCAGAACAACTCAATATCACACTATACTTACTACATTTGGACATATATAAAGTGAAACATTACTATACTATACATTTCAATTCAGAATATTTCCATTTTAGATGTGATATATAAACTATTTGTACCATTCTGTAGCTTGGTTCTGTAGTATATCTCTCCTCTTGATGTCGGCGGCTAGGACATCAGAGCTTTGAGTGACGGGGACCAGAGGTGGGGCCTGAGGCGGGTACTGAGGTCCGTGATAAGCCTCATGGCGAGGCTCCTGATGGCCGGGGAGGGATATCACATCTTCGGAGTCTGCCATAGACAGAGTCAGATCCTCCTCATCCTGTAATATAAACTAAATAGTCACATTTCTATAGATAAATACATGTAGGCCTACCTAACAAATAATAAAACAGAAAATTAAAGGAAGAAAAATCTATATACTGACTGGAATAATTTTAGAAAATTATTATAAATTATTTGCAAATAAATGTTAAGTTATGTGAGGTTGCATTATCGACTGAAACATTTTCATCTGTGGCTAAGCAGTGAAGTTCCAACACCAAATTTAAATTTGAAACAGCTCTTTTAATTCATGCATTGTTCTTTCATGTTTTTTTAAGCAGCATGGTATCGCTGATGCAATTACAAGCTGAAAGAAAAATATCCCTACTTTTATAAAATAGGCACATTATAAAATAATGGTTTATTTAGTATCTCCACCTGAATCTTTGAACATAATAATCAATATTTGTGTTGTAAAAAATATGTTGAATACATTTATAGGCATCATCTGCACTGAAAAAGTTAGAAATATTTCCAGACTATTATTACAATGATTACAAACCATTTGATCATCAGGCTTGGATGTTATTGATGAGAGAGTATCTATATCTACAGCAGGTAACACCTGTAGAGGAGATAACACACACACCACACACACGGTAGGTTAGTAAAGGAAATCTGTAAAAACTATGATGCTACAATTGTATGTGATACACTGGACTGAATTATTGGAGGTTTAATAGGTATGCCAGGTGAGAACCTCAATAGTTAAATTCTAATGTCTTAATTCACATGGTGACAAGTACTGGTTAAGTAACAGAAAATGCTGGCGAGGACAAACAGGAAGCTGGAGAGTAAGGTGAATATGCTGGTGGTCATAAAAAATAGTGTCCCACTTTTCCCCAGTTATATGTCATGATTAGCTCCGGGTTTCAATTTACCCCACTCGATCCTACCGTACTAGGTATTTCCAACAAAACTAAATCCAAGTAAGGTTAATTCTGAACTGAGTTACCAACTTTTTTATTTAATTGCATATGTGACTGCTTCACACACAAATACAAATAAGGGACCAGTAGAGGGTGCCACCTGGTGACTAGTTCGAAACTGTTACACAGCTCCATAGATCTGCTCAAGAATGTCATACTCAGACAGAAGTGTAAGACTTAACACTCTTTTGAAGATAATATACAAATTAGTATGCTGTTTGCGAAAACTAATTTTTATGTACATAAATAATAATACTATTTATAGTGTTAAAGTACAGGTATCTATTCTAGTATCATCCACACACTACATATTATTATTACATATTATTATTACACTTTAACTACTGCTAGGAATGTATACGGTTCAATGTATGTTTCAAAATAATAAAATGTCTGTTAAATTGATAAACCATTCTCTGGTAGTTGTTTAATTAATCAATTGACTTTGAAAGATTACTATTTTTCATAAATATAAATATTTTTCGTCATTTGAAGGTGGAAATTGCGGTAGCAATTCCACCTTCAAATGACGAAAAATAGAAATAAGCAATTCAGTAGCACAAGGGTTAACACGCTGAGATGAAGGTGTCAACACTTGGGTTATGTGTACATTTTGCCACCTTGTGATCAAAGGGTGGCCAGTGGCCTGGCTTTGATCACCATGGGGGGGAATGTACACTTCACCCAAAGTGTTTATTATACAATCCACAGACAAAAAAACATAGTAAAACAGTGATGGTTATTGACCTGTATCAGAATGTTCAAGTTAATATTCAAGTATATACAATTGAATTCTACAAAATTAATGTTCTCTATCATGTATATTACAGTAGAATCTGTTGTAGGCAGCCACAAGACACAATCTCTTATGGGAGGTCACATGGTCATTCTCCAAATACAAATAAACCTCCTGTGGGCGGCCAGCTGTCTTAACCCTTGTCCTGCAGGACCGTATATAGAAGGTTTCAAGCATGTTTTAGATCAATAGAAATATCTCTAAATTTAATAAAATAACGTTTGGCAGATAATTAGGTTTTCTAATAATTCAATATTAGACATGTGTCTTTTCACAAAAATATAAATATTTTTTGTGATTTAAAGCTGTAAATTACGTTAGCAATTCCAGCCGCAAATGAATGAAATATTAGAAGCAAACACTTCAATAGCACAAAAAATAAAAGGCCACTTTTCCTGGGTTAGCTGATTATAGCAGGTTCCCATAACTGTCTGTACTATATACCAAACGATAAATACAAAATTCCACATATGATCTATTACATATATACAAAGATCAGTTTTGCATTTAAATCAGTGTCACCTGTTTCTGCAGAGCTGCTGTTTTCTTCACCATCAGATCGTCAGGTTGTATAGGAGAGGGGGCGGCTGAGTCTTCCTTGATGTTCACGAGGCCTACATTCTCAGCTCCCGTCATCACGGGCGTGGAGGTGATGGGGCGGCCGGGCCGTGTCTGAGGGGTCTTCTGATCCCTGGTCCGGCTCCCGACGGTGGACTCTGCCGGCCAGGTGGGGACGGGCGCCGGAGGGACTCCTCCTCCTGACTTCTGTGGTGAGGACAATGCTATCGCCATAGGAATCAGCTTGCCTTGTGTGGGTGCTAACAGACAGACAGACACATATTTTACTTACATCATTACTTCAATTTGAAATAATCATAAATGTCTCAGTTATCTATTTCGGCTTGATTAGAATACAATATGTTATGAGTCTACGGCCAATATAATTGTTTTACTTTGTTAGTGCGGGGATGGACTTTAGACGTCAGAATCTGACGTCTAAAGTCGGTCCCTGCAATGAAAGGGTTAGAGCACTAACGAGGACTATGGTCATTCTTAAATTGTTTTATTACCCAATCAAATCACTGATACTGGGAATTAAATGAGTGTTTAACCCTTAAAGCGCTGAATTTTTTATGAACACTTCGGAGACCAAAGGGCTTTTTTCAATTTGAAATCATCATAAATGTCTTAGTTAGGTTTTTCTGATTCTTTTGAATACCTATGTTATGAGTCTACAGCCATTATAATTATTTTCACTCTTACAGTGCCGGGACCGACCTTAATCGTCAGATTCAGACGTCTGCAGACGTCAGATTCTGACGACTAAAGTCGGTCCCGGCGCTGTAAGGGTTAAACATAAAGATTTGCAAATCTTTGGGTCTCAAATTAAACAAATATCAGTAATTTTTACCTCACTCGTGGTAGCAAGACACAACTGGGTGGGTGAAAAGTTTAATTTTTAATGTGGCGTTTTAAAGGTTAACCTTGCTTGAAAACATATACGGTTGCAAGTTTCAGACCAAACAAATTGCCACTGAAATCCATTAAAGGGTTTGTGACAGAATCAGATGCTCAGTTAATCAAATAATAACATTTCTCAGATGATCACTTTTAAAAATACATATTTTTTGTCATTTGAAGCTTTAATAGCGTCAGCACTTCCAGCTTTAATTAACTGAAAAATAGACACAAACAATTCAGCAGTGCAAGGGGACAATGTTTTTAACGTAAAATATGTGCTAATTTTGTGATCCTGACATAAGTGGAGATTAAATTTTACAAATCAAAGTCATTTTCAGTCACTTACAGTTGTGGAAATTGTGATAGCGAGACACAAATTCAAGTGACTGAAAAATGGAGTTCAATAGTTCAGTGCTCAAAGGGTGAATGTGATCTCTGACTCATTTGTCATGAATTTATATATGTACATGTATATTACTCAGACTGATTAACAAAAAAAGCTACTTAAAATTATTTTTATTAACCCTTAGAGCGCTTAAATATTTTTATATAAACCGAGAGACCACATGTTTTTTTTCAATTTGAAATCATCATGTATGTCTCAAAAGCAGATTCCGCTTCATTTGAATACCTGTGTTATGGATCTATGGCCGTTATAAATTATTTCAGTGCGGGGATCATCTGCAGACGCTGACGTCAAAAGACTGTCCCCGCGCTGAACGGGTTAATATAGCAAATGAGGGTGTGTTCAGAAATGTACCGACTGTTAATTTATATCTATTTGTTGACAGATAACTGGCTACATATAGTTACCGTTTGTAGTTTGCATGTTGACACCAGGATCAAAGTAATACTGCGGACCAGCTGGTGCTACCATCTGCTGGGGCTTGGCGTGGGTCTGTGTTTTGGCTGTTGCCATCTCCACACCTGTGGCAGCAATATCACTTATATTAAACTCATACATCGACATACTGCCGTGCAAAGCCAAAAGGCAGTATCTTCTCACTTGTATAGTAAGCAGATACTGTATTTTCGCTTTGCATGGCAGTATACTCCATATGATTCATAATTAATAGTTAAAACATAAAACTTTTTGTTGATAATGATTTTTCATATATTTGTATCCTAATAAAAATGGAAATTAAAAACAACATTATTCAGACCCATTTACAGAAGACATCTAGAGGGTAGGAATACATGGTTTTAAACATTTTGCACTAGAAGATTAAGATAACAAAGTACAGAGAGGCACATAAAGCGTTTAACCTTTGACGGTGACTGGTTTAGTAGCTGGTTGAGGTAGTTGAGCTTTAGGTGTACTCTGGTAGCGTAGGTAGGGTTCTTTTTGAGTAGACCTTTTGGCCTGGAAGGCAGCTTTACCATACACTCTCTTCATGTAAGCTTCGTCTTCCACAACGCTGGGTTTAGTCACCTTCTGTTTGACAGAAAGTATCATAGTAAAAGTCAATCAGATAATTAAATATGACCGCACAAATACACATTTGTAACTATTCATTACTCTTGTTACATCTCCCCCAAGAATACCATGTGAATATCAAACATTGACCACAATCAATTAGTGTATTACCACAATTATGAGACAAAATCTTATGACTCATAATTGTTCACAAAAATGACCACAACACATCAACTAGTGTTTAATATTTTATTTTTCAATTGGTATAGATCAGCATCTCGAGCATATTTCCAATAAAATTCAGTCACGAGAAAATGACATAATCAATTCAATTAAGCGCATTATCATTGCGATATCAATTCCCATCTCAAGGTGAATAAAAATAAGTGGATGTACCATGCTGTCAACCCCTAAAGTGTATAAACCATAGAGACCAAAGATCATCATAAATGATGTTATGTGTTCATGGCCATTATAAACATTTCACTCTTTTAGTGTGTGGATCGACTTTAGACGTCAGATTCTGTTGTCTACGACTTCGTCTATAAAAGTCAGATTTTGAAGTCTAAAGTTGATCCGAGCTGAAAGAGTTAGTCGGGTCACTGTACCTTTTTCTTTGGTTGTAATTTGGTATCTTTCTGTCCCACCTTGGTGGCATTGCCTGTCGCTGGTATGATACCTCTTCCCCGGCCCCTTGAGGCTATAGTACTCCCCACCTTATTGGCTAGCCCTGTCTTCTTCTGACCTTTCACTATAGGTCCGTTAGTGTCACGCTCTGGGATCATGATCTGCTTATACATTTCTTCCTCTTGCATTCGAGCCAGCTCCTCCATCACCTCTTTCTGTAAAATAGTCATTTATGAATTTTGACTGTTACCGCTTGTTCTGCTGAATAGTTTGTTTCTATTTTTAATTCATTTGAAGCTAAAATGTCAAATGACGCAATATCAATTTACAAAAAATATTTCTATCTATGAAAAATTGACTTCTCTCAGACTTTATCCAACAAATATACTGAAATCAGATAAAAGCTCAAAAATCTGATCTGATACAAACATTGATTGGAATTATATTTGTGTGGTAATTTCAGCAAGTTTTCAACTATTGTTGTCTTAAAAATAAATAACCTGAATCAATAGCAAGTTAAAATTTTCTCCAAAATTAAATACTGATTATTATGCGTTGACAAACCTGTAGGCCATCATTCATGTTGTGTATTAGTTGATCTACTTGTTTACTGATGCAAAGTCTTTCTGCTGCTGAACTGTAAACACAAGTCATATAGATACTAGTATTTGCTAAAGGTACATGGGGATTTATAAAAGTTTCAAATTATTATAAATATTGATTATGTTGAGTTTCTCAATGTAATATTTATATTAAAGTTATTAGAAACATTCTTTAAATTTAAAATAAATTTATTTCTGACAAAAATATTTCGAATGTCAAACATCAAATAACAGGCCCAAGCCATTTAGGACTTAGTTTTTTTGTTGTTGCGAGTTAATTATTGAAGTGTCTCCTCAACAAAAATAAACTGTTTATGGTTGGTAGTTTTTGAAGCATACCTAAATATGCTAGCCTTAGTTAATAGTCTTCAACCACATTAAGGCATGTAAAGTGTGATCAAACTATTTTTTTTCATGAATAAAGAGGGTGCTACTTCCTACATCGTTATATATCGTTAACTTGGATATGAGAGGGTGCAACAGCCACATTACAAAGCGGCAGATGCACCCTTTGGTATCTAAGGGGTCAATATATAGAGCATTCATACACCAATGATGTAGTCTACGGAGCCAATCAAAGACAATATATGCGGTGGCATTCACCAGATGTCGCTACGTTTTGTGTTCTGTACTGCAGGCGTAAGTATCAATGGGAAAATAGGTGTGAAGCTTGAACAACGCAATCGTCATCAGACCATATCGCGCGGTCACGATGCCAATTAAACAGGATAAAACTTAGATGTGAACAATTTTAATTAAAACATCTCTCAATCTAGAAAATTAAAAGCCAAGTTTTCTTTGCATGCCGTAATCAAATAATTGATGGTTGCATTAGTACGACTGCTGGCAAGTGAAATGAAATTTTACCAGTGATCTGTAGTGACGTAATTATGTGTCATCTGACATTTAGTATAAACTTATTTCAATAGTATATTAGTGTCACTTATTTGTTGTATTATTATTTAAATGGTAGTATATTAACCCTTATCCTGCTAAAATAATTTTTCTAAATTTTCAGCCACTTGAAGTTGTGTTTCGCTACCGCGACCCACAAATTCAAGTGACTGAAAATTAGTCATATTTGTTTATTTTAAGCCCAAGCAAATCATGATGTTTAGACACACATTTCATCCCCAATAACAATGATTTGCTTGACCAATAAAACAGATTAAAAACCACAATAGGACAGCAGGATAGGGGTTAACCCTTACAACGCTGATATATTTTTGTAGAAACCATGGAGACCAAAGGGTGTTTTCAATTTGAAATCATCATAAATGTCTTAATTAGCTCTTTGCGATTATTTGAATACCCATGTTATGGATCTACGGCGATTATAAATACTTTTACTCTTACAGTGCGGGGATCGACTTTAGACGTCAGACTCTGACGTCTAGGGCGTCAGATTCTGACGTATAATTTTGGTCCCCGCGCTGTAAGGGTTAAGAGTGAAATAATAGATCTTGCTTTAAAAGAAGAAACAAAAAACAAAACACGAAGTGTCTTTTGGCCTCAAAGCTTTTGCCCAGCTCGCAAAGCATCGTGCTAACACCCACGACATTCACCGCTAGAAATTAAATGACCAGATAAAAACCGCCGGGAATAAAATGGTTAGTTACAATGCAAAGGGAACAAGTGAGTGCGATAGCGTAGATGGTACGGGGAACTCTCCCCTGGGCACGTAAAAATACCGCTATCACTACACACTGCAAATATAAGACAGGCTAAACCAACACTGGATCGACGTCCTAGACGCTGGACCAGCATTGAAACAACGTTGCGACGACATCTGTTGCTAGGTTGGTAGTATTTCTCTACACTGGCACAGTTTCGTAGATTCTAATCTGACGCTGGATTAATCTGGCTCAGCGGCCCAACCCTTTATTTAAACAAAGGTTTTTTTTAAATTTGAAATCATCATAAATGTCTTAGTTAGCTCTATCCGTTTCATTTGAATACCTATGTTATGGGTCTACAACTATGATAAATATTTTACTCTATCACTGCCTGTATCGACTTTAGACGTCAGATTCTGCTGTCTAAACTCGGTGCCCGCGCTGAAAGGGTTTACCAGCTGGCCCAGATTTCCTCCAGCGTGTGTCTGCTCATATCAAGCACAAGACACTGACTCAATGTTGGGTTAAAGTTGGCCCATAGTCTTCCACACTGGCCCAACATTAACCCAGCATTGATCTCAAATTCTCGCGTCTACTTGGCAGTGGTCTGTTTCTCTGTCAGTTCACAGAAACAAAAAAGTTCACCTAATGATGGGTTAAAGTTGGCACAACGTCGTAGACGCTGGCACAACATTAACGCAACATTGGGTCAACGCGTTGTGTTTGCTGAGTTACGCAGTGTTTTGTGTTCTGTTTTTTTCAGGCACAGATTGCCAGCAAAATACGAGCAATAATAACCCAGCATTGGGTGAATGTCTCGCGTTTTCTAGTCTGTTTTGTTTCTCTGGTACAGATTGCAAGCATTAGCCCAATGCCGGACAAATGTTGGCCCAGCGTCGAAGACGCTGGGCCAACATTAACCCAGCATTGGATGAATGTCTCGTGTTTTCTAGTTTGTGTTTTGTTTCCCTGGTACAGATTCCCACCTGTCTTTGCTGATGGCGTTGAGCAGTGAAAACACCTCAGGTTCGCGCCGGCCCCTCTGGATCGCCCTCAGGTTCTCCTCCAGGCAGCTACGTGTGTTCTGCACACTCTGCAGCACCTGTGCCGCCTGATGGTACTTGGTACTTGCTGGTGACGTCATCAGCCGCTTATTGTGAGGCGCCATCAGTTTTTCCAGGCTTGGGTAGGGACTTCCGGGTAACATGACGTCCTCCATAGCCTAGAAAACAACAGAGATGTCAGCGTGTACTGAAGGTCAAAGGGGTCATAGAAAGGTGAACCTCAGGCTTTTAGCATTTCCTGGTAACATGACACCCCCCATATGATACCCTAGAAAACAGATACGACAGCTTATACTGAAGGTCACAGGGTCATAGAAAGGTGAACTTTAATTGCAATCTACGGTTCTGGATGCTCGAGCTTTATGTGATTTTCTTAACAAAAAACAACAGATACTTCAGCTTTAATAATGGTCATAGAAAGGTGAAAAGCAAGGTCAATATATGCTTTTGATGTTTTGAGTTCAACCTGTATGTGAATTTTGAACAGACTGACTATAACTCAGCGCTTTACGGGTTAAATGAGCTACTAACAGCATATCAGTGGATCGCTTTCGATCCACGCAGTGGGACAGCTTTTGATTTTTGAATCGAAATAGCAGCTTTGCTCAACTATATTTCCATCTTGCAGAAAGAGGAAAACAATTGAACGAAGGCGAAGGCCAGCGCGAAAAGTGTCAAACTAATTTGCTTTTTTTCGCGCTTTGCGTTCGCTTTGGTATTGTATACTGGGAATCCAGGTGATATTTCACTTGTAAATATTAAAAGCTGACTTTTTCGGGGCAGAGGTGTTACAATGTCAGGTTGCTATGACTTGGGGTCTAATTCGTCAATGAATCATTGTGTGATCATTGTGTGGGCTCACAATCTAATTTAAACTTCTTTTTCGATGGCATCTGGGCATTTTACAAACATATAATTTATCTCTGAACCTCTTGATTGTCCCTGTACAAGAAGCTGACATCTGTGGGTGTCTAAATACGGAGTAGATAATGAGAACAGTACAGTTGTCATTGTGTATTGCTTCAGGCAATACGCCGAGATCATTCCAATACACCCCTCAGCCCTCACCGTGGTGCCCCCTCTGGCGAACAGGCAAGCAACAACCTTGGACCAAGCGGAGAGGCCTGAGGCATCAATACATTACAATTTACAGACCATCAACCGAGAGAAAATGGCAGGGAAGAGTTTTTTCTACAGAATGCTGGCCAATGGTATAAAAATGTCAGATTTGAAGATGAATTGTCTTGCAGTATGATCTCTTCAGTTGAATTTGGAAATTCTCAAATAAATTTCCGAAAATGTTTTTTATTATATTTTCGTCTTACTTAGACCTATACTGTCAGTATACAAACTTATATTTACAAAATGCTCCCTCATTGGCCTATATTTTTCATATTAGATTGAATTTGTTAACACAGTTTTTGCTTTCAAATGAAATATCATAGTTTCAGTTAAATTAAATGCGAAATTAAAAAAAATGATGTTCTAGTTATGTAGCACAACAGAGAAGGTTTGTTTTAATTCAAACAATTAACTGATGACATAGGCCCTATATTAATGAGGTTATATAACCTCCCTGTATATATATATATGAGTCTGACACTTCATAAGCCATGCGGACAAACCAGAAGTTCCTAAGAAGGTGGGTCAGCATCAGCACGGCGCCTTCTGCTCGCTATGTCAGATCAGAAGAAAAACCCGATGTAAGCACGCGGGTACGTTGTGTAGGGAGCCCGGTTCAAAGAGCTGGCTCTATTATGTAGGATTTAGCCCGAGGTTAGCGGCATTAGTACGATGTGAGGGGATGACACCCCATGGCAGCCATAGATTGACAGTGTGAGAATTCAAATACGCGGCCCATCGTCTGCCACTGAAGTCTGGCAGTGCTCCCAGCAAACGCAATGAAATAATGTTGTATTAAAGTTGACACGGCGTCGCAGACGCCGAGACCGTATATGATATGCGTTTTCAAGCAAATTTCAGATCAAATAAATTCCAATTGCTAGAATGCTTTGTGGTAGATACTCAGGTAATCTAATAATTAAATTTTTAAGAGGTAGACCCTATATTTTTTCATAAACAGAAATATTTTCGTCATTTGAAGCTAGAAATTGCGTGAGCAATTCCAGCTTCAAATGAATGAAAAATGGTCCGAAAAATATCGGCACCATAATGGTTAATACAGCAATGGTGTACATTAACCCGACACTGGGTCATTGGTCTGTTATTGCCACAGGCTAAGATAGCCTTCTGTTCCGTCCCAGGTTTACCCCATGTGCACTAAAATACCTTAGTCTTCAGTGATTATCCCATCAAACAAGACACTTTGAGCCAATGCTGGTAGGATGTTGGTCCAGCGTCGCACCACACTGCTATTAGAGGATGGCATATGCCACTTTAAAAAGTGGCATATGCCTCCCTTTACTCTCCGACTAACGATTAATCCACTTTTCCCGTTGAAGCGCCGATGTCAATTGTAAAACACAGTTTTTCATTTAAATTATTATTGTGGGAAAAAATATTTGTACTTAATGAACATTTTAAAAATAATGCAATGCAAAATAAATACGAGATATTTCTTTAAAAATATATTTTTTAGAAAATCGAAATAGTTGTTTGAATTGTCATCAGATGCAATGCTATTGTCTCTAAATTGAATAGCGAGATTTGTTTTGAACACTTATGAATTAACACGAACCGACCTTGATATATAGTTTTGTGTTCCATAAAATGGTAAAAAATATAGTTCAAACTAACGACTGATGAAAGACGTAATGGTCGGGGGCCCTGAGATGGTTTAGCTTTGGCAGGCGTCGTGGTGCCCTCTGGGTCTACGACTCCTCAACAACAGCTGAGTTGTGGGTGTGTGATGGCTGCAGGCGGCTTGCGGGCATGGCGGCAGATGGTTCTACCCAGAAAAAACGACAACGTCAACCGACGCTGTTTTAATGTTGGGCCAACGTCGTAGACGCTGGTCCAACATCAAAACAATGCTGGGTTTTTGTCACGTGTTTGCTATGATTTGAAAGACGATGTAAGCGGCAGCGCAGATAACAAAGCCATCAGATCAATGCTGGGTCAACAGTGGGCTAATTCATAGTACGTTATGAGAGAAACGTTTAGGAATTACCTTGTTGACGAGTCCGCATAGGAAACGTGCACAAGAAACGTGCAATTACACATATCGAGGCCTCTCTTATTTACGTCACGTGATCTCGAAAAACCCCGTGTTTACGTCATGTCATATCGAGGGCCTCTTATTTAGGTCACAGTCTAGTCTACACTTCTCCACAACTTGGAAAACAAACGTGCATAAGAAACGTGCACAAGAAACGTGCAATGAGACAATTTGACGCGAGGCCTCTCTTGTTTACAATCACGTGATATCGAAGGATCTCTTATTAAGGTCATGTCAAAGCGAGAGCCCTCTTATTCAGGTCAGTCTAGTCTAGATTTTTCCCCAACTTGGAAAACAAACTTGCATAAGAAACGTGCACAAGACACGTGCAATCAGACAATTCGACTCGAAGCCTCTCTTATTTACAATCACGTGATATCGAAGGATCTCTTATTTAGGTCATATGATATTGAGGGCCTTCTTATTTAGTTATGTTATATCGAGGGCCTTCTTATTTAGGTCATGTCAGTTTATTTGCCTAACTTAGCGCTTGCAGGGTTAAACTTTAAATCATTATTATTCCCTTTTTTTGGAAAAATATGATCATCCTTATATGCTAATTCTGAAGAAGCACCAAGAGGAAACGGAAGATTCAGAATAAACTATTATTTTAATTTTATTGATTTCTACACGTGAATCTGGTAATATTCGCAAGGTTTTAATTTTCGCGAATTTCGCGAGGAGGACAAATTCGCGAATGGAAGTATCTCGCGTTTTTTTTTATAATAATGGCACTAGGGTCTACCAAAGAAAAATGAAAATTCGCAAACTCTAAACTTCGTGAAAAGTCCCGAAATTAGAATCAGATCTACAGTATGTTTTTTATTGTGAAAATATCAAATATCTCTAAACCCTTACATCGCTAAGCCCGGACATGCTGGTTTTAACCCTTTCAAGTCAGAATTTACCATTGTCATCTTCATCCACTATAAGCCGCGAATTGCTGTCGCAATTCTCGACTTGCAGTGGATGAAGATGACTTGAAGTCAGTGAAAAATAAAGAAAATTGCCATGTATTGGTAAACAAGTTTCATTGAAATTTTCATTCTAAAACCCTTGGTTATAGGGAAAATAAGTCTGTTTTCAGGCATGTAAAATGATGCTTTAATGCATCGGGAGGGCTTAAAGGGTTAAACCCGTTTTCTTACACGATTAAATAACAGTTAGTGCGAACGAAATGTGTGTTTAAAACACCAAGATTTGATATTTGGTCTCGGTATTTATACATTTTTCCATCTTCATTGGGGATTTGTGTGTTATTTTTTTATCTAATTTCAAAACTTTTGTTATGTATTTCATAAATTATATTTTTCCCTGCCGTGTAATTTAGGGCTGAAACTATCTGTAGCATAAGTTGTTATAATATTAAATGTCAAAGAGACCAAATTTAAACTATTTCGCCCATTTCCATGACGGTATTATTGATTATGGCTAGAAAATAATCTGGACCAAAAATATTCTGTACCTGGAATCGTCACTATATATTCAGAATTGACAAAGAATGCGAGAAAAACATCTCATCCGGCTGAGAGTCGAGGGGGAACATAATAGGCTGGTGCTAAGGGGGCGCATCGCGTGGAATCTGTTGCTGGGGGATGCGTGATTACCAAATCTGTTGCCAGGAGGAAGGAGTGCCGCTAAATATGTTGCCAGGAAATGTACCAGATTGCTGAAGCTGTTGCTGGGAAGAATAAGCATGTGGCGGGGGAATGGGGACATCTGCCGTGTAAAGTCAAACAACTGTAACCGATTACTTTAAAAGTAAGCAGTTACTGCCCTTTGCCTTTACATGGCAGTCTATGCAAAGGCAAACAGCAGTAACTGCTTAAATTAAAAGTAAGCAGTTACTGCTGTTTTCATTTGCAAGCTGATTTGCCATGGTGAACATCACGCCAGCAAACACGATACACTAACCCAATGATGTTTCAATGTTGGGCCACCGTCTGCGACGCTGGCCCAACATTGAAACATCATTGGATCAATGTCTCGTGTTTTCTGGGAATATGCTGATCTCCTACCCTGCGATCCTCTTATTTTTGCGGTGGGAATTTAAGTGTCGTGTCTGCCGCGTTTAAAGTGGTAAATCTGACCATTTGACTCCTATAACTAAATGCAAGAATATATATTAACCTTATTATATATTCTTGTTAGATTTTATATTAGCATCACAAATATGAAAGTCTCCTCCTTTTATCTTGGATGTGTAAATTGGCAGATTTTCTAACTCAACCAGGATAATTCATCAGAGTGTGTTCAGAGAATTGTTGAAGAATAATAACAATTATAATAATACCAACAACAAAAGTCTCCACCAAATAGTGCGCGGAGACTTATTTACCGGGACATAAACGGCATTTCCCAAAACAAGCATGTTAAATCATATCACGGAAACACGATTCAAGAACATGCGTAGACCAACACATGCGTATTTATTAACTAGATCTTCAAATTCGGTAGCTGAGTAGTACTTGAATATACAATATAGAGCAAGCTAACATAAGATGAGTGATCCAGACAAACACATACGAGGTCACCCGAACCAAACCTAACAAGTCTGCAATAACACCATACCAGAGAATTAGAACTGCAATACACCTGTTTGAGGGGTCAATTGAACTATCGTATTTTTTCTTCATATGTAGCTGGAATTGCTGTATTTACATATTATATATGGCGTCCTCCAAGAACGCATCAACATTATTATTACACGGCCCAACTATGACATCTCAGTACCATATATAGTACTGTGTATCACACGCATTTTCGCTACACTTGCTACAGTGGAGCCAATTACACATAATATATAAATTCGCAAAAGAGAAAATATCACTGGCATATAAAATTTATGGAACTGGGAAATTTACAGAACATCGATAATGAAAACTGTACCATGTACTTCCCACAACACATTACAGTAACTAATATACAGTAATCTGCTCTCTTTCAACAGAACATACTTTACTATATGATTTGTGGTGGAAACCCTGAGCAATGTCAAATTCTCAAATATTACACGAAGAATAAAACAAACCAATATGTAATGTGCCATCATGAACAACTAGTTTAAATCCATTTAATTAGCAGATCAAATCAATATTAGTGTGAGCTAAATGATTGTTTAAAAATCAGGATTTTCAATTGTTTGATCTCAAAAAAAACAACCAAATATGAGCAATTTTCACCCACTTCAAGTTGTGGCTCGTGACGGAATTTCAAGCGAGTGAAAAATTATTTTTCAAATCTAGAGCTTTAGAGGTTAACTCGTAAACTACACATTTAAATTAGTTAACCGTCAAGATTAATACTGCGATACTGACATCATTATATGGTACATTTGGCTGAAATGGAAACCCCCAGCTGGTACCCATAGGGTCAAATGACCAGGTAAATATGGCCGTGGGATATGGAGGTCAGAGGGTCATCTCCTTGGAGACAGTCCTGTCAGTGTGCAGTGAGTGTGAGCAGGACGTCCCAGTTAACAAGATACATTTACCCAATGCGGGCTTAATGTTGATCCACCGTCTGCGACGCTGGCCCAACATAAAACCGGCATTGGACCAATGTCTCGCACCTATACACATGATGTGTTAGGATGAGATACTTTCTGGCAGGTTCCACACGATGTCACCGCAGGTCAAATACAACCTTCATGACAGCATAACTCTGGAAACTGTGCGAGATGAAACTAGAATATTTTATTGGATTATCATTGCATTTTTTCAGATTAAAAGGCAAAACACACCAGCGGGAACGAAAGCGCGAAGATTTTCAAGTACACTATATTATGATCGGCAAATGTCATATCCACAGAAAAATGCAAGGCAATAAAGTTCAAATGGCCATTGAAAAATGGATATGAAAACCATAAAATGGAATGTAAGCATATTAAAAAGTCACCACCTGTCATTTACACACTGTTAGGCTTTATACCATCCCAGCAACCATGACTCGTTGTGTTGATGTTGCGCCACCTACGACGCTGGTACAACATAAAACCAATATTTAAGACGTAATATTTGAGAGCAAAATACGATACTTTGATCCAATATTTGTTGTGTTCATGTTATGGTATATCCACAGACTGATCAAGGTAAAACATCAATGCTACGACGCTGGCCCAACATCAAACAAACATTCGGATGGCTTTTCAACAAACTGTACAAGTCAAAGATGACCCAGTGTGATACAAATTCTCCGCACAATCTCTCCCCCCACCCCTCCCCCACAACATGCTTCATCAACTTATCTCTCTTTGACCTGTCACAGTTGCTTCTGACCTTGATTGTGCCCCCCTCACCCCCCGGGGGCTGTGGTGGCGGCGTATCACTGCCGGACACGTGCTAAGCCTCCAGATTACCTGTCAACAGTTGCTATGGGGGAATCATGGGAGATTGGGAGTCCCGGATACGTGCCCTCCAGGCGCTAACTCAATGACACGGGATCATGGAGCAGCGACGGCCCGATGCTAGAACAACTATGTTATTACTGAAGCTAAACAGTAAACAAGATATATCAAACGAATGTTGGTTTATTTATGGGCCAACGCCTGTGATATTTAAACAACATTGGGTCAACGCATTGTGTATGCTGGACTAGTCAATCTTAGGTAACGGCTCCCAGCGAACCAATATTAAGATAAATCCAGACAGAAATAAGTTGTTGACCTTCTGCTGATTTAATGTTGGCCCACCGTTTGCGACGCTGGCCCAACATTAAATCAGCATTGGGCGAACGCATTGTCAGCTGGGAAAGAAACACTATTGGACGAATGTCACGGACATCAGCCGAACATTAGGCCAGCATCTCGGGAATTAGCTGCTAACCAGGGCACCGTAGGCCATGGTTCTCTGGACCCCTGGGCCCGTATTCTCGTACAAGTTACGATATATCGTAGGCTTCTGATTGGTCGAGATGGCCATCTCGACCAATCAGAAGCCTACGATATATCGTAACTTGTACGAGAATACGGCCCCAGACCCACAACCTCTGTTGTGTAGCCCTAGGAGAGTGACATCTTAATTACATTTACATACAGTCTGCCAGTCATGGCAGCCGTGTCTTCTCTAGTATCCTAGGATGATAGTGTTGTATTTGGTGATGTTAAATCTTATAAATTAAAGATTATTTCAATAGAGATATGGTAGACCGGTGTTGGGCCAATGCCGCTGATCAATGCAACATAAATTAGTAATAATTATTCAATGTACTAAAGTTACAAATGTTATATATTTGAGGTTTCAAATTTGTTTTTGACGCGAACTTGAATGCAGAAATGAACTGCATAAGCCTAGTTTTTATTTTTCCGTACACAGTGGTACAACGTTTCATTCGGTGCTAAACATGTTTGTAGCAAAAATATAACGAGCATCTTGGCTTGAAAAGAGCCATTCACGTCAGAAAAAAACCACAATACATGCATCAAATAGGTTAGATAATTTATTGTAGGGGGGACTACGTCATTCAACAAAACTATCTGTATACATGACATATCTATTGGCACACCTTTGGAGTTCTGAGTGAGTATCAACTCACTTAGAATGTTGAATTTGGGTGGGGGGTCGAAACTAGATGCTGTGACGTGTAGCGATGAACACGGTGGTAGATGTGGGGCCTCGTGTACATCTATTCACACTGCCTAGAATGGTATCGGTATTCTTACGAGTAGTGTAAACATAAACGTGATGTAGTAATTTCGATCACCATCAACCCTTCAACGCTGAAATATTTTTGCATAAAACATAGAGATCAAAGGGTTTTCTCAATTTGAAATCATCATAAATGTCCTAGTTACCGCTTTCCGCTTCATTTGAATACGTATGCCATGGATCTACCCCCGTCGGCAATTAAAAATATGTTTACTCTTACAGTGCGGAGATCGACTATAGACGTCAGAATCTGACGTCTACAGACGTCAGATTCTGACGTCTAAAGTCGATCCCCGCGCTGTAAGTGTTAGAATCCAGACAAACAGAACAGAGTGATATCATGCTAAACGCACATTTGCCTGACCTTTTTTACAAACCGCCCTCCATGACCAGGTAAGCTTATCCATTGAGGTCGCCGCCCACATTTTGTGACACGTGTTCTCCCCATTTAAATATCTAATCTTTAAATACTCAATTACTCCTTTATATTATCCATTCACTACAGCCTGTAATTGCTCGCGAAATTACCATATTCAAACGAATGAAAAAATGTCTCTTTGTAAAACTAGACCTGATATGTCTCACAAATGGTCATTTATCTGTGTTTGCACTTGTATTTGATTTTGATCTAACAAGTATTTTAGTTTGTGAAACAGTATTTGTAAGACGCTTCAGATCGTCCGCTGTGTTGAAAGGGTTCAAGCACTAAATGTACAGCTTGGCTTGTTGTCATGTGTTCATTATATACATACCTGAAGTGATGGAATACGCCTACCACCATTGTAATTAAAGCAAGACATGCCATCTTAACCCTTGAAGCGCTGGATTAATTTGTAAAAAACATCAAAATCAAATGGGGTTTTTTCAATTTGAAAAGATCACAAATGTCTTATTCAACTCTTTCCGATTCATTTGAATACCTATGTTATGGGTCTACAGCCATTAGACATATTTTTTCTCTTACAGTGCGGGGATCGACTTTTGACGTCAGAATCTGACGTCTACAGACGTCAGATTCTGACGACTAAAGTCGATCCCCGCGCTGTAAGGGTTGAACCGCTAAGTAAATAATTTAAATTGTCACCACTTGAAGTTGTGTCCAGCTACAACGACCCACAACTTCAAGTGGCTGAAAATGTGTTTATTATTAGACCAAACATTTGCAAACATCGATGTTTAAACACACATTTTGTTCCCAATAACTGTGATTTAAACGGCTGATAAAACGGAATAAAACGACTGTAGTCGCGCTTAGCGCTTTAAGGGTTAACACTTTAGTTAATTATACACTATTTTGTGTATGTCAAATATATATTGTATCATTTGTATGCCATTGCTGCACCCATTTATGTAATACTGTATTGTTTTGGAGGGGTCGCATGGTCCTATCCATCAACAACACACTCAATCAACTCTAATGCCGTCAGACCGTATTTAATACTTGAGTTAAGTAGGAGAATAACTCAAAAAACATAAATCAAGCTAAAGCTTTTAAGTATTTAATTATATTTAACCTTAAAATCCTGGTCAGTTGTATGTCTTTGAAATTGAGACCAGAAAGACTACACAGTAAACAAGTATTGATTCGATTGTGTTTTAACGCTGGTCCACCGGCTTCGACGCTGGGCAAACGTTAAACCAACATCGGATGAACGCCTCTTGTTTTCTAGAATAATGGATTACAGGAAGTTATGTTACCAGTTATATTAGGTATCTAGAGTTGGAGGTCCACAGATATGCCTCTCTACACATGACTCAGGTCTCTGACATAACTTACCAGGTAGGTATCTGGGGTGCAGGTCCTGTCTTGTGTAGGTCTACAGATATGTCTCTCTATACATTACTTAGGTCTCTGACATAACTTACCAGGTAGGTATCTAGGGGTGCAGGTCCTGTCTTGTGTAGGTCTACAGACATATGCCTCTCTATACATTACTTAGGTCTCTGACATAACTTACCAGGTAGGTATCTAGGGGTGCAGGTCCTGTCTTGTGTAGGTCTACAGATATATGCCTGTCTGCTGCAGTCAAGTAACGCCCTTCTCCCTAGAACAGAAAAAATAACATTGTAAAACGACCACACACTACATACGTCATACAACACACATATTACGAAACGTTGATAATTGCACTAATACTAACTAAAAACTACAAGTATGCAATAAAACTACATGTGGATATATATTTTTTTTAAGTCCTCCGTCAGCCATCTTGTTTTTCATGAATTATTCTCAAAGGTAATCATTAGAAATGCCTAGAGAACCACTGCATATAATTTGAATGCAATCCAACCAACGGTTCATTAGATATCGCGCACACAAGCTTTCGGGTGGCTATTTTTTTCAAAATGTCCTCCGTCGGCCATCTTGTGTTTAATGGATACTTCCCAAACGTTAACCAGATCATCAGAAAACCCCAGAGAACCACCATATCAAATTTCAATGTGATCCAACCAACGGTTTATAAGATATCACGACCACAAGCTTTTTGGTCGGCCATTTTTCCAAAATGCTGTTCGTCAGCCATCTTGTTTTCAATGAATTTTTCCCAAAAGTTCATCAGTTCATCGGAAATATCCAGAGAACTACAACATCAAATTTGAATGCGATCCAACCCACGGTTCATAAGATATCACGACCAGAAGCTTTTGATCGGCCATTTTTTTCAAAATGTCCTCTGTCAGCCATCTTATTTTGAATGAAAAATAGTAGTATCGGGGATGCTTAGAAATCACACCATGACAGTATTTTAGAAAAAAAATAGGGTAGTTATTATTATCAGTGTTCATTTTATTAACCGGATCATACAATGAGTCTTATACCGAAATTACTTTACAGGAGACCATGTGACATGTTTTTCTCGATTATTAACCCTTTGACTTCCAGGCCGGGGTGCATGCCAGGATCCAGATATACTGGTGTAGGAGTTCTATTTTTCGTCATTTGAAGCTGAAATTGCTAACGCAATTTCCAGCTTCAAATGACGAAAAATACATAAATGTAGTATATATTTGACGAAAATTTGTGTCATTTTATGGTTACGTTCATTGACGAATGACGACGGAAATTTCCGTCATGTATGTTAGTGAAAAGGCTAATGCGGCCAGAACGCAATTATGGTCAAATAATTATAGCCCGCACTTGGCCGCAATGGGGGAAGTAAGCTGTGTATGTGCAGTTTAAATCCAAAAATCGTTGACCAAATGAATATAGGTAATACCAGAAATACATAAGAGACATGTATTTCTGGTACTACGCGTATATTAAAATGGAATAAAATAAGATTTAGTTTACTTACATGTATGAAGCGCAATTACAGTCTTTGTGGTGCAAATAAAACCACAATTAATATCAAACTACAAGTATCAACTTGTAAACTAGTTGTTGTGACCAGTCCTGTTATACGCAATTTTAGATTTGGGTAAGAATTGTATACTTTACAGGCGTCGTATCATTCAGTTTTACCCATTTTACATTTCAATGTTCATACTGTGTGACAAAATATTACTACACTACATGACATTTCACTAATATTACTGCTAATAATATTGTTAAAACTATGAGTATTATCAGTACTATTATTAATACTATTAATAATCCACTAATATTACTACAATATTATGACAAAATTGCGCCTCATAACCCAGTTAGCACTTTATCACTAGTGACGTCTACACGTGAGAAAAAAGTCGCATCAACAATAGGTCCACAGTGGATTTTAAAAATTATCAAACGAATACAAGATGGCATCTGTCCCTTCAACAGTACTTCTAGCATCCGCTCACTTGAATGAATAAATGAATGAATGAATTATATTTTCGAGAGGACGGGAAAGAAACATTTGTTTCTTTGAGACCTGAATCCCAGATTGGAGAACGGCAATTTAACCACCTCATTTGTGCTGAGCTGTGCAGATGTTTATTGTATCATTGTGTACATAACAACTACATGGGTGGTGAAAAGTATCAAACAACACCCCAGCACACATTAAGCCAGTGTTAGTTTGGTGCTGGTCCACCGTCTGCGACACTGAACCAACACCAAACTAACACTGGCTCAACGTATTATGTCTGTTGTTTTTTGTTATTCTCCCCAACCAAATAAACAAAGTATTTAGAGGGATGTTGAAGTGAGGCGGTGCGGCGTTGGCCCGCCGCTCAACCAGAACCTGTTACCAACACGTTGTGGTGACACACTGTGACACATTGCCGTGTCGGCGAGTGAAAGCCCCAGAACGTGACTGAATCATTTAGCCGGTGTAGCGAGGTGTCTGATGTGCCAAATATGTACGACACCTGCGTGATCAGTCCTACTTAACATCCCCTCACACACAGTGTGCCACACGCGACCTTCAAAACCTGTCAAGGTCAACACGTTTCAAACTTGTAACGAGTGCATCGCTGCCAATATGGATATTATATATCTTAACTCCTCAAGCGCAAAGTTATGCGGCACGGAAAATAGTATGGGCACGCGTGGCGAAATTCTATGCAATTCTGGCCCTTTGCTACCACGACCCACAACTTCAAGTGGGTGAAAATTATTCATATTTGTTTTATAATTTGTGACCAAACATTTGCAAATCTTGATGTTTAAACACACATTTCAATCCCAATAACTGTGATTTAACTTGTTAATCAAACAGATTAACCCTTTCAAGCCTGAATTTACCATTGTCATCTTCATCCACTACAAGCCGCGAATTGCTGTCGCAATTCTCGACTTGTAGTGGATGAAGACGATTTGAAGTGGGTGAAAAATTAGAGAAAATTACAATGTATTGTAAACCAGTTTCATGGAAATTTTCATTCTAAAACTCCTAGTTGTAGGAAAATTAAGTCTGTTTTAAGGAATGTAAAATTATGCTTTAATGCATCGTGAGGGCTTAAAGGGTTAAGGCGTGCTTAGCGCCGAAAGGGTTAATATTCAGATCGGAGAAGCGTTATATGATATGTCATAAATTATAAGTGAGTGGTTTATAAACGGTCTTTGTATCTGCACCAAGCAAACAAGAGATATTCAGCAAATGTTGGTATGATGTTGGGCCAGCGTCGTAGACGTTTGCCCAGCATTAAACCAGCAGTGGGTGAACGTTTTTCGTTTGCTGCGTGTATGTTAACACACCGAAGTGATCATCTAGAAATTTTGTTGGAAGTAAGTGATGTCTATATTCACTGAACTACACTGAGTGCCAAGTTATGCAATTGAAATTTTAAAGGGACAGCCCCAAGTGCCCCAAACTTAACACTTTTCAAAGTTTTAATTTGCGTTATTTAAGCTTATATCATGGTAAATGAATTATCTTTCTTCATCTTATTTCATTCTATTCATTTCATTTTATTTGAAGGAGATATGTACCCCATATTTTGGAATGTTCATACAATTTCAGACAACCATGAAAAAAATACCATTTGTATTGACCATTCACCTGCCCCCTGAGGGTCTAGATGAAGGATCCGATGTTGATTTGTTGTTTTTTCTTTGAAAGGGTCAACACTAATTAGAAAATCCCTTACTTTTTGTCACTACACCGGCCACAAACATCCCATGAATATTGCCGGCGTATTTTTGCGATGTTCACCATGCCCTGCAAATATTTACAACATGTCGAGCTTAGTGGCATCGAGCCCTCCAGTTTAAATTGTATGGCCCGATAGAAAAACGGTCATTTTTCGATGACGTTGTAATTAAACTTGCATACCATACTTCTCCTAATACGAGTTGAAATTTTTTTGTCATAGATTACGGCTAGTAAATGATAAAAAAAACTCTTTTTAGCCGGAAATAATAAAATTGGTTTCTCATTTCCTTTTCCTGGCAAATATGACAAGTCCATTAAGCAAAGGTTCGATCTAAATGACAAACAAATAATGACGGACATTTGTCCTAATCTGGTTTTACGGTACATCTAATTACGTTGCAAACATATGTGTCTAAAAGTTGTAATCCATCGGAATGTTACCGCCCACACATTGAAACACTCCAAAAAATATAACAGAGCTGAAATAAAAATATACTATTTTCCTGAATATGTCCTTTTAAAATCAAAGTTTTGGATCGCGTCAGTGAGACAGCTCCAAGTGGGTGAAATGATTAATATTTTGTTTATTATTAAGTCGGGGAGAAAAACACACAAGAAGAGTGGGTGAGATTTACAAGATTTGTCAAATTGAAGGACTTTCTTTTCTTTTCTTTATTGCGAATTATACTTATATTGTAGATATGTCCTTATAGGTAAAAAATGTTTCTGATATTAAGCATGAAGAATGTGCCTGTATCATAACAAAATTACCCGAGCGTGAGCATAGAAAATATATTTAACAAGTACTTCTGGTTATTTTATTACATTCCGTGGACCGTCACAATGAACAAATGTGATACATTTCACATATTTGTTCCCTCGACGCGCTACATTAAAAATGTAACCCCCCCCCCCCCCCCACACACACACACACACTGTAAACCCTGTTCCGCCATGGTAGCTCAATTTTTTTGAGTCTAAATTGTTGCATTAATTTTAATGAGGCGACCTGGCACAATTGTTATCATCTTTTCAGCTCGTTAATATTGGGTTACTCCGGCTTCGTGCCGTAGCTTAGAACACAATTTTATTATACCAACTCAGAGTGAGTTGGTTAAATTGAAATCATATTATTTATACCAGATTGGATCACTTGGTTTATCCTATGCTACTTTACTTGAGTCGAAGTGACGCCATAGAACAATCAAAACTAGCTATCTAAACAAATAAAAATATTTCACTGTCCATCGAGCCAACATTCATCCAACGTTGGCGCGGCATTGAAAATGCTGGCCCACCATTTGGACAATACAACTATCTGTGTGACCTGTCATTCCATTAGACTGTATGAAGAGCATCTCAAAAGAGATAGTCTGACCACATTGGTACAGCATTGGCCCAATGTTACTGGACAGACCACAGCAGTGGACAGTGACCACCAACCAGCAAATTTACTTGATTTAGGATTCTATTTTTTTCTAGAAGGTTATTTCTTGAAGACAGCAATTAAAAAAAGCTTCAGCACATGACATATTGTTATTTGACATGTCTAAGAAAAAGATACCCCCCCCCCCCCACAGATTTATACAAAAATTACCAGAGAACAGAAATGATTTTATTTTAAAATAATATATATTCTGTCAAACTAACAAAGTCTTAATTTGCTAATTAATCACTTAATAAGTCAAAAAAATTATCGAACGTAATACAAATTGTATTTTTTCTATGATAGCTCAATGTAATCTGTTTAATCTAAGCTGTTTAAACCAAACAAGATTAAGTGAGAAACGTCAATTTTCTTAACATCGTGTGACACAATATGCATTGTTGCTGCCTATTTTATCGAGTAGCCTCGATTAAATTGAATTACGGCCAGTTAGCGTTTAACAACCTGGTTCAAATAGGCCAACTAGGCTCAAAATGGTCAAAACAAAAGTTTTGAATGCCTAATTTTTGCAGTCACAAAAACACGATTTGATTGCATTGTCCTGCGACGTTTAATTAAAGGTAGGTTGACTTACCGTACTTGTATTTGAATAGATTAAGAAATGCATACCAACTTAACTCAAATTGAAAATTTTCTATGATAGCTCGAACCAACAAGCCAGAGATAAGCGTGTTCGTTTAAGGCTTTTAAACCAAATAAAATTGTGTGTCAAAAAAGTAAACACAGCGCAATTCGACTGGGTTACCTGTGCTGGGTCAACATACATTTTTTGCGTTGCGTAACTAAAATTGCAAAATTTGTTATGATAGCTCATTCGCTTTGTGCTGTGCCAGCTCATTCAGCCATTGTAACACAAATACATTGTGCCATAGTAGGGGACAGGGTTTACAGTGCACTGCGACCCACAACTTGTGGTTGAAAATTACTCATATTTTCTAATTTTTAGACCAAATATTTGCAAATCTTGATTTTTAGGCACTCATTTATAGCGACTCAATTAGGCTAAAAATTTAAAATCATAAAAAATCAGTATTTTTATTTTGGATCCTTAATATGACCATAATAAGTAAACATGTCCATAGACTAGAACTGCAAAAGTTTTAAAATTTTTGTGTTGTTCATTTACCAGGTAGGCGAGATATAAAGACTAAATTCCTGTATTTCTTATTTTGGACATGCATGTCCGATATAAGAAAAAATACATGAGAATAATTTCCAAAACACGTAGGTCGTATGGCAAAAAAACATAATTTTTTTAAATTGTTTGCTGGATAAGGGTGTTGTGGGTGTATGTGTGAGTGTACACGGTGTACACTGGTGAGGTCTGTATGTTATGATAATCATGTACGTGACAGGTCAGGGGTCTACACAAGACACACAGCAACACACTCACAGCTAATAGGTTTTACACACAAGGCATAGTCCGAGACGTGACCGTGACGTACACAGTAAACACAAAACATTTGTATGATATTTATACAATGTTGGACCAACGTCGAAGACGTTGGGCCGACGTCATATAAATGTTATACAAATGTTTTGTGTTTACCGGGTATACACAGTGAAGAGAGAAAACAGCAGACGTTCAACCAATGCTGGAATAATGTTGGGCCATCGTCGCAGACGGTGGACCAACATTAAAACAGCATCGGGACATATAGCAACACATTCACAGCTAATATGTTTTACACACACATGTCATAGCCTGAGACGTGACCGTGAAGAGAAGCCCAGTAACACGACGAAACGCTGAACAAATGCTGGTATAACGTTGGACTAACGTCACAGACGGTGGCCCAACAGTTTTTACGCTCACAAAAAAAATGAAGTTGATCTGTGGCGGACATTTTGAATTCTGGTAGCATTTTTGAAAACATGCACATCTCCACCTTGTAAGGAAGGTGATTTAAAATCTTTGAACTATTTTGACCACTAGTTTTAGGGCCCCAAAAAAGCGTGACGACTGACGGAATCTCGGTGCGACAAAAATCCCCCTTCCTCATACGGGCGGGGGATAAGAACGACTATGGTCGTAATCAGCGGTTTTTAAGTTTCAGCGCGGAGACCGACTTTATACGACAGAATCTGACGTCTGTAGACGTCAGATTATGACGTCTAAAGTCGATCCCCGCACTGAAAAAAATACAATATTTATAATGACCCATATCATAAGTATTCAAATGAACCAGAAAGAGCTAAGACATTTATGGTGATTTCAATTGATGGCAGGACCCCTCAGTTGTAGGCTTTGTCTAGCAATATCAAGAAGTATAAATTTATGCACATGTGGCCCTAACTCAATGCGTTATTAGGTTATCGCGCTTACAAGCCATTTTGGTTTCCGTGACCTGGTGACCTCGAAATTATGTCTAGGTCACTGAATGTCGAAATTGACCTTCAGATTAGTGTGATACAAATGATGTAAAAAAATAAAGGCCCTAAGTCAAGGCGTTATGAAGTTATCGCGCATACAATCCATTTTGGCCGGCCCCGATGGCTTCGTATCGACCGGGGCTTGTAACCCGGGGGTACCAGGTTCGAATCCCGGTCGGGTCGGATATTTGTGGTTGTGCATATACAGTGCCCCAAACTGTTCAAACGCATTGAGTGTACAATGCTGTCTATGGTACTGTGCACTACAAAGAACCCTTGAAGTCGTTCGAAATAAGAGTAGGGCAGCTTCGGGCTTCCTTCTGTCGTGATATTGCCATGATTGTGCAGAAAGCGACGATGCATGACTTCCCATAAACCATGGAGACTAGAGGGTTATTTCAATTTTAAAATCATCATGAATGTTTTATTCAGCTTTTTATATGCTTGTTCTCAAATTAAACAAATATGAGCAATTTTCACCCACTTTAAGTTGTGAATCGCGGCAGCGATGCACAACTTAAAGTGGGTGAAAATTTAAATAATTTAACTTAGCAGGATAAGGTTTAAAGCGCTAAGCACGATAATAGTCGTTTGCAATTTGCTTTACAAGCCGATAAAATAGATATTTGAAATGGAATGAGCGTTTAAACATCAATATTTGGAAACGTTTGGTCTCAAATTAAGTCCACTTGAAATTGTGAATCGCGGCGGCGAGACACAACTTCAAGTGGGTGAAAATTTATATTATATAACTTAGCGGTTTGGGGCTAATATGCCACGCCACTAAGCTGTGCGTGAACCTTGACATTTCACAGACATGACTCACAGATATTTCACAGACAATAATTGCATCGTGGAACTAGCTTGACAACAGAAATCTATCACGTGTATTTGAAAACACGTGTACCCATAGCAGGGGCATGTTCGTCTGAAAATCAACACTGCATTACCAAATTGATTCTTATCAATTCTAATTGCAGTTGTCTGGTTACCGCAATTCTATTGATCTCCAGCTGAGTCCTAAATTTTCAAATATTTTTCATTTTTTTCATTTATGTAAATTTTAAATTGCCTAAAAATTAAAAGGAATTAAAATGAGATTATCTAAAATCATTTTATTAGGTTTAGTAAGCATAGCGATTTAAAGGAGAATTCAAGCTAGCAAGCAAAATGTACGATACGGTGGACACGATTTTGATTAATTTTGTGAATATGCGTGCTCAGAGAATGCTATTACTGCACCGTGGTTAGAGAGATGTATAATTACTGATGTATCAGTGTCCAATAACACCAGATAGCTAGGACCACATTAAAATGTAATGAATACAATATTAATACATTTGACAAGCATGGTTTTCTGTTATTTTTATCATAACCAGTTTTCTGCTACCAGCATTGACCCCTGCAGTTCTGATGTCAACTGCAGTAACCTCTCCGTGTTTAACCCTTTAAGCCCTCACGATACATTAAAACATCATTTTACATCCCTGAAAACAGACTTAATTTTCCTACAACTAGGGGTTTTAGAATGACAATTTCCATGAAAATAGTTTACCAATAGGTCTACATGGCAATTTTTCACACACTTAATTCAGGCTTAAAAGGGTTAAACACTTGTAGTACTGATGTCGACCGTATTTTATTAGCACTTGTGAAAACAATGCAGTTGGTAAAAGTACCATATGTCTCAACCCTTCAAATACTAATTAGCGTCAGATTCTGACGTCTAAAGTCGATCCTCGCACTGAAAGAATTAAAAAATCTATAACGGCCATAGATCCATACCATAGGTATTCAAATGAAGCGGAAAGAGCTAACTAAGTAAGACATTTTTAATGATTCAAAATTAAACAAGAGCACACTCGATAATAGCCCGCCGCCGAATTATGATAAAGAAAGTAAAGACGAATGTCATCACGTAAATAACAACGCAAGATATAAATGGTATGTTAAAACCAGCCGCTTTTCAAGTTATCGCGCCCACAAGGTCAAATTATTGGCGTAAAATAAATGTGAAAAATCGCAATAAGTCGACCATTTTGATTTTTTTACCGGCCATTATTGAGCTTGTCCAAGAACTGCTTATTAGAGGATTATTGACGTAAAATGAGAAAAATCACAATAAATCGGCCATTTTTTTTCTTTTTCAGCCATTATTGAACTTGTCCAAGAACTACTTATAAGTAACATACATAACATATTTGAAGAGAATATGTGAAAAACTTTTCAAGTTATCGCGCCCACAGGGTCAAATTATTGACGTAAAATGAAAAAAATCGCAATAAATCGGCCATTTTTTTTTTTTTTAGGCCATTATTGAACTTGTCCAAGAACTACTTATTAGTAACATGCATAACCAATTTGAAGAGGATATGTGAAAAACTTTTCAACTTATCGCGCCCACAAGGTCAAATTATTGACGTAAAATGTGAAAAATCGCAATAAATCGGCTATTTTTTTTTTTTTTTCAGCCATTATTGAACTTGTCCAAGAACTACTTATAAGTAACATACATAACATATTTGAAGAGAATATGTGAAAAACTTTTCAAGTTATCGCGCCCACAGGGTCAAATTATTGACGTAAAATGAAAAAAATCGCAATAAATCGGCCATTTTTTTTTTTTTTTAGGCCATTATTGAAATTGTCCAAGAACTACTTATTAGTAACATGCATAACCAATTTGAAGAGGATATGTGAAAAACTTTTCAACTTATCGCGCCCACAAGGTCAAATTATTGACGTAAAATGTGAAAAATCGCAATAAATCGGCTATTTTTTTTTTTTTTTTCAGCCATTATTGAACTTGTCCAAGAACTACTTATAAGTAACATACATAACATATTTGAAGAGAATATGTGAAAAACTTTTCAAGTTATCGCGCCCACAGGGTCACATTATTGACGTAAAATGAAAAAAATCGCAATAAATCGGCCATTTTTTTTTTTTTTTAGGCCATTATTGAACTTGTCCAAGAACTACTTATTAGTAACATGCATAACCAATTTGAAGAGGATATGTGAAAAACTTTTCAACTTATCGCGCCCACAAGGTCAAATTATTGACGTAAAATGTGAAAAATCGCAATAAATCGGCCATTTTTTTTTTTTTTTGGGCCATTATTGAACTTGTCCGAGAACTGGTCATCAGTAACATGCATAACAAATTTGAAAAGGATATGTGAAAAACTTTTTAAGTTATCGCGCCCACAAGGTCAAATTATTGACGTAAAATGTGAAAAATCGCAATAAATCGGCCATTTTTTTTTTTTTTTCAGCCATTATTGAACTTGTCCGAGAACTGGTCATTAGTAACATGCATAACAAATTTGAAAAGGATATGTGAAAAACTTTTCAAGTTATCGCGCCCACAAGGTCAAATTATTGACGTAAAAGGTGAAAAATCGCAATAAGTCGGCCATTTTGAATTTTTTTTCAGCCATTATTGAACTTGTCCGAGAAGTGGTCATTAGTAACATGCAAAACAAATTTGGGAAGGAAACATGAAAAACATTTCAAGTTATCGCGCCCACAAGTAAATGTTAACGCCGACGCCGACGCTGACGCCGACGCCGACGCCGACGCCGACGCCGACGCCGACGACGCCGAACTTCAATTGCAATAGCCCACCTTTTTTAATTAAAATTAAAAGGCGGGCTAAAAACCTTTGATCTCCATGGTTTATACAAAAATATTTCAGCGTTGTAAGGGTAAATCAGTCTTAAGCTCACTGATTGGTTGGAATTTGATCACGTAATGATATTTCAACTAAATATCAAGAGTTAAGACATATTTTACATTTGATAATTGTTTAATTACAAGTACTAACAAAACACAGAGAAGCTACAATATTAAGATACTATAGTAAATATATTTTTACTTATATTCTATTTGGAAATCCGAATAAATACGTTTCTACCAACAAATTGCACTGTTAATCAGAAAACTGTTGAGGGTAGTAATAGAAGTCCAGCACACAAGCCAATGTGATGATATTCCTATTTTTGCAGAAAAACTCGTGTACTAAAAACATATACCAGAGTAAAAATCTGTAATCCAGGTATAGATAATGAGATGTCACTGAGTTCTCGGGGCATTTGACATATATCATCTTACCTGGATTTTAAACATGGATCAGAATGTCAACCACCTGGATGGATGTCCAGAGCTATCACCAGCTCTTCACACGGTGAATGAGTGCGGATAAAAAATTAACCCCTGAAGCCCCACATAATACAATTTAAATTTTCACCCACGCGAAATTGTGTGTCGCTAACACGACCCACAAATTCACGTGGGTGAAAATTACTCATGTTCATTTAATTTGATAACAAACATTGGCGAATCTTGATGTTTGAACACGCATTTCGCTCGCAATAACAGTGATTCAACCTGTTAATCATCCTAATAAAACAGATTAAAAACGACTATAGTCGTGCTTAAAGGGTTAATAGACTGGACTGGATAGTAAGCCTGACCAGCATACAGCAGACGCTGAGCCAGTGCTGGTATAATGTTGGGCCAGCGTCGCAGACGGTGGCTCAACATTATACAAACACTGGTTCAAGGTATGGTGTTTGCTAAGAAACTGCGTGCCCACATTCACAAAGTGATTGACCTAGATCTTTGGTTATTGGTCGATATTACCATCTCCACCAATCACATGCATAAGAATTAGGTCGGTCGCTGTGAGAATGGTGAATCTGTCAACTGAATTTTTTCTCAGTTGTTTTCTATCAAGCGTTAATTGGATTTTTAATTCAGGGTTTCATTCTTATGGGTCTAATTGGTAAACGATTTGAAGATTGCTTATACATACTTAAATTTAAAGGGACATGCCCAGGTCTAAAATCATAAAAAATCGGTGATTTTATTTTAGCTTAATAATATGACCATATGATGTAAACATGTCCATAGACTAGAATACACTCCGTAGCAGTGTGTGTGTAGCAGTGTGATTCATGCCGACTGCAAGTGGCCTTCCCCGACCCCTTCCACCACCCTCCCCCTGTATGAAATGATTACTTGTTTCGTTAAACGAAACTGCCGCTCGGGCAGGATTTTCAGCGTAACGCGACAGTGTTTGAATGGGGACAGTGTAAGACTAGAACTGCAAAAGTTTTTTATTTTTTGTGCTGCGCATTCACCAGTTAGGCTAGATATAGAGACGGAATTCCCGATTTCTAATTATTGACAATCATGTCAAAAATAAGAAATACGTATGTATGTATGTATGTATGTATGTATGTACCTAGCCCAACTGGTGAATGCGCAGCACAAAAACACTTTTGCAGTTCTAGTCTGTTTACAGTTCTAGTTCTTAGTACATGTTTACATCATATGGTCATAATAAGAAGCCAAAATAAAATCACCGATTTTTTTTATGATTTCAGACCTGGACATGTCCTTTTGATGCTCAGTATTGTGCATCCGATTCATGTAGGTTTTTTGCATATTTTTTTCCAATGGTTTAATATTGTATTTGTAATTATCATTAATATGTGTATGTGCACGCATGTATGTATGTATGCCTGTATGCAATGGGACAGTCACTTGTGGCGATATTGCTAATATATTTGTAATAATAAATAAATGGATATAAATGATTTTTCCAGAAATCCATAGAGATAGTTTTTACACCAGGATATAATGTAGGTATAACCCATATTTGCTATTGAGGTAATAATCGAGAAAAGCGATTTGAACTCTCACCTCATGGTATTCAGTATTCTGTGCGGGATCCTGAAACACAAACAACATTTATTATATAAACGAAGGGGTTACATAGATGATGTCAATGTTAAAAACCTTGAACCGCCTAATTATCTAATTGTAATTAACTTGAATTTTCACCCACTATAAATTGTGCCTCGCTACCGCGATCCACAACTTCAAGTGGGTGAAAATTACTCGTAATAGTTTAATTTGAGATCAAAACTTTGCAAATCTGAATGTTTAAACACTCATTTCATTCTTAATAACAGTGATTTAAAATGCTAATAAAACTGATTTAAAACGACTACAATTGTGCTCAGCGCTGTAAGGGTTAACCCTCTACCTGCTAGTGACGCATATAATTATATAAATAGTATTTTTTTTATCAAATCTCTGGAGTTAACCTTTTCAGTGCGTGGGTCGACTTTAGACGTCAGAATCTGACGTCTACAGATTCTGACGTCTAAAGTCGTTCCCCGCGCTGTAAGATGACAAATATTCACAATGGCCGTGGACACATAATATAGGTATTCAAATAGCTAACTAGGACATTTATGATGATTTCAAATTGAAAAAAATATTTTGGATCCCATGGTTTACATAAAAAATTCAGCGCTTTAAATGTTAAACTGCTAATAAAACAGCTTAGCGCTTAAGGGTTACCCATCTACCGGCTAGTGACGCATATAATTATAAAAATGAAATATATTTTAAATAAAGTTTTCCCCCTCACCTTCACGATATCCTTAATCTGAGCCTTGAGATGATCCAGATCGTGAACCAGATCCGTGGCTTGTCTCAGCGTAGACTTCACTACAGGGTTACTCTCCTGGCTGTAACACATAAAGGGGATAGGGTTAATAATGTACATACAAAAAGGTATGGTCAGTCGTGTCGCCCCTAGCACTCAAAGTGTCGTCTATGCCACTCAAATGAGTGGCACAGATGACACTTTGAATGCTAGGGTTATATTTCATAATATCACAAGGTTACTCCCCTGACTGAAACGCATGCAGGGGATAGGTCCATGTAACATGCAACCAAGTAAGTCCCCTAGGAACCAAAGTGTCGTATGTCTGACTGGCACATACGACGCTCGGCCTGTTAACTAACTAACTAGCTAAGTTCAGAACATAGTTAGCCTACTTTTCTGGATATGGTGAGCGACGTGCAAGCAACTACATGTAAAGGTCACTGACAGTATAAAAGTGATCACTAGAAAACCATTTACAAAATGTAGCCGAGTCTGGGGACTCAAATGAAGTGTACCTGAGGGTGTCATAATACTAGCAAATAATGAAGTGCAACCTTCAAACATTACCACTTGACGTAGAGTTATCACAATTTACAACACATCGCTGTAGCTATATTTGTTGAACTGGTATTGCTCTGAATAATGATGCTGCCTAGTTCTTAGTTCATAAATGTCTTCTTTGTTAAATTAAACCTCGTCCTGTAACAGTTTTTGTTTTTTTGTTTTAAAACGTATAATTATATACGAGCTTAACAGGACTCCTGTTAAGCTCGTATATAATTATACGTTTTAAAACAAGTTTGAAATCAAACAAAATGTCACTGAATTATTAGAATATGTTGCGGTATTATGATTGGTCAAACCAATAATTCAATTTGAAGAATGTCTATGTTTGCTATGGAGCAAAGTCTGCTGGAAACTGTGGAACAATTCAAGCAAACCTCTAACTGTCCATTCAGTAGGGCAGGGGTTAAAACACATATTGCAAAAATAGTTAACATCTCAACGAAATGTGTAAAGTAAGAGTGCGATTCTTTATTTTATGTAGTTATACGAGTGTGATTCTTTATTTTCATTTAAGATGGCTACATTCACAAGATTTTAATTTATCTGCAAATATTTGCAAATGATCGAGTCGTTGGCAAAATGTTCAATATTTCTAGATTTAACATTAGTAGTTAATGGCTTCCAATCATAACGAAATACCACAACGCAATATATCAAACGAAAGTTTAACGCTTAAGCTCTAGTATAGTAAAATAGGCCATAGTACAATGTTCTCACCATAATTATGAGATCAGCATTTCCCCACACAATGAAAATGGAATTGCCAAATCAGGGATTTTTCAACAGTATATTTAAAATGATATATGGGAGGCTGACAATAACACAAACCGACATTTAGCACGAGAAATGTGCATAAATAATCTAATTGTGAGGTAATATTTCAAAGTACCGCATATTTTATATCAGGTAGGGTGTATAACACAGCTTATTATAAAAAAGCTGACGGGGGATGATGGGAGCTCTGGCAACAGACTGAGTCAAGTAGTTAGTCTACCGGAGAAAGTGCCGAATGTCACGCAAACATCAGCCAAGATAAAACGATAGAAAAACGTCACGCCAATGTCTGCCCACCACTGGCCCAACGTCTACGACGTTGGGCCAGTGGCGGGCAGACATTGGGAGCTGGGGTGCCACACACAAGTCCACATGGCAGCTTGTTTACTGGCTTGTATGCCTTATCTACGGAATCATTCCCCAGCAATCAACTTGATAACAGAATCTGCAAAAAATCTTCACTGTGGTGTGAAAATAACGAGGAAACTGACGTTTTTTTCAACATCAGGCTGTCCTAGCAGAGGTTTTGTGATGTAGATTTGCGTAAGAGTATTGCCCTTGGTAAGAGGAATCACTTAGTCAAATCTATAGCTTCCGTTGACACGTCCGTTGTTGAATATTTTATTAATTGTTCGTCATTTGAAGCTGAAATGACGAAATTCAATTTTATTTATACAAAATTCTCAGCTTCAAATGTAGGAAACCAATTTTAATAATAAACAAGAGCACACTCAACAATAGTCCGGCAGGTGTCTACTAATGATGGGATCATCACACAAAAAATTTTTAATGCGGCTGTTCCAACCTCTAGTGAAACAAAATAAAATATATAGAAGTTATAATTTTGTGGATATTTAATAAGCACACGATTTCTTCTTTGTCAAGGATATCAGATATAACTGTTTGATGATAACCTCGCAGGGATACAGTGGGTTAAAATGATGTGTGTCTGTTCTGTGAAAGAGAGTACGGATATTAGCCCAATTTGAAAAGTAGTGACCTTTTTACACGCTAGGGGGCGTAGCTCAAAATCTGTCTGGTAAGCATACCTATAGCACGCCTGTTTTCGAACAAGGCTGTTTTCTCAAGCTTTATCCTGATATGTCACACTAAATATCTAATAGGTTTAAAAGTGGTGAAATCGGCCTGCGGAATTAAGGCAGTTAACATGTGTCTCAATGGGATTGGCATTTAGGGTGGTGAGACCTTTTATGTGTTCATGTAAAACAAATGTGAACAGGGTATATGAAAAGCTTGGCAACTTATCGAACCACAAAAAAATGTTAACAATGATGACGACGTCAATGCCGACATCAACGTCGACGCAACAACGCCGAACATTAATTGCTATATAATAGCCCAACTTAAAAAAACAAGAGTTTAGACGGCCACCATAATCCCCCCCCCCCGTGTGATAGAATTTTTTTTAATTTGATCAAATTGAAATTTGTCAGGGCATATAATCCCTATCTGAAACAGCACATTTTGTTTTATAGTGATGGTCTAGCTATCTGGCACGGTTTGTCCGGTATCAAGCATAGTATAAGTAATTAGGGTCAATTGTCAGCCATTTTGAATTTGATAAAGCTTAAATTTTTCAGAGCATATCCCTACCTAAAACCGCACGTTGTGTTTTATAGCAATGGTTTAGCTATCACGGTTTGCTAAATACCAGGCATATCAACGGGTTTCCGAGATCTGCTCCGGAAACGAAACGCGGACAGACGGACGGAGGTCGGACGGACATCCGAGGCGACGCCAGTACTCCCACCCCAAACTTCGTCGGGCGTGGAGAAAAAGGCGGGCTAGAACTGATCATTTCCTAAATTGAATTATTTGCTTAACTAAGCATCTACCATTAACTATATTATTGTCAATTTCAGTGATATTTTCTTTTCTCCAAAACATGATTTGACCGTCTATATACGGAGTCTAGCAGTACAAGGCTTTTAGCGCCATATAAAACAAGAGCGCACTCGACATAAGCCCGCCGCAATTATCGAACTTAAAGTTATCGAACCCGCAAGGTCAAATTATTCACGTTTTAATATTTAAAAAATCACAGTTAATCGGCCATTTTTTTATTTTTGTTCAGCCAATATTAAACTTGTCCGAGAACTGCTTAATGGTAACATGCATAACAAATTTGAGCAGGATACATGAAAAAACTTTTCAAGTTATCGTGCCCACAAGGTCAAATTACTGACGTAACATGCAAAAAATCACACAGTAAATCGGTCATTTTGAATTTCTTTAAGCATTATCGAACTTGTCCGAGAACTAGTCATTTGTAACATGCATAACAAATTTGGGAAGGATACATGAGGAACTTCTCAAGTTATCGCGCCCACAGGGTCAAATTATTGACGTAAAATGCGAAAAATCATAACTAGATGTGACTTTTTCCGCCAGGAAACCATTAAAATGAATCAGCTTCTCAGTTAGGTATAACCTGGTTTCTCCACCAGAAAATGCCCCGATAATTTTTTTTAAAGCTGTTGTGGACAAGTGGCGGGTGCCGACTGTTTTCAAGATGGCTGTCGTCAGCCATGTTGTTTTTAACGACAGACCATGAGAAATAAACATAGATCGAGGCAAATTCGAATGCAATACGACCGACAGTTCAGGAGATATTGCGACCAACTTGAAAAATGTCTTTTTATGGGTAGATGCCAAACGAACATATGGGAAGAATTTTGCAAGCACATAATGTTATAAATGTAAGAAATGCTGGGTTAGTTTTGACAGACAATGACCCAACATTTAACCAGCATTGGCTGGTCGTCTCGTGTGTAGTGGGAGATCACGGGTTTTATACAGCAAAACTATGTCATGTACAAACATCATGTGTGGGTTGGTAAAGTGAACACACGCCAAGAGAATGGATAAAAACAGAGGTTTTCTTATTCTATATTTATCTCTGATTGTGTTACAGGCAGTGGGCATGACCAAGGAGGTTATACAAGCTCCTTGGGCATGACTCATATCCCCTAGAATGACATTATTCTATCAAGGGAATTTATTAAGCGTTAAAGCGCCGAAATATTTAATAAAAGTCAAGAGACCAACGGGTTTTTTGAATTTGAAATCATTATAAATGTCTTAGTAAGCTCTTCCCAGTTCAATTGAATACCTACGCCAATTATGAATATTTTACTCTTTCAGTGCGGGGATCGACTTTAGACGTCAGATTTAGACGTCAGAACCTGACGTCTATAGACGTCAGACTATGACGTCTAAAATCGGTACCCGCGCTGAAAGGGCTAAGTACCCAGCAAACACGAGACATCGACCCAATGTCGAACCAATGTTGGGCCAGGGTCTACGACCTTGGCCCAACATTGCTCCAACATCGGGTCGATGTCTCGTGTTTGCTAAGTAGGCTGAAAATTGGGCGCACTTGACTTTTATTCAATCTACTCATTTTCTTATTTACAATTACATAAATTATAATTAAAACATTTTTTACCCGCAGTCTCTATCAACCGAATTCAGCTGTTATCACCAGATCACTAGCACAAATTCAACTTTTGAATAGTTAGGAGTATTCTATTTAGAGTAACTAAAGCTCACACATCTTGACACGTCGATATGACTACTATATATCTGTTTTCAGGTTTCATAGAACCATAATGTTCTTTCACCGCCCACTCGTAAAGATTCGATATTGTGGTCGGTCTCCGTGACCGAGAGGTAGCGTGCCCGGACTCACATAAAAACAACTGTGCTATCCGCGCTAAGGACAGATAAGTCATGAAAGTGAAATGTCAAATATTAAAATAATTGATTGGAGTGAATTTGAGATGATGTAGGTATAAGTGTACCAGCGACATCCCACGAGAGGTTAACCCAATATTGATGTAATGTTGGCCCATCGTCTTCGACCCTGGCCCAACATTTCACCAACATTGTGTTAACCTCTCGGCTGAGTGAAGCTCTCCTGTATTTCTGACGTCAGTATATCAAGTCTGTTTGTCAACTAGGAGCCGTGGTACAGCGCTGGCTTATCGCCGGGCCAACGCTGTAGACACTGTGCCGGCACTGAGACAGCATTGAGCCTACTCCTGGTGGGGATAGCCTGACCAGTAGCCGTCCATAATGAGAGTGAGTTGCCAGGTTATTGTCATCGGGGCTGTCTCGGCATACGTTCTGAGCGGACAAGCCTGGTTACCCAACATAATGTTTACTACCACTAGGCACGCTATGCCCATCTCTCCCCAACACATCCGTTTAGTAACGACTTTGTATCGCATTCGGCCTGTTTTGCCGTATCCCCCCCCCCCCCGACTGCGTGACCACCCAATAAACAAGATATTTTGACTCACATGTTATGCCAACGTCGCAGACGTTCACTGGGAAATAAAAAAATGAAATGAATCGGGCTTTAGGCCACCTTTGTGCACATATAGGCTAAACTGGGCCAGGAGAACCTCCTGAGGATGGTGAGATGATTGAGATGACACTGTCCTCCAGACACAGGATTCGAAATTCGAGCCCTGGCGGTCTGAGGCCGAGCACGCTACCTCTCGGTCACGGAGGCTCCCCACAATACTAACTTTCACACGTGGATGGGGAAGAAACAATTTTGTTTCTACGTTCACTGGGAAGGCATCGCAAACCGTGAGCCATCGAACATATTGATGTTGGGCCAGAGTCGCAGACGTTGGCCCAGCATTGACCCAACATCGGATCAACGTTGAATCAACGATGGGATGTACTGATGCCACTGCCGACTTTTCAAGCACTCTTTAACCACCCGATCGTTTCGTAATTTTTTGTAATATTTATGTTTTCTGATTCTGTAATATTTTGTAATAATTATGTTCATTAATTTTGTAATAATTATCTTTTAATAATTATGTTAATTTATTTTGGATTATTTTGTAATAATTATGTTAATTATGCTAATAAATTTTGTAATATTTTGTGACAGTTATGTTAATCAATTTTGTAATAGGTTAACACACTGGGAGGTGTTAATTACGGAATTAAATGATAAAATGATAAAATTAGTCAATTTTATAGAAAATATATCCAAGTGCAATATAATCAGATGAAATCTCAATTTCCTTGATCATCCTCATTTTACATTTTCTGCTTGAGCTCGGCCCTGTGCCTCTGAGCTCGGTCCGCTGAGCGTTACAGACATCTCATTGATTGATTATTGATTAGTTGTATTATTTTCTATAAAATTACTTTTATCTGAAATATACCGTGCTGCATAATTTAACCCCTTAAGCGCTAAGCACGACTATAGTCGTTTTAATCTACTTTATGAGCAGGTTAGATCACTGTTATTGGGAACGAAATGTGTGTTGAAACAAGATGTGCAAATATTTGGTGTCGAATTAAACAAATTCGAGTAATTTTCACTCACTTAAAGTTGTGGATCGCGGTAGCGAGACACAACTTCAAGTGGGTGAAAATTGAAATTATTTAACCTAGCACTTCAAGGGTCAAGCATCTGTTTTATCAACATGCGTGACGCAAGTCTGTCCATCAGCTGTAATCCAGCAGCTTTTTCTCATAGCTTCATAACTTATGCTGAAAATATACTAAATCATAATTTATTAAGACAACGTAGCTGGACAGAAATATTTTTTCTAATTTATGTGTATCTGAGCAAGTTAAAAAATGAATGAATAAATGATTGTTTTTTAGGCCACATTTGTGCACATACAGGTTAAACTGAGATAAATGAGATGACACTGCCCTCCAGACACAGGATTCGAAATTCGATCCCGGGCGGTCTGAGGCTGAGCACGCTACCTCTCGGTCACAGAGGCTCCCCACAATACTGAATCTTAACGAGTGAGCGGGGAAGAAACATTTATCTCTTTGATATCTGAATGCCAGAGTGGGGTAGCTGACTCTCCAGGTAGGCAGCTTTAACCACTGCACCCGGGCCCCAGCAAGAGCAAGTTTAAATCTCTGATAATACATATGAAGATACCGGAGCCCTGAGGGTCTGGTTATAAAACGTGTGGAGGATTGATCGCGTTGCATCACGCACTGCGCCACAGGTGAAACGACGGGAGCTGAGCGCAATGAGATAAAAGAGGCGCAATTTGAGCGTTTTAATCACCATGATAAACAAGTTGTCGCGTGCGCCAAACAGGACATGGCAGAGCTGCGCGTGAGGACACATAATCAGTTATGCATATTAGGCCGAGTAAATTGGGTCCAAGCTAACACGAGGTGTTCAAACAGTGTCTGTCCAATGTTGCGCCAGCGTCGTAGACGCTGGCGCAACATTGGACAGACACTGTTTCAACGTCTCGTGTTACTTTGGAAGAAAGCCAAACCCTTTGAAGGCGGTGTAACTCGCTGATGCTTATGGCCCAGAGTATAAAAGATAAACGAGGTTGTTGTGGTGTTTTTTTTACGTTGTGAATGCGGATGGTTCGCTTATTACATGCTGCACGTTATCGCGCGGAAACCGCCACTATTGTCACTGATTGTCGCGGCACGGCGACGACAAAATATCCCATACAAGTGCAAATCGGACAGAACGGCCATTTGCAAACATAACTGCCGCGGAATATGCAACAGTAGATTCTGCACCCCCCCCTCTTCTGATCATGGGACTGTGATTAATAAGGGGAGTTAATCATGTAGCATTTCTAATTATGACTAACTGAAATTTGTATTTGCTAGGAAGGACGCCTAAAGAGACACAATCAGTCTAAAATCATCATAAAATCATTAATATTATTTTGGCTTCTTAATATGTCCATAATATGTGAACATGTTTATAGACTAGAATTGCGGAAGTCTTTTAAATTCTGTGTTGCGCACTTACCCGTTCAGCGAAAAATAAGAACGAAATTCAATTTCAGACATGCATGTCCAAATAAGAAATACAAATAAGAAATAGAGGAATAACTGATAAACGAGACTTTCAGCACATTTGCTACGTTGCCACAGAAACTAAAAATTTAAAAGATTTCCGCAATTCTAGTAAAAGGACATTCACATATTATGGACATATTAAGAAGCCAAAATAAAATTATTGAGTTTTTGATGATTTTAGCCTGATTGTGTCGCTTTAATTATGTAGTTCTCACTTAAATACTGTTAAAATATGCTGTGCTTAATGGTAGATTAAGCGATTCAACTTTTTTATGTATAAGATTAGTGTATTTTTTAAGTCAAACTTATCCACGCCATGTATATCTAATCTAAACGATTACCAGCATCAAATAATAAAATCCAAAATCTATTGTGAACCATCCATTCAATGACGAATCGACAACTTGACAAAACTTGAACTTGTCTCGTGCTCAGCGCGCCTCACGACTTTATGCGGGTGACAAACAAATTATTAGTTACTAGTTTCACTTCAAATATTTGTACAACTGTGGTTGTCACAGTGCAGCCAGGTTCATAATCATAATCATAATATAACGAGTTGACTGACAAACCGATAATCATGTGATTTAATCAGACTTCGTTTGTCGTCCACAATTTGAATGAAAGCATAAAAGAATCGGACTTAAAGTCACTCTGGTGGATATAAATGGGCAGGAGAACACCATGGATGGCGAGATGGATGACAGCGCAATCCAGACACTAGCTTCGAACCCTGGCAGACTGGAGAAAAGAAGGCTGCCTTTCGGAGGTCATGGATGCAATATTGAATCCGCTCACAAGTTCAGGAAATCGCAACTTCTGTCCTCCTGTTAATTATCATAGGCCATAATATTTTAAATATATATGAAGCATAGAAGCGCAGTTGTGGCTACCGGTTATGAAAACAACGTCTGGCTCATAACATTTTAAAAATATATGAACCACAGAAAATTGCACTTGTGGTTATCAATATCAAATCAGAAATCATCTCTGGTTCAATGTTGGCCAGACGTTTTCCACGCTGGCCCGGTATCGTAGCAGAGTTTGCTGAAGGGTGTTATGTGTGTTGGGAGGCTGGAGGGGACATCGCGGATTGGCCGTGTCCACCGTGTACCACGTGTTTTAGAAGCGCATGCCACAGTCACGATGATTAACTGGCAACAGTCACGACAGCCCGCCGGTAAAAAACAACCATCGCTGGGGCAGTGCTGGCGCAACGTCTCCGACGTTGCGCCAGCACTGCTCCAGCGATGGGATAATGTGTGAGGTGAGAGCCATTATCCCAGGTTATAAACACGGGCGTCTCATGCAAACATGCGATCAAGATGAGGAAGTGCAAAATGCTCCATTTTGGGTGGTTTGGGGACAATAAGAGAGGAGGGGGTGGTGCCGCGGGATGACGTCTTTGCTGGCATTGAACTGACATGCAACCTAGACATCTGTCATTAAACGGATCGCGACAGCGACGAAGGCGCGGGATAACCGG
>OZ024906.1:15556883-15954033 GCA_964017125.1 Flabesymbios commensalis
GTCAACCCCCTGTTAAGACATACACATAAACAGCCCACATACCATTAATATGTCACTAACAGCGGCGCTAATTACTCCCCCTGCTAACCATTATCTCGTTTTTTTATTTCGATAGGCCTGCTGTAACAAAAAGAATCTAAGGAGCTCAAGTTCTTAAAGCACATATATATATCTTGATAAATAGAACTATAACCAGGGTTAATAGTAACATGGACGAATCATACAGTTAGCTCTATGATAGTACCAAGGAATCTGTACAGAATATTTGTTATTAACCCTTGCAACCCTAAGATATTTTTGCATAAACCATGCAAACAAAAGGGTTTTTTCAATTTGAAATCATTAGCAATGTCTTAATTAGCTCTTTCGCTACATTTGAATATCTATGTTATAGGTATATGTCCACTAGAAATATTTTACTCTTTCATACAAGGATCGACTTTAGACGTCATATTCTGACGTTTAAAGTCGACCCCCGCGTTGAAAGGGTTAATGAGGAAAAACGTCATGTTTTAAGCTACATCATTGGCTGAGCCGTGTGTTATAACCTAGATGATTGATCCCTCTCTCATAAGCTAGCGGATTGGTCGAGTCCCATGGCATAACCAATCAGCGAAGTTGCTGATGGGTACATTTATATATATTGCTATTAAATTGGAAATAAAACTGACACATAGTACTCATGTCCCGAGAATTATGCCTTGGTGTTCCTGGTAGAAGCAAGAACTGTATAGAGAAGGACAGCCAACTTCGACGGACAGGCGAACTAAGCTTATTTACTATCGATTTTTAATTGAGGCTCATCTGACCATAGATTTAATCAAATTCCGCGTCACTGACAATGTATAACTCAAATTGTATTGTTCAAATGTCGTGCAACCGGCTTGGTATTTCTTGGTAAAAGCAAATATAGTACAACCCTTGGTAGAAATGAAGCGAATGGGGTTTTAGGCCACTTTTGTGCACATATAGGCTAAACTGAGCCACCCTTAGTAGAAGAGCGATAATGTACAGAATTTATATCAGTTTGTATTTAAAGTCAATGTAGTTAATTTTTAAAGCGATTATACATATTGCAAATTATTATTCAAATTGAATACTACTTGATCAGTAAGGGGTTATCTTTGGATACTTTCTACTTGTAGCATAATAAGAAAGGATTTAGCATACATTCGGTTCAAACGCTTTCGTTGTAGAGCTCTTTGAAGCTCCTAAAACAAGCTCCTAAAACAAACATCACAGCCGGGAATCTTTCACGCAATCGTCGAGTTACAGGGAATGACAAATGGTCGGAATCTTAATATTCAAACAGCAAAGAATGTCGATCAGTCACTTGTCCTGCAGCTGATGGCACGACAAGCAGGAAAATAGGCCACTGCCGCACAGGAGACGCCGGCACAGTGAAATCACACCCTTTAGCCGCTAGATATAATTACTACCATCTATGATGAAAATTGATACATATAATATGTCAATGCTCAAAAGCACATGATCTTGAATGAGCAAGATCCATGTCAAAAAGTTTTAATACGCTTTAAATACAAACCAAACTTTCTTGAACACTTCATTTTCTGCGGTGACGATGGTAAAGTAAACATGGAACATAAAATTCGATTTTGAAACAGATCTTGATTTAAACCCTTACAGCAGAGGTGTCGGTCTATTCCCAGGTCGAATAATAACCCTTTCATCGCGGGGACCATTTTTAGACGTCAGAATCTGAGGTCTGTAAACGTCAGATGCTGACGTATAAAGACGGCCCCGCACTGAAAGAATACAAATATTTCTAATGGCCGTACACACATAACATAGGTATTCAAAAGAAGCGGAAGACATTTGTAATAATTTTAAAACGAAAAAACCTTGGGTTTCCATGGCTTATACAAAAATATTTAAGCATTGTAAGAGTTAAAATATTGTGTGACAACACCATGAACTGAATCCCAAGATATTATTGAAAATAAAAAAATCAGTTCTGCTTAGAAGGAACGTCTAGAATGTGGGCAGGTAATTAAGAGAATAATAAAATATTCAAAAGCTAATTTTAAAACAAAAAAACAAATGAGATTAGGACTTCTAGCTGAGATTTATGTTGATAATTTGATTCTTTCTCACACGAGAGCTATGAAGGTCTGCAAAGCTATAAGGCAGTATCTGCTTACTTGTAAAGTAAGCAGATACCGCCTTATGGCTCTGCACCGCAGTATGGAGCTTCACTGAAAAACAGCTCATCTCAACGGCATTTTCTAAGGAGATATTTTTCTCGCTGGTGCGGAGATTTTTCATGCAAATTAGACATACTAATCACGTGTAGTGATTCACGCAAGATCCCCAGCAAACGAAAAGAGTTGAAAAAATGCTGGGTTAATGTTGGGCCGGAGTCATAGACGGTGCGCCAGCATTGGTTTAATGTCCTGTGTTTGCCGAAAGACAAGTTCGTGTAACTGCGGTGAGAAGTCTGAAAAGCCAGAGTCAGCCATTGCTTGCATCCTTTCCAGAGTCAGCCATTGATTGCATCCTATCAAGAGTCAGCCATTGCTTAGATCCTTTCCAGAGTCAGCCATTGATTGCATTCCTTCCAGAGTTAGACATTGATTGCATTCCTTCCACAGTCAGCCATTGATTGCATCCTTTCCAGAGTCAGTCATTGATTGCATTCCTATCAGAGTCAGACATTGATTGCATTCCTTCCAGAGTCAGCCATTGATTGCATCCTTTCCAGAGTCAGCCATTGATTGCATCCTTTCCCCAGGGAATCAGGGAAATCAGGGCAGGCGCTCTGGTGTAGTGGTTCGAGCTGCCTGCATGTCACGCTGGAGCTCGCGGTATTTAGGTTTTAAAAAACAAAATGTTACTTCCCCTATCACAAGTAAAGATACATTAATGTGGGGAGCCTCATTAATGGAGAGGTAGCGTGCTTAGCCTCAGACAGCCAGGGCTCGAATTTTGATTCTGTGCCTGGAGGGCAGTATCATCTCGTTCATCTCACGATCCTCGGGAGACGAAATTCCCGTATTGCTTATTTTGGACATGCATCTCCAAAATGCGAAATACGGGAATTTCATCTCTATATCTCGCTTAACTGGTAAATGCGCGGCACAAAAATGGAAAAACTTTTGCAGTTCTAGCCTATCGATATGTTTACATCACATTAAGAAGCCAAAATTTAATTCATATTAAGTAGCCAAATTTAATGTATATATCATCACTGTATATTAATGTATAATATATAGGCCTATGGCTATGTACTTAATGTATCACCATGAATCCTGTACGGATATATTGCGGTTAATAATAATGATAATAATAATAATAAATTCTATTGAATACTTTTTATATGTCGAACTATGTCGGATTGCGCATAATAAATGTCACTAACATGAGAATGGCCAAAAAACAAGATCAACCTTAGTGAGAGCCCAGCCCGCGATCATGGAGCGTTGAATCAATGTTGGGGTTATGCTGGCCCAGCGTCTGCGACGCTGGGCCAGCATTAACCCAACATTGGCTGCACGTCTCGTGTTTTCTGGCGACAAGGTCAAGTCTCTAGCTAAATCCCTCTATGTACACCTGTCTATCATACGCGGTTCCTGACAAACACCGGGATCCTATGTTAAATCACAGCTATTGTTGATCTCGGCCATTGTGGACGTCACGGTCACGCATCATGGACAAACAACAACATTAGGCGCCACAACACGCACATAGTCACTTCTAGAAGTTTTCCAAACCCTCCGCGTGACTGTAGAAGAGCTGAGATAACTGCGTGTATGGCAACATCCGTTTTAATTTGTTTTATTAGCCGTTCAAATCGCAGTTATTGGGAACGAAATGTGTGTTTAAACATCCAAGATTTGCAAATCTTTGGTCCCAAATTAAACATATATAAATAATTTTCACCAAATTGAAGCTGTGGGTCCCGGTAGCGAGACATAGCTTAAAGTAGGTGGAAATGAAAATTATTTAATTCAGCGCTTAAAGGGTTGAAGTGATAATCACCGTTTCCAACCTTGATATTTGCTCTTCAAACTAGAACATTTGAGGGAGAATTGAGTATTAACTCTTAAAGCGCCAATTTTTTTTGTACAAAGCAATTCAATTTGAAATCATCATAAATGCCTAAGTCAGCTCTTTCTGCTTCATTTGAATACCTATGTTATGGGTCTACGGCCGGTATAATTATTTTTACTCGTATAGAGCGGGGATAAACTTTAGACGTTAGAATCTGACGTCTACAGACATCAGATTCTGGCCTCTAAAGTCGATCCCCGCGCTGTGATTTAAATTCAACAAATGTCAGTAATTTATGCACACTTGAAGTTGTGGGTCGCGGTAGTGAGACACAACTTCAAGTGAGTAATAGTTTAAATTTTGTAATTTAGCGCTTTAAGGGTTAAATGTTTGTGGAGGTTATTTTATTTGATGTAAAAAATAGTCTTAAGAGTTCCGCCGAAGTTCTCTGTACCCAAGGATACTAGAAATAAGGTTCTAGTAACCCTGCTGTACCATACAACCACAACCATAAAATATAAATAGTTAGAAATTATTACTCCTGGAAATAGTATATAGCCGCAACCACCACCATCATTCAGTTTGTCATATAAGAAAATATAGATTGCAGAACAATACATTAGAAAAATGTACATTGTTTAAGTGATGGAAATAACAATGTCACACACGCAATGTTTTGGGGCTTTTTAATATTTGATGACTGAAAAAATCATGTCGATTAGTAAATGTATACATAAAATACTTATATAATTTGACTGAGACCTGATAACTCAACCATCTAGTATAATACATTATAGTGTTTTCATCTGACTGGACCTGGGGGTAAACAATCGCCATTTGTGAGATGGTTTCGTCCCAAATCTAAATCATGATATTACTTATCCTTTCCGTATTGTCATATGCAGAGCGTGGGGCAGTCTTCCACATTATATTAAGAAGCTGAACCCAAATAGCTTGTGTCACGAAAGAAACACAAAAATTATCTAAATTATAATATCGGCATGCACAGGCTGTTACAGAGTGGATGTCGGCATGTTCAACCTGAATTTACCACAGCTACAATTAAACCAAGGTGGCTCCTTGATTAGTTTAACGAGGGTTCTTAGCCAACACGACACGTTGAACATATGCTGGGTGAATGTTGGTCTACGACGCTGGCCCAACATTAACCCAGCATATTTTCAAGGTGTGTAGTTAGCTGGGTTGTGTGTCACAGCACCATTCATCTCAGCTGTGGTGGAGATGAACTCAGCGCCCAGATCTACATAATTAACGTCGGTTGTCGTCTCCACACCTTCTGCACCTTGAACCACTTATCTGAAACCTAACACTATTGTTCACCTTCAAAATGTTTTACAATTTAGCCCCTGTGCTGCTGGAGCCGTATCTATACGGTTTCAAGCATGTTTTAGAAATATAACTTAATTTGATCAAATAGTTTTTGGTGGATGCCTAATTAATTCAATAATTCAATATTGGAGATTTCATCATGTGAAGCAAAGCAAGTTCCAGCTTTAAATGACGACAAATGGAAGCAAACAATTTAGCAGCAGAGGGGGTAAGTTTTGAACCAATTTAAACGCCACTGAGCTGCATGAAATAGCTTGTGACAGATGATCAGCTGATAAAAACTAAATTTCTCAGATTTTTTCTCAAGAATATAAACATTTTTCGTTTTCAGCTTCAAAAGAAGGAAAAATATACTACTAGCTGACAATGCAGGAGAACAAAGGATATATATTTTTTTTAATTTAATTAATGAGTTTAAACCATGTAGAATTGCGGAAAAATTCATAATAATTTAAAGTTCTTTCAAAACGATTATTGTATTTATGAACGCAAATATTTAGGCCTACATTTCTGCTTTTAAAATAAGACAAAATGTGGAAGAATGTTATTTCATCGAGCGTTGGGCCAGCGCCGCTGACGCTGGGCAAGCGTTCAGCCGACATTTGACAAGCGGCTTGTCTGGACAAGTAAATATTTGGTGGTCCGAGGAGGGTATATTTAGTGGTCCGTGGCGTGGAGAGAGTTAACACGAAGCTGGGCCGTCCGCTGGTAATACCTTGTCAAGAAACATGGACATTATCGTGCTACGGTGACATTTCAGGAGCAAACCCTTGTTATAACTGCAGTATTTGAATGCTCAATCATCAGCCCGGGGAACGCCTGCAAATTACCACTTTCACCACCCAAGTACCCCATCGTATTTTTCTGCCACTTGAAGCTGGAATTGCTAACGCAATTTCCAGCTTCAAGTGACAGAAAAAAATACTTTCATAACCACAAATTAGATCACTGGAAATGCATGGTTGCATTTTCTAACCACGATGTATTTTATTCTATTTCTAGAACAGTTTTATCTCACACCTACATAATGACATATTGAGTTGAACTTCCGTTTTTTCTAAGTATAGGCCTAACTACGCAGTGGCCGCATGTTACACAGTATATTGGCAAAAAATGAATATCGGATAATTGCCATCCCATGTTCTAAGCCCATTGTCAGATATTTTTAAATTTCGATTGTGTACATCAAAGCTATCAATATCATAAACATGATAAAGACCACAGAAAATCATTGCGCCTTAAATACGAAATACGTGACAGTTTCTTATTTAAGATATAATGTAGCTTTGAAGATAATTGTTAATAAAGGATCATGTAAACAAAAAAACAAGACTGGATATTTTTTGGCCCAAGATACTGCATCGCTCAGTCTAGCTCTGAAAAGATAGTGAAATGCGTCACGATAATAAGATGGAAAGGACCATTGCCAGAATAAAAATGACATACAACTTGTAAGCAAGAGATCAGTAAAATATGGTAAATCCGTAACGAAGAGGTAGATGGGCTGCTATATATGATTTGTCCTTTATATCAGACAACAGACATGGTATGTTTATATTATAGCCTCTGAACCGCTAAATTAATTTTTCACCCACTTGAAGTGAACCGACTTAAAATGACTGATATTTGTTTAATTCGAGACCAAACATCCAAGCCATCTTTTCTATGTCATTCATTTCCTTGCATAAGACGACGTCATCTAATATCTAGATATATCAGTTTATAGGTGTGACAACATCAAGGAAGATTAACTTCATAGTCAGAGCAGACGTCGACAAACACTAATGAAAGACCTTTACGGCACTAGCTGCACGCCACAGGCCAATAAAACGGATTAAAAACGACTATAGTCGCCCTTAGTGGTTTAAGGGTTATTATATGATCAACACTTAAACATGTATCAGTTGACATTTGAATAAAACATCAAGATGTTCTGAATTCCGATGACGGCATGTCTCATATATACAAGTCCGCTGCTGACGAAAGAGAGATGCACTCTGATTTTTTAGAAGAAATTGAAGGGCTGTGCCAGTCGTACCTGTGCATAGATTTTTATATAACGGTATATATGTCTAGATGGCCATATAATTATATAGATTTTAAGCTGCACATAATCAAACAAAGCGGATATCGTTGATCATCCCTTTAAATTAGCTATATATGTTTTGCAATTTAATTATATAGTGATTAAACAATTAAGACAAAATAATGTCAAGAAAATACCTGGACAAAAAGAGCTTCAGATCACTTATAAATTTCAGGTAGGCAGAAGACGTTGAGCCAATGTCGGCTTAATTTGGGGCTAATGTCAACAATAGACAATAGTTTATTTCATAAGATCTGCGAAAATATATACATATAAATTACAGACATGTATGACCAGTAGTAGTAGTAGTAGTAAATCATTGCTTTACGTCACTTTTCGGCACAATTGGTCTGTTAAGTGACATTGTAATACGATAAAAACGTTGTAGTCACAACGCTGACCAACACTGAGCCAACATTGACTAGCATTTCGAGTTTGCTGTGATCCATTATCCATTATATGTAATTGCAGGACATCCTGAAATTAATTTGTCAGTTGGAATCCGTATGCCTCCCTCAACAATGCTGAGTTGATGTTGGCCCAGCGTCGTAGACGATGGGCCAACATTGGGCAACATTGGGCAAGCATTGGTTCAACGTTTCGTGTTTGCTGGGGACTTGCTGACGCCACTGTGAGTAACACTAGACGGTGGAGGTGTGATGCTGCATACCTGGTCATGGCCTATGTTTGTACACATAACACTCACAATGATTGTCTAACGTGCACGGAGGGGTGATCTAAACTCTGAAAATCAACGCTACGGGCATACATAGGGGGGACTTAAGGGACGCACCATTAGATATCTAGAGGGGGGGGGGTAGAAGACATATATGAACAAACGTTTATCGCCACAAAAATCAGAAAAAAGTTTGTTAAAAATATGGACAGAAAAACAGTTTGTTAACGGAAATGACGAAAAATATGTTGATCCAAATAAACCAGCAAATGGTAACGTACAGAATATAGGCGTATACACAAAATCTGATATTTCCGTTCTCTTCAACGAAACATAAAAAAAAGTTTGTCTGACGTTCACCGCCCCCAAAGAAGTGCTTTCTTGCAGAGGTAAACAATTTTTACAACCAAAAATAAACACCAGTCCCCCCCTCCCCGATATCTACTGGTGCGTCCCTAACCACCCGATCACTCATGTCGACTACAGTGGTATTTATGTAGTCTTAGTCACACATGACATTGTGTAACATATTTTCAGCTTAGCAGTGCAAAATGTATTAAATATGTAAAACTGATATATCAATACTTCTTTTTGTAAATCATAGTAATTTTCAGTCACTTGAAGCTGTGGATCGCGGCAGCGAGACATAACTTATTCTACTGAATCGAAAGAAAGATATTTCAATTTTAAGTTTCTTAGTGGGATGGGCCCCTGATATATTTATTCAAACGTTCGGTCACGTGAAGCTGTGTCTCGCTACCGCCATCCACAACTTCAAATGACTGAAATTCATTTTGATTTGTGAAATTTAAGTCACGTTGTACCTCACTAGCTTAGATTTAAAAGGTATTTCATTTTGATTGCATAAGTGCTCACAAACACAGAAATATGCGCCTAACTTTTCAACCCCGGTACCCAACTTTAAAAGAATGGAATTTTAGGTCACATTTTATCTCAATAACACTTAGTTAAAACGTATTCAATCCTTAACCCTTTCAGCGCCGCGACGGTCTGTATACGTCAGAATCTGACGTCTATAGACGAAAGACCGTCCCCACACTGAAAGAATTTAAATCTTTATAATGGCCGTAAACCCATAACATATGTATTCAAATGAAGCAGAAAGAGCTAACTAAGACATTTATGATGATTTCAAATTGAAAAAAATATTAAGTCTCCATGGTTTGAACAAGAATAATTCAGCGTTGTAAGGGTAATAACTACACAAATGCTCAGAAAACTACCTTAGTCGATGTCAGTGCTCTAGGGATTAAACTGTGAAAATCAACGCTATGGATAACGTGCATGGACGGGTGATCTAAATGCAAAAAATCTCCGGCACGGACGTGCTGGCGTCCTCTGACGCCAGCGCGTCCGTACCGGTGATTTATGTGAAATAGTTGCATCCTGGAGGGGTGTCTGGATCAAAGTGTAAAACAAGAGGGGTGTGACAGACAGACAGACAGATATTTTATTGACAGAAAAGAAAAGTCATTACAGACTTATTTGTCATAGAAATGAAAGAGATATATGTACATGTATATACAAGATTGTGAAATCAGGCGTGGATAATTAAATCTGTGTGTTGTTTGATTTGGCAGGCCTCAGATGCTGTGCGTGCTCAGTTAGCGGGCTCAGTAAGCGTATAGCGGCCCGGGTAACTTATGTCAATGTGTGGTGGACGTGCGTCTACATAATGAGAATACCGCGCGGCGCCGTGCATGCGTCCCGTCGGCTACCGCCGGACTCCGCACCCCCCTCCGTCCGCGCTCCGGAAACTATCCCCCTAATCAGAGGTACCCTGTCGTAATGTGTCTCTTCGTAAGTCGATACCAGAGTGAACAAGACAATGGTTAGGGATCAATAGTCATATAATAAGAATAGCCAGTAATAAACTATGAGGAGATGAGATAGTAAGGAAGTCCACATGACCCTCTGACGCTAACAGATGAAGATATCGATCTGGTTAAAATCGAACTTTTATGCATTGCCAGGTTAGACTGAGCCAAGGAAGCGTTCTGATTACATAAAACACATAAAGCAAACCTATGACTTTATATCTGTACCTAACAAATACAAGATTCGAACACACAATCTGGGCAACGTCATCGGTTAAAATTGACATGTTGCTTATATTTTTATAAACGTATATTTTTAAAGACACGATAACAGTTATGTTGATATGCATTTTCGCACGTTGAGCAACCATCATTTAACTATTGATGGGTTTCCTAAATAAATGATAGTAAAAAAAATCAGTACAATATTGCGCTTACAAAACAGGGTATTTGTGAAGAAGGTTTGGGCAGCAGTTACTATAGATTTACCATGATTTATATCACACAACGCTGACTGCAGAACCACGCTGATTTACGCTTTATGGGGTTTTCGATTCTTTTCATTCCACCTTAGTTGGAATGTTAGAGTGGTGTTGTTGACAACTCCCTCAAATGAAAGCGACTGTCGCGGCAACTAAGAACGCAATACAATAATTACTGCATTATTTATAATTGTGTGACTGACTGTAATAATCCTATTGAGCGTATCTGGTGCGGCAGTACTAGTTGTGCATTATGCTGGGGGCTCCCCCTCCCCCTTTCCCCTCAGGTATGTAACATATGTACTGAAATACCTCTGGTAAACTGGCTCCCGGTAAACACGACTTCAAACTTTAATGGCGGGTTTTATAGGTGTTAAACACGTCCCTTCAGAGCATATGTTTGTTTCTTCTTGACTTGGGTTCGCTTGGTTGCCAGGATGCCAGGATGCCTGCTCGCCTGACTGACTGACTGACTGACTGACTGACTGACTGACTGACTGACTGACTGACTGACTGACTGACTGACTGACTGACTGACTGACTGACTGACTGACTGACTGACTGACTGACTGACTGACTGACTGACTGACTGACTGACTGACTGACTGACTGACTGACTGACTGACTGACTGACTGACTGACTGACTGACTGACTGACTGACTGACTGACTGACTGACTGACTGACTGACTGACTGACTGGGTGCACTTGGGTACCCAGATGCAGAACATCACTTTTTAAAAAATCATTGTATAACTTATTCGTGTGTCTTGTTTATATAGATTTTCTGTTTTCTTTTTGTATTGGAGAGCCCTTCACTGCGCTATAGTGCTACTTGGGTAATCCAAGGAAAATAAATATGTTTGCATACACGGTGAAACTTTTTCAAATATACACAACTTCAAATGCGTGAAAATTACTCATATTTGTGTCTTTTTAGACCAAACACTTAAAAATCTTGATGTGTAAACACACATTTCGTTTCCAATAGCAGTTATTCAATCGGATAAAAAACGGATTAAAACGACTTAAGTCGCGCTCAGATTAAATTAGAGGTTGAAAGGATAGGGTAGAGTTGTCGGTTGAGAATGGTGATGGAAACTCAGGGAGGACTTTTTTCGAAAAATAAGGCATTATTTTTGAAAATTCTAGTGGGACAGCTAAACACCCCCGCCCCACAGGCTACGGGCCTGATAGATACAGAGACAACAATAGTTGAGGTAAAAGCTTGCACTAACTGTTGCGGCTCAGGTCTATTTACCCGCCGCCCGTCCGGCCGCCCGTCCGCCGCTATAGACGCAATCATAGCGAGTTTTAAAGTGAGGTTAGTCACGGGACTAGATGGCGGCATGGCGTGAGTTAGCCGCATCTATACCCCAGAACTGACGGAGTTTTCCTGCCAGTCCATTGTGCCGCAGATTGCTGCCTCTGTTGTGAATAAATACTCGGAAAATTATGCAACACGTGCTGTGTGGTCGTGAAGAAAGGCAAACCCTTCTTTGTTCATAAAACGTTCGCTACACGGAACCAATCTGTTCACATTAGCGAGTTTACTCTCTCGGAGGGACAGTTTTTCCATGCGATGTAAATGTAATAATTTTACAAGAGTGAAAATGTCGTGAATTGAATATATTAAGAAATGCAATATCAGGAAGAATTGAAATACTATTATTGCATAAAGTAAACACCCAGCCAGCATTAATGTTCGGCTATCTTCGCTGACGTCGGACCAACATTAACCCTTTCAGGCCTGAATATATCATTGTCATCTTCATCCACTACAAGCCGCGAATTGCTGTCGCAATTCTCGACTTGTAGTGGATGAAGATGATTTGATGTGAGTGAGAAATTTAAGAAAATGTATTCATAGAACAATTTCATCGAAATTGTCCTTCTAAAACCCTTATTTGTGAGAAAATCAAGTATGTTTTCAATGGTGTAAAATGATGCTTTAATTTATCGTAAGGGCTTAAAGGGTTAACACAATATTGGTTCAACGTATTAACATCTTCCTTTCACCAAGGCTTGACTTCTCGGAGCCGCTTGAAGTTGTGGGTCGCGGAAGCGAGAGGCAACTTCACGTGGGTGAAAATAGAAATTATTGTAATCTAGCGTTTTAACCCTTTACCCGCCGGTGTCGCATATATTCGGATTTTTTATTAGTATATTAATTACCACCATTTAAACATGTTAAATATAAAATGTGACATCAACCAGCAAGATTTGAAAAGAGTTGACCTCCATTTTGTCAAATATGAATAATTTTCACTCACTTGAAGTTGTGGATCGCGTCAGCGAGACACAACTTCAAGTGGGTGAAAATTCAGATTGAATAATTTGGCGGTTAAAGGGTTCAACAGTGACAGTAAAGTGTGTTATTGCGGACAGTCTCCACCCAAACACACGTAATGATAGCACGTAGTAGTGACGTCATATCTAGTGATATCAGATAAAACAGGGTGATTAACAGGTGTTATCAGAGCCAACCCCACAACTGCTAGGTCCGTGAATATATATATGACACCAAGCAAGTTAAAAAAGAACTAAAATGCAACTGAATTGGGTACAATAGTTTACATTTAAAGATGCTTAGTTACATTTTGGGAGATGTCTATTTTTCATAAATATAACTATTTTTCGTCATTTGAAGCTGGAATTTGGTTAGCAATTCCAGCTTCAAATGACGAAAAATAGAAGGTCAACTCATCAGGGCGAGCGTAAGTTGATAAGAAGATAAGATTGTGAGAGTAAATAGATAATGACGTGACATTTGGCAGCAGAAGAAGGCACACTGGACTACATTGTCCTCTCAAGTGGTCAACCTGTCATAACATGTATAGGGTATGACCAGGGGCGCGCATCTCCGAAAACTTGACATACTTTTTAGCCATGCGATTGGTCCACATCACATTATCGACCAATCAAATGCTTATGAAATGTGTGAAAGTTTTACAGAAAACCGGAGCAGCTGTGCGACACACATACACGTGTACGTATTAAAGACAAATAAACAAACCACTTACATTATCCAACACAAATGTGACACATTTGCTGATATCTCTCAGTCCTGTAATTACGTTTCAAAGCAATTCAACATCCAGTCGTTGTTTGAGAGAAATCAGCCCACAGCCTCAATATTTACATGCACATGACTAAAATCAGCGTCGTCCAATTTCAATTTCACTACCAGCTTCAAATGACCAGAAATGATAAGAATTGCACCACATTAAATTACAAAAAAAAACTTTGAAAATATTCGATCGATTTCAGGACAATTTGATCCACGTTTTAAACTTGTTTGTAAGATGTGTATATGAGTATTAACCTTTTCACTACCATACATGACGGAAATTTCCGTCGTCATTCGTCAATGAACGTAACCATAAAATGACACAAATTTTCGTCAAATATATACTACATTTATGTATTTTTCGTCATTTGAAGCTGGAAATTGCGTTATCAATTCCAGCTTCAAATGACGAAAAATAGAACTCCTACACCAGTATATCTGGATCCTGGCATGCACCCCGGCCTGGAAGTCAAAGGGTTAACTCTTAACCCGCTAAGCAAGACTCTAGTTTGTAATCCGTTTTATTAGCCGTTTTAATCGCAGTTGCTGAGAGCGAAATATACAGATTTTCAAATGTTTGGTCTCAAATAAAACTAATATGAATAATTTTCCCCCATTTGAAGTTGTGGGTCGCGGTAGCGAGACACAACTTCAAATGGGTGAAAACTGTAATTTTATCACGTAGCGCTTTAAGGGGTAAACCTCTAAAACAGCTATATAAATGTATTGCTTTGATTATTTAAATGACATAAAGCTGGGGTCATTCGAAACAACTAGATATTGCGCATAATCTGGAGCTGGGCAATTCAGCAGGAATAGGTGAATGTTTCTATCATAACTATCATAAATAAAAGTTTACAAAAAAATAGATTTCCTGACCCAATAATCACTCATTTCCTAAAAATTAAAATTTCTATAATGAGCAGATCAGTTTATTTGATCTTGCCTTGACCTTTCCTGTGTGTTAGGAATAGTTGTTCTGCGAACTTAGGTTTTTACAAAATATTCCATAGATGATGTAGTGAGGGGAAGAGATTGCCTTAGGAGAGAAAGGGTCAGTAAACTTGCGTTATCAGAGTACAAACAGAGCGGAGAGCAAAGTGTTATAACGACCCCATGCGATCCATACCTTACACGACTCTGGCACAATGTTAGTTTAATGTTGGGCCAGCGTCGCAGACGCTGGCCCAACATTGAAAAAAACATTGAATTAACGTCTCGTACAAACAATTGTGCGAGCCATCCGTCACATGGACATTCAGCAGGAGATAGAATAATTAGACAACGCAGCCATGACGTTACCCGGCAACAATTAAACAAACATAGTGAAGTGTAGGTCCAGCCAGGCAGGCACCACGCTGATGTGACCCCGCAAAAACAGCTCATCGTGCGTCTGAATGGACCGGGAAAATTGGATGATACATAGTTTTTGCACAGTTTTTGGCAATATCACGGCGAGGCCGCCGTTACCGTGATTGTGGATTGTGCATAAGTACAATTTACTGAAATAAATAATTCTCCATTTTAACCAGTTAGCTGCCTAGATCTTCACACATTTATCTACTTTGCAGTGTGAATTGCTGTATGAATTCCAACCTGAAAACAATATTGTTAACAAATTTTAGAAAACATTTGAAAGCTCAAAATCAGGGTTGTCAAGTTTGAAATTCCCAGATGTTTTCCTGCCTTCCAACCTGAGTAGAACTGGTCTTCCCGGACCATTTTTAAATTCATCGACCAAATATTTATTGGCAATAAGAAATCCCTGACCTTCACCACTTTTTTGCAATTTGCCCAGTTTTCCCCAGTTTTCACTGACCAAACCCAAAATTCCCTGAATTTTCCCCGCCTCGAGAAAATAAAAAATCCCTGATATGACTTTCACCTAACCTGTCAAAACCCTGAAAATTTACTTATTTTCGATGGCATATATTATTTTCTCTTCAATGATTGCAGGAATGAATAAATGAATGAATGAATGAATGAATGAATGAATGAATGAATGAATGAATGAATGAATAAATGAATTGATGAAAATGAATGAATGAATGAATGAATGAATGAATGAATGAATGAATGAATGAATGAATGAATGAATGAATGAGAGTGTGATGGCTTGCTTAAAATCTGGAAGTCTTAAAAGTGTGTCTTTAAATATATGCGTAGATAAGGACGCATTAAAAGATAAGACACGTCTTTATCACTCAGGACAAACACAGTGCATTACATTGTGATGCGGCGGGCGCGGTGTCAGAATCACCACCACACAAGTCACAAGGTCATCAGACTGTTATCTAGTCTACTTTTTGTTGTCTCTTTATTGACTGCTTTACGCATTGTCAGCTGATTAGCCTTCATACAACTGATTAGATGACACATACAACTCAGTGAAAAGTCAGAGATGCCAGTGGGTCATGGGAAAATCCGGACTTACATGCCTGAACTAGAAAAGGCCATTCTTAGGCAATATCATGATTCCAGAAAATGAAAACTGACATTTCTGAAATGTGTAGCTGATTCGCTTCATACAAGTGTTATATGTGGCGAGATTTCCACAAACTATACTTATAAAAACGGCTCTACTATGAACATGTTTATTGCACTTTGGTATTATGTTATGTACTTATATCATTCGTATAAATAGAGGCATAAATTGCTCTTGAAATTGCCAATTGGATGACGTTCAGAACGTCACAATCAAGCATTGACCATTTTAAAAGTGATTGCCGGCGAAGCCTGAGCCTAATCTGTATACATGCGTGAAAGAACGGATGAGCGTGTGAACGAATGATACCATAGCACAATGAGGGTTGAAACAAATCACTATTTATAACAGTTTCTTCATGAATTTTGTTTCCCAGCAAAGTGATTTTGGAGTATGCTTTATGTTAATAAATAAGGAAAATAAATGCAGCTGCAGACATATTGATGTCTCAACGTCTATGTGATGATGGTTCAGTTATTTAGATGTCTATATATAAGTAGACCTGTGCATAATGAACGAGGAATATTCATCGACAATATATCACTATACAATCACCCAACAGACTATGAAAAATGTTTCGGTCTCGACATTAGGTTATATTGTATAAAATAAAACATCTAAGGTTTTTCATTTTGATAAAAAAAATTATCATATTAATGCAAAATATGTTGTTCAAATAGAAATAACCATCACACCAAAATACAAAGCATACACCGATTAATATGGTGTCTTCTATATCACCATCATATTCAGCTAGACCCCCAGCGCTGAGCAGATAAATCACAAAAAACGGACGGATTTGGCAAAATTAATTAAAGAACGGCGTTGCGTACTTGACGAATAAATCCTAAAATCTGGTTAATCCTGTCGCTAGGTGACGCCCTGGTGGCGGTGGCGTGGCAGGGTGGTGATGTCGTCCTCCACCTCCTGATGGCACGAGGTAACTAAAGGAATGGACCAACTATGAGCCAATGCCGGGTGGACGTCAGAGACGTCAGCCCGGCATTGGCTTATCGTTTGTCCCTGTACAGCCATCTTGGCCGATTACCCCCTGGTACACTTGACATGACGACCTCTGTCAACAGGCGGATACTGAGGCGTCGCCCGGCAACGCTCACACCTACACTCGCCAGGCGGCATAAAATGGTGTCAGAAGTGGGATTAAGAAATATTAAAATGCGGATGACAACGCAAAATCCGTCCGCCCCCCCTGGCGTTTAAATGGTGTATCAGCTACTTTACAAAGTGGCAGATATACCTTTTTAATTCAAAGAGTGGTATTATAATAAATATATGTCTGATTGTCATACAAATCTATGTACATTAAAGCTGCACAAAGTGATGAATGCCTCTTCTGGCAATATACTCAGGAACTTGTGTACCAAATATCTAAAATTAAGGGTGATATTATAATAGATATATGTCATGCAAATCCATCTACATCGAATCTGCACAAAATGAGCAGGTCAACTTGAGCATATGAGGTCAACTTGATCAGACAAGTTAGAGCAGGTCAACTTGAGCAGATTAACTAGAGCAGATTCATTTGTGCAGGTCAAATTGAGCAGATCAACTTGAGCATATGCGGTCAACTTGATCAGGTCAACTTGAGCAGGTCAACTTGATCAGGTCAACTTGAGCAGGTCAACTTGAGCAGGTCAACTTGATCAGGTCAACGTGAGCAGGTCACTTTAAGGAGCAGGTTAATCTGATCATGGAGTATGTGGCTGGTGACAATGGTCAGAGATGACAGAGACTGTCGCCCGTCTGTCTGTCCGTCTGGTCGTCACATTTACCCTCTTTCCGATTCCACTTACACCGAAGAGCACCCTCTGTGCACTAAATACCTCCCTTAACCCTTACACCGCTAAATTAATTTTTTTAATTTTTCACCCACTTGAAGTTGTGTCTCGCTACCGCGACCCACAACTTCAAGTGTGTGAAAATTACTCATATTTGCTTGATTTGGGACCAAACATTTGCAAATCTTGATGTTTGTGGTAGATGCTGACTTAATGAAATAATTAAATACGCGAAATGTCTATTTTTCGTAAATAGAAATATATTTTTTCGTAATTTGAAGCTGGAAATTGCGTTGGCAATTGCAAATTTAAATGAAAAAAACATAAGTAGTATTTCACCAGGATAAGAGTTGAAACCAACATCTTCAACCTCCGTATCTTATTTAACAACACGATCCACCGTTAGAAGTTGTTGTTAAATGGACTAAAGCCCATTTCATCATTCCACAACATCAGATGATACAACTGATGCAAATGTTGCTGGACTTTTGGCCCAACATGACCGAACGCCTGCTTAGTTACCACATTTATTAACATGTTAACCACCGTATTTCAATAACTCAAAATATACAGTTGTAATCCACAAATACTGTACAATATTGTACGGTACACTGTAATACTGTACAATATTGTACAATATTGTAATATTATTACTGTACAATATTGCCTGTACAATATTGTTATCATTAGCGACCACAACGTGTTTTAGATGTCGTTGTTATTCATCTTAAAGCTGGGAATTGAGAGAGCAATTCCATCTTAAATTCCATCTTGAAAATATGCATTACATTTGCAAGATTGGCATATATTTTGATTCATATTGTAAAGATATAAGTTATTTTGACCCACTTAAAGTTGAGGGTCGCGGTAGCGGAGACAAAACTGCAAGTGGGTGAAAAAATGTATAACTTAGCGTTCACATGGTAAACTATCTTAACTTACTCTCATTTCCATTAGCAGAGTTAAGATAAATCACAACTCCTCCAATCTAAATGAGAGAAAGCTAAGATTATTAGTGTGATGGCCCACCCCTTGGGACTTAAAATGCAGGCGGCAGTGTGTCGATGAGTGTGTATGAAGAGTGGCATGACACGGTGCACCTCGCACTAGGATTTAACAAATCTCCTCTTCAACACACCAACCTCCGACCTGGAGCCAGGCTGTCACTCAGCCAGGAGAGAGCAGTATTTATCTGCTAACCACCAATGTCATCACGTCCGTTCTGGACGACAGAGATATGCCAGTGCCAGGAGCCCACAGTGCGTGACTGTTAACTTATAATTACGTAACATATAAGCCGACACCAAGTCTAGGTGCCCCCATGGAACTCCACTTTACTACGTTGGCATTTTACAAATGTACATTATGATCGTGAATGTTTTTTTCTAAATTAATATTCTGGACATAAACTATCAATTATGTAGTTCATCTGCATTTGAATGATGTATCTTGTTCATTCTGAATCGTCAGTATTTTTCTCTGAAAATTATAATATTTCATGAGGTGATTATGACTAAAATATATAATATGTGGTCTCTCCATTTGATTTGCAGCCAGGTGTCTTTTACCTGACCTCTCAGGGCAAAGGTCATAACCAAAAAAACACATTTACCCACCCTTAGGGATGTGTGTATGCAATATTAAAAGAATCCGGCTAACGGTTTCCGAGATATCGTCCAGAAAAAAAACACTGACGCACGGCCGGACGGCCAGATATAATGCAGACAATATCCCTCGCCCTACTTCGTGGGCGGGGGATAATAAAAATGCTAAAACCGGCTAAAGACGTGATTAGCACTTAAAGGGTTTAATACATCAAGAAGATTCTAGTGTATGGGGGGGGGGGGGTGTACCTACACTTAAGATAAATGTACTATAGCATGGCTGTGTCTAAAATTAGAGTACGCCACTAGATCTGGAGATATGATTGTGTCCAGCCTTGGTGACAAACACAGCAGAAGGCGCTGGGCCTTCGCATTATACATTAGCCCGTCATTGGGACAAAGTTGCTTTATGGTCTGACACTTGCTGTGATTACGTCTTCGGCATGCGTTGATAAAGCACGTCCAACACGTCTGGTGATATAGCGCCAAATGGCTGTCAACCAAAACAGTCATGTGTCATCCATCCCAGAAAAATATGAGCTAATTCTGGCTCAGTGCTGGGGAAGCGTCGTAGACGCTGGCCCAGCGCTGAGACAGCATTACGCCACACTTCTGCGAGGTCTGTGGCACATCTGCGAGGTTTGCACAAACCATATGGCGTGGCGGCGGGTACGTGTGGAATAAGCGTGTATGCGGATTATGATAGATTGACCACGGACTGCAAAACGTGGTCTCTCCACATTGATACTTAGCCCCGTAATGGCAAACAGCAGTAACCTGGTAACTGCTAACTTTTCAAGTGAACTGTTACCGCTGTTTGCCTTTGCATTGCCACACTGCTTAGCAAAGGGAAACAGCAGTAACTGGTAACTTTTTTAAGTAGAGCTGTTACTGCAGTTTGCCCTTCGCTTTGCCACAGGTGACTGGCAGTTCCAGTCTGACACTGGTATACAAGTCAGACCACCTACACGACACATCAAAGCAGACAGCCGGCTACTTCATTCAAAACACTTGTTAATCCACAGTCAAAGGACAAAATATACAGTTTTCATGTTAGCATAATAAAGGTCGCCTTGCTCTGAACTATTTTTCGACATTCGTATTTTTTGTATTCGTATTCGACATCAATTTGAAGGTGGAATTGGTGAGGCAAAGTAAAACATAATTAAATTAAAACTCGATGAATTTAGGACAATACACCAGTAAGCTCGCTGGATTTGGAATATACTTCTCTTTTTTACAAGTTAATTTTAATTACTTTGTTCTGTAATAAAATTAAGTTATTTTCCATCAGAAATCCAGCGAGGTTTGATGACACACAAGGGTGCTAAATTAACCCTTACAGCGCGGGGATCGACTGTAAGGAGGCCACCATTCAATCTCCAGGGGGGGGGGGGGAGGAGTTTTTTTTTAAATAAATAATTTCTGGCGGACTCTGCGTGAAATAAATAATTTATTTCAAGAACTGTTCTACATAAACATGTAATGAAATTCGAAATTTTCAGCGCGCTGCCGAGCCGGGTTGAAATAAATAATTTGGCCGCGACAAAGACTCCAGCCTAGCCCCCCCCCCCCCTCCACTGGATATTGAATGGTAACCCCCTAAGAGTAAAACTATAGGTATTCAAATGAATCAGAAAGAGCTAACTAAGACATTTATGATGATATCAAATTGAAAAAAACCTTTAGTCTCCAAGGGTTTTATTTAACAAGAGGCCAGCCGGCCACCATAATCCCCCGCCCCGCCCGCGTGATAAACATTTTACAGGGTGCATACTTCCCTGAAGTCTCACATTCTGCTCTACAATAATAATCCACCTATCTAGATCACTGTGTATATTACAGATATTGAAGTCAATGTTGGTCGCAAGTCCGCATTTTTTTAGTTTGAGCAAGTTGCCATTAAGAGGGTATATATATATATATCCCTCACTGAAACCATACATTTGGTTTTATAGTATTTATTGGACTGGTACATATCCTATGGAATTTTTGTTCCAAGGGTTGATGCTGTGAATAGATTTATTGCATTATCAATGTTGAATTTTGTTGGTAGATTTTAATTTCATGTGTTTATCTATAGCAAAAAAAAACATTTTTTACTCCTAAAAAGTGACCCATTTTTCGCGCGCGGCTGCTGTAAAACTATATTGATGGGGTTTCGAAAGGGGCACAGCCCCTTCGCCGTGAACGGTGATTGTACACAGTTGAGACGATGACTCACTTTGCTTCTCCTGTGCACTTTTCAAAAATTTTGATAACAATTGGCCCATTTTGTTTTTTGTCTGCCATCTTGAATTTATGCAAATTTGGACAGAATAAATATTATTTTTTGGATCTTAAAAATTAAAGAAGTGTACAGATAACTTTTATCATCATCATTTTCCAAATTATGCCAATTTCGAAGGTTAGAGCATCTAACTATCTGGCACAGTTTGTCCGGTATCAGGCATATTAAAGTTAATTATGGCCGATAGTCGGCCATTTTTAATTTGATCAAGTTGAAAATTTTCAGAGCATATCCCTACCTGAAACCGCACATTGTGTTTTGTAGTAATGGTCTAGCTATATGGTACGGTTTGTCAGATATCAGACATATTAAAGTTAGTTATGGCCGATGGTCGGCCAATTAAGCAGGTAAAATTTCAAAAACCCAAAAAGGCACATCTACACCCCCTAAGGGATGTGTGTGTCAAAAAATAAAGAAATCCATGCACGGGTTACCGAGTTCTGCTCCGGGAACGGAATGCGGACATCCGGACGCGGGACAAACGGCCGGACGGACGGACATCCGAGGCGACGCCAATACCCCCCGCCCCCACTTCGTCGGGCGGGGGGATAAAAATACAGCGCTTTAAGGAAGAAAGAGCTAACTAAGACATTTATGATGATTTAAAATTGAAAAAAAACCTTTGGTCTCCAAGGGTTTTATTTAAAAATACAGCGCTTCAAGGGTTAATAGAGTGTCCTGCTTATTGATCAACGCAAGGATCCCATAAACCAGTGGTCCACTGCTAAAGCCCTGACAGTCGGTAATCTGAGTTACCATCATATAATTTTGTATGTGTAAAAACGCTTTCTATAAAACGATTTTCAGCGTGAGAAATGCAAAATCTATGATGTGATACCCCATTGTTTTCAGTGGGTCATCGAGCTATCGCATCATACATATATTTTATAGCTCTCACGATGATTTAATATTTGCTGACATATATCTCTTTGATAATGTCAATGTGACGGCTTCAACATATAAATGATCGTAAGCGAGCGGTTTCCAGCCTTATGCAGTTGCCCTATTGAAGTAATAGCTCAAAAAGTAAATCCACTGAGTTCTCTGGCGGACTCAATTATCACACTGTGATTCCTTGTCTGTATATTTGTCAGATCGTATTTGGCTCATACAATCTTCCCCTTGGATATGAAAGGGTGCATCTATCACTTTACAAAGTGACAGATACACCCTTTTATATCGAGAGAAGCGCAATGTTAATTGTTGTGCAAACACATTTGATTTCATTTGCAAAGGCAAAGATGACATAAAAATACATGGCCGCTAATACCCAGGTGAGCCTACGTAAAATGGTTCCGTTATTGACATTTGTTAAAAGTCAGTGTATCAGCCACTCTGGATGGACGGGATGAGTTTTCACTCATCAACAAAACTAAAACTAATATACATGACAGCATTTTCACCACAAGTTATATTAAATATGAAGGTATCATGGCAATAGGTTATAAAATGAAAGAAAAGTATCGAGTGAAAGCACGATTCTGACCGAGACTCAGGTGGTGGGGGGGGGGGGAGGTTCTCAAACAGTGAGTAAATCAGCCTAAAGTACGCTGATTGGTTGAGAATTGAGCATTAAGCGCCATGATTGGTTAATGCATGAATCTAAAACAATCAGCCAGTTTAAGAAGACTCAGTTAAAGTTTGCCTTTCAGGTGAACAAGTACGGTCCCAGGGTCGTTATTTAAGTTAAAGAGCAAGCGCTGATGACGTGTATCCGTGATCTGCCGTAACATAAGCCAGCAGATGGCTTACCTACATGATACTACAGTAAAACAGAACAATTCTGCTAAACCCGCAAAACGCTCAAATATGTTTACCTTAACATGCAGACCAAAGGTTTTTTTAATTTTAAATTATCATAAATGTCTTACTTAGCTCTTTCTCCTTCATTTGAATACCTATGACCATTAAAAATATTCAATTCTAAAAAGGATTAAGTTAAAGCCGCTGAGGACAATACATGAAATAACACTTCGAATAAAAGGTTGTCTCTTAAAATTGTTCACTTAGGCCTACATGATACTTACGAAAACCGGAGAAATGTTCAAATTTGTGGAAAACAAGAATTCTGAAATAACACTAAAACTAGCGGTCTCATAAGAACGATTTGACTCTAGGATGCACATGATACCTTTGGGCATTATTTGTGCATTATAGATAGATTGACTACGTGTCCATGCAGAATTATGCGAAACCAAATAAACCTAGTAATGCATCAGTGGAATATAGTGCGTAAACTGCGTATGTTAAAAGGAAAAATGTCAACTGTGTCAAATATATGTACACGTATTAGACCTAACCTGCTTGGGTGAAGTAATCATGATAATCATGGAAGTTATCAAATTAAGATACAAATACAAGATATTATGGTAATATTATATATTGCAGTAAAGGGTAGTGAAAATTAATTATTTTGAAACTGAAGAAATGTGCCTTAGCTCGACCACATTTTAAAATGCTACCTATCCATTACCATAAATTTGTAATATTAGACCTCCTGGATAAATGCTCGTTATTGCTCTGAAACTTTATAAAAGTAATACTCGCATATTACTGTGACTTTATATACATTAACCCTTAAAGCGTTAAATTAAATAATTCTAATTTTCACACACTTGAAGTTGTGTCTCGCTACCGCGATCCAAACATTTGCAAATCTCGACGTTTAAACACGCATTTCGTCAACAATAACTGACATTTAAACGGCTAATAATAGGTAGTCGCGCTTAGCGGGTTGGGGGTTAAAAGGTAGTGCTGAACGTTTAACCCTTGAAGCGCTGAATTTTTTTATGGAAACCTTGGAGGCCAAAGGTTTTTTTTTCAATTTGAAATCATCATAAATGTCTTAGTTAGCTCTTTCTTATTCATTTGAATACCTATGGTATGGGTCTACGACCATTGTAAATATTTTTACTCTTACAGTGTGGGGATAGTTTGTAGACGTCAGATTCTGACGACTAAAGTCGATCCCCGCGCTGTAAGGGTTAAATCGAGAAATAATTATTTTGAAAGTGCACAAAATGTGAGGTATCCATTACTATTAGTTTCAGCATGTTGGATTGACTGGGTCCCAGGCCACGTGGATAACAAGGAGTCAGTGAGTGCTGTCTCTGTAGGTCTATACGTGATATGATGCCATCTTGTAGACAGTTTAGATGTCTGGGTACATTCACTTTCAGGGAGTTAACCAGGTCAGAAGCATCTGGTCACGACACATGCTGTGCTGGACGGCAACCAATCAACCAGAATAGCAACAGGTGAACGAGAACTCTGAAAGCGATCAGGCGACTGGGTGTTAAAAGACCGTATCTTACACTTTGTAAAGTGGCAGATACGACTCTTCAACCATTTCCAGCATGAATATACCATTGACATTATCATCCACAACAAATCGAGAATTGCTTTCGCAATTCCCGACTTGTAGTGGACGAAAGTGACTTGAACTGCATGGCAAATTAAATAATTTTGCAATTAAATTATCTAGTTAAAGCAGTTCGATGAACATTTTCGTTCTAGAACCTTGAGGTGCACTATAGGGGATGGAGTCAATTTTCAGGAGAGCTTTGACGTCATCATAGGGGTTCAACTCTTAAAGCGCTGACATATTTTCGTACAAACTATAGACCAGAGGGTTTTTTCAATTTAAATCATTATAAATGTGTTAGCTCTTTTTGCTTCATTTGAATACCTATGTTATGGGTGTACTGTCTACGGTACAAATATTGTAACCATTACAGTGCGGGGATCGACTTTAGACGTCAGTATCTGACGTCTGTACGTCAACTTAGTGCCGGGCCAGGGTCTGACGACTCTGGCCCTGCACTGAGCCGACGTATAGACATCAGATTCTGATATCTTAACCCTTTAAGTCCTCATGATGCATTAAAGCATCATTTTTAATCCCTGAAAACAGACTTTATTTTCCTACAACTAAGGGTTTTAGAATGAAAATTTCCATGAAACTACTTAACAAATACATGGCAATTTTTTTCAATTTTTCACCCATTTCAAGTCATTTTCATCCACTGCAAGTCGAGAATTGCGACAGCAATTCGCGGCTTGTAGTGGATGAAGATGACAATGTAAAGTCAGGCTTGAAAGGGTTGAGTCGATTCCCGCGCTGTAAGAGTTAAATCGAGATAAATGATGGCGACCAGCTAGGGCATTTACCACGCTCGTTAGAGACAGCAGCACTGAGTGTATGACATAAAGTAATCAAGTCAAATTATTGCTCACGTCACTTTTCGATCCAGACGGTCATTTTATCGACTTTGCAATACGCTAGATAGTCCAATCTGTACATGAAAAATAGGAAAGGAAGTCAAATTGTTGCTTAATATAACGTTACTTTTCGACCGAGACGGTACTTAGGTGACTCTTATACATTATAAACAGTACAATCTGAGGTTGAAGAAGTAAAGGTGTACAGATGAGGACTTAAGGGTGGGGTGATGGGGCAAGGCGGGTTATTAAGAATATTTCCGCTGTGGCGGCCACGGCCAGGCCATTTGCTGAGCCCTGCTATCCAGTTTTTTTTTCAAATTAAACCTATGTTTTACACTATAATTATAGTATGTATAATACTGTCATAACTGTCAAATAATAAACTGTTCATAACATTTTTTGTTTAAAGATTGTGGCAGAAAGAAATGATAATTTCGTGCTATCTAGTTGTGAGTTATCTTATGACAGTACGGTTATCGTTGTGTGCAGGTATATGTATCAGCCTAATGACATAAGACCACGCCAGTGTCTCTGTGGTCAGCAAGGTCAATGAGATTAGGCTCTGAATCATCAGAAAATGAACTTTAAGAACACGGTATAAGGGAGTTGTTTCAACCAGCATACATGACGTATTGTTAAAATCATCAAATCGCATATGACATGAATGCCGTAATCTTGACATGGCATTTATCTGACCACATGCAGGTGATTGTCAAAGGCTTCGTCGTTATATGGCTTTTTTTATAAATAGGGGTCACGACGCTCAAATGACGCTCACAACACCCCCCCCCCCGCCCATAAAGCCAATCACACGAAAATATACGGTTTTATGGTCTTAACAAATAGCTGGGAAGAATTTCCCAGGCACATAGGTAGTATGTAAAAAATAAATGTGTAACAAATTCATAGTAAAAATAGTATAAATGTATAGTTTATAAAAAATGACCCCGCCCCCACCATGTTTTTTATCTGAGGATGTCTGTCGTCAGCCAAGTTAATACCTAGAGAACCACCATGTCAAATTTGAATGCGATCCAACCAACATTTCACAAGATATATCGCGCCCAAAAGGTTTTTGGGTGGCCATCTTGAAAAATGGCCGTGTACGGCTCGATGCCAAAAAATATATAAGAAGAATCACCCATGCATATAGGTCATATCTGTGAAAAACAAACAAAGTGTTTTTTTAGTGAGAGCTAAATTGGTGATACGCCCGCGGCGGCGGAAGAATGATAAACGTTATCATCCCAATAGTATATTGGATGGTTAAACATATTAGACCGATATGGTTTATATAAAAAAATCAGCACTTTAACCGCCAAATTATCCAATCTGAATTTTCACCCACTTGAAGTTGTGTCTCGCTGACGCGATCCACAACTTCATTTGAGTGAAAATTACTCAGATTTGACAAAATGGAGAATAATGTTCAAATATTGCTGGTTGATGTCACAGTTTATCTTCAACATATTTAAAATGTGGTACTAAATGTGCTAATAAAAATGAAAAACCGAATAAATGCGCCACCGGCGGTTAAAGGGTTAAGGGTATGTTCATACCTGGTGAATGAAAATGAGAATACGAGAGTTGCATGCATAGGCTACTACCTGCGGCTAGTGCCACATTACCCCTTAACCGCCGAATAATTCAATTGGAATTTTTACCCACTTGAAGTTGTGTCTCGCTGACGCGATCCACAACTACAAGTGAGTGAAAATTATTCAGATTTTACAAAAGGGAGGTGAACAAATTTCAAATCTTGCTGAATAATGTCACTTTTTATTTTTAACAGGTTTGAAAGCTGAAATGTAATATGCTAATAAAAAAATGTAAAAAACAAATATAGACGGCACCGGTGGTTAAAGGGTTAAGCCTAACTACTTGACAGTCTGGTTAATTATATTTATTAAAATATATAGTGAAGAGATGGTAATGCTGTAGCTCGTGACATTGACAGAGATCTGACACTGCACGTGATATAGGATGGACAGATGTGGCTGAAGACAAGGAGACGCCATCCCAGCAAACACGAGATTGGCACCAATGTTGGGTCAATGCTGGGTCGTAGACGGCGGGCCAACATTGATCCAGCATTGGTGCAAATCTCGTGTTTGCTGGGATAATGCCCTGGTGGAAGGAACAGGATAATTACTCCCAAATGTCACGAAATGTCACGAAAATACACGCAGTGTCAGGCAGCGTTACCCACGGACACACAAGCTTTGCACGGAAACACGCACGTGATCACGCTTGCACGCACGCAATCACGCATACGGATTCGCGGGTAAGGCGTGCGGGAAGAGGGGGTGGGGTAGGGCTTCACAAGCGTCACCACAAAGTTATCTGTATATTACGTGGCAGTACGCACTATTGTGCTATCGCGCCACGGGAGTAACTTAGCAAGGCCTGTTATCATTCATGCTATCATTCATGGCCTTATATATGTGCCAATTACTCCATATTGTGGATTTTCCGGGGTCCCGCCGGATGGAAACTGCGCCTACGTCCATTGAGGTTCTTTTACGTCCAACTCAAAGTCAGTCAGACGAGCCATCTGATTTACGTGGTTTTCTGAGCCCCACGAGTGTATACAGCACCTGGCAGACCCATCCAATTATGAACCGGGCGCGACGTCGCTTAACTTCAGTGATCGAGCAGATATCGATGAGCGAACGCCGTATTCCGTATATTCCGTATATAAGATCTAGTTCATCATCCCACTTTATATGAGGATGATAGACATACTCTAAATATGACAATAAAGCTGCATGGTTTAGGTTGATTAATTTATTTTGTTGTAAAGTAAAAAAGGTCGAATTTTATTGAAGACCAGCACAAAAAATAACAAATATCGAGTGCTCGATCGATAAGTTTTAGTCTACTGGAATCGATATCACGAGTCCGGAAGTAGTGGGCGGCGATTGTTTATTACGCTCTTTTCTCGCCCACGCAATTGCATGCCTCAAATAAATACAAAACAGTCATATCAGAGAAATACTCATGCAAGTTATTTTGATTTATAAATAGTGTTATATGTTGTTCTCTTCATGCTGATTTGTCAACGCCAGGAACAGTGACTGACCATAATTCAGCACATTAGGCAAGTAAAATGATGCATGTGCTTGCAAAAAAATGTATTTTTAATCCTTACAACGCAGAATATACAAACCATGGAGACCAAATGTTGTTTTCAATCTTAAATCATCATAAATGTCTTAGTTAGCTCTTACTGTTTCATTAGAATACATATGCTATGGGTCTACGGCCATTAAAATATATTTAAAAAGTATATCATAATAACAATAAATATTTTACTCTTTCAGAGCGGGTATCGACTTTAAACGTCAGAATTTGTCATGTGTGGGAGTTAGATTCTAGCGTTTAAAGTCTGTCCCCGCACTATAAGGGTTAAGTGGCCACAACTCATAATAACACATGATCACGTCATGTTTATTTGAAACGCTATTAATGCAGAAAAAAACATAGAATTTGTTTTTTCTTATAACCAAAACTACATGAACTGATAATAAAACTTAATTATCATTAATAAGAATACACTATACCATTTTTACACACGTCATCGTAAATGGTGAGCAGCAGGGCGTAAATAAACACTCACGCCATGCTATGTGTCGCATGTATTTTGTGGGAAATGTCAGTGTTTTAAAGCTACATTGTGGTAAGGGGCCCACCATTCAATCTCCAGGGGGGGGGGGGGGGGATTTGTTTTTGTCGCGGACAAATTATTTATTTCAACCCGGCATTGTCGTCCTAACACATGTTTATGCTATAACAACCATTAACCCGCTAAGCGTGACCATAGTCGTTCTTAATATATTTTATTAGCCGATTAAATCACTGTTATTGGGATCGAAATGTATGTTCAAATATGAAGATTTCAAATATTTGGTCTCAAATTAAACAAACATGAGTAATTTCCACCCAGTTGAAGTTGTGTTTCGCGGTAGCGAGACACAATTTCAAATGGGTGAAATATATGGTATAATAACCCTTCCCCTGCCGGTTAGGACTTAAGTTGTTTTTCATATATTTTATTAGCCATTATTGTGATAGAAATGTATGTTCAAATATGATGATTTACAAATATTTGGACTCAAATATGTGTAATTTTCACCCACTTGAAGTTGTGGGTCTCGGTAGCGAGACACAATTTCAAATGGGTGATAATTTTTTAGGGGGGGAGGGGTTAAAACGGATGAGCTAAACATCGGCGTGTTGTTATATAGGATCATCTCGTTACATTCCAGGTATTATTATCACAATGAGTGTTTAGATCTCAGTATTAAAGGGGCGTATCTACCACGTTACAAAACGACCCATTAACCCTTAAAGCGACAAATTATACAATTTAATTCCCCGACCGCCACTTAAAGTTGCGTCTCTCTACCACGACCCACAACTTTTGTACAATTTGAATCAAAACTAACAATTTAAATGCTCATTTCTCCGGCAAATTTTCTTGTTTGAAGATTAAATAAAAAGGCTAAAAACGGTATACGCGATTAGCACTTTAACCCTTAAAAACGTTGAAATATTTTTGTATATAGCATGGAGACCAAAGGGTTTCTTTCAATTTGAAATTATCATAAAAATCTTAGTTAACTCTTTCCGGCTCATTTGAATACCTATATGTTATGGATCTAGGACCGTTATAATTGTTATAATTATTACAGTGTGTGGATCGTCTTTAGACGTCAGAATCTGACGTCTACAGACGTCAGATTCTGACGTCTAAAGTCAATCCCCACACTGAAAGGGTTAAGGGTTTATACTGATTAGTCTTACATACCTGTTTGGTTACTGGTCATTAACCCTTATAGCGCTGAAGTAAATAATTGAAATTTCCACTCATTTGAAGTTGTGTCTCGCTACCGCGGGAAACAATTTCAAGTGAGTGAAAACAAACCATATTTCCTTAATTTAATACCAAACATTTGCAAATCTTGCTGTTTAAACACCCATTTCATTCCCAATAAATGTGATTTAAAATAAATTAAAAACTACTATAATAGTGCCTAGCACTTTAACCCTTTAACCGACAAATTAGTCAATTTGAATTTTCACTCACTTGAAGTTGTGTCTCGCTGACGCGATCCACAACTTCAAGTGAGTGAAAATTATTCAGATTTGAAAAAATGGAGGTCAACTGTTTTCAAATCTTGCTGATTGATGTGACATTTTATCTTGAACATGTTTAAAAGGTGGTACTTTATGTGCTAATAAAAAATTAAAACCCGAATATCTGCGGCACCAGCGGTTAAAGGGTTCAGAGTTAGCCATCAGGTAATGTGGGTTACGTCTATAATTACACTCACGCCACTTATCAGGAGAATGCGTGTACAAACGCAGTATTTCGCACCACAACATTTCAAGCGTAATGTGTTAATGGCATGGCAGTAAGTATCGCCGAATTAGATTCCCTGCTTGGCAGGCATCAATCAGCTGTTGTATTCACCATTTCAGACGTGATAATGATCTCGACCAAAATAGACCTCACGAGGATTCAATGATTACAATCGACCATATGCACTAACTGGACCGTCGTTATATCGTACGACACATGGTATTTTTTCCAGTTTTAATAACATCGTAAATTTTAAAACTGAAAAAAAATGTGCATAATATAATATACAGTAACATCAATGATCAATAATCCGTCAGCAGCTGGGATCATCGTGAAAATGTATTTATTTATTTATTGAAATATATTTATATTTATTTATACTTATTTATTTATTGAAATATCTATATACATGGTGTATGCATATAAGCCTAGATAATATTTATATTAATATGTGCCATGTTGTGTATTCAACGATACAGAAACACTACTAGTAATACCTAAAGGCCCAGTCACACTGGGGTACGGTTTGACACGGTCACACGCGGAAGGAGCAAAAGCCACGCACCGGGAATCAGCGTCCGTAAGCGTCCGTAAGTGTCGGCAAGCGTCCATGATCGTACATTTCCAGGCGGTCACCGCGTCACTTTTCGCGGCAACCGCGTCCATCCGTCGGCTGCCGCGAATCAACTTCTTGTTCAAAAATTCGTGGGCAAGCGTGGCTGTCCGCGGGAGCCCAATCATCCGTGAATCAGCGTAGAGACACAGCGAGATGGTGTATAAAAACCGTGGACATCGTACATACACCGTAGGTATCGTGGGCGTGCGCGACGGAGCGTAGACAAGAAATGGCTCACCCTGCACCCATCTCTAAGGCGGAGCCCCTACACTGGCACACGCTGTCCCTACGCTGTTCTACACTGTTATACAATAGCCTACGCTACCCTACGCACAGCGCAAAATATTTTTGGTGTTGCACCGTGAGACGGTCAGCGTAGGGGATCCGTAGCTACTGGCTGCGCTTAGTCACGCTTAGTCACGCTGCCTACGGTCTCTGTACTCCATGTACGGTTTCTGTACACCGTTTGACGACATATCACGCTCACTCACGCTATGTCACGGTATGGCACGCTGCCTCACGCTGTCTACGGTGTATGTACACCATCTAGCTGTGTCTGTACACAATTTTGCGGTGTCCGCCACCCAAATGTGTCAATTTCCGAACCGCGTATGAAAACGTCGTGGATCGGAGTATTTTTCTTTTTTCTCTGTTGACCTTCCCCAAGTTCCATCTGCTCTGTTGCTCTTCTGTTGTTCCATCATTGTCGTCGTCCTCTCTGGGTAGTGCTGTATAGATTGTTTCTGTATGCAGTTGGCAGAGCATTGACGAATTACTACTGTGAAACTTGGTCTCATGGCAAAAGAGAAGGGAAAGCAAAAAAAAAATAGCCGCAAAGAAGCAGTTATATGAGAGAGAAATTCCTGATTTCTTATTTTCTGAGGGCTTAGAAATGAAAAGGCAAAGCAAGAAAAAAAGCCGCAAAGACGCAGATATAAAGACGATTTCAATTCAGTTCTGGTCAATGGACATATTTACATCATAATGGTCATGTTAAGAAGCCGAAATAAAAATACTGATTTTTTGATGATTTTAGCTGGATTGTCGCTTTAATTATGTTCGCGAGAATACTGTGGAGCATATATTTTTTCCAGACGTGCAGTAGGTCCCGTATACACTTTTCAAAGCTACATGGTTGCAAGATAATTAGAGGCTAGAGCCCTTTTATTTACGCTGCTTAAGCTATTTTTGTCTCTCATTTAAGCTTGAATTATATTTATATCCGTGTTTGTAATTCCCTGATTATTTTAAATAAACATAAATCTAAAATGAACTCGGACCTCCTGAGACCATTAGCGGCCGGTTACGCAATGCTTGGCGCCGTCAGTAACAGTAACAGTGGCTAATTGAGTGTGTCGCACCATTTCAAGCCTACTAGTTAGGCTATCATATAACATCAGTGATATGATGTTTTATTACACAATTTGGAAAAACATAATATTAGTGTTGTAGTGATTTATTGCACGATATAAAAAATTGCAAAGACATCGTGTTCGTGTTGTAACGTTTTATTACACGATTTAAATAGAAAAATGTAAGGGAACATCGTGCTCGTGTTGTGATGCTTTACTGCCCGATTTAAAAAGATTATTATTTCGTGTTATAATGCTTCATTACACGATTTGAATAAACATGTTACTTTGTTGAATAATTTATAAATTATATTAGCGTAATGGATTTAAAGCTGTTGCATAAATATGTATATATGCTGACACGGATCACTGTCATTATTGATAGTTAACCGACAGGGCTGATTTCCATCTCACTAGACCTTGTATCGTATGACCTCGCGTCGAGAGTGATATTTCCCGATATTTGAGAAGCACACTGAGTTATCTTAAAAAATACCATTTATTTTAGATATACTATGTTCAATTTTTTTAATAGGCATAAATCATGTTAATCTATAGTATCATTATTATTTATTATTAAATGCATTTATATTGCTTTATCTCAATTGATTCTAAGTCGCATAAGCAGCAAAGATCAAAATAATTACGTGGAATTCGGAAATTGGTTTAGGCGACTAAAATTAACATCTGACGGGCCCACATGACTACCATAGTTTTTGTGGGTATCCAGGTATCTGGACACCTGGAATGAGATATAATTTGAAGATATCTTTTGCTATAAAGATATTTTTCAATTTATATATCAAATATTATAACATGCATTACAATAAATAGAAATTGAGAATATCTTTCATATAGGAAAAATATATTCTACAACGTAGGCCTAGATTTGTTACGCAATGAGAAATAAAGAAGGAATAAAATAAATATATATATCTAGGCCTAATATACATAAATTCAAATTAAAATAGAATATTGGACAAGCCAGTGTGAAACACGCGGACAAGCGCACGGACCAGCATGTACAAACCAATAGGAAAAGTCATGTGGGCGCGGCTTTTAAAATGTCGTATAGACACGTGGACGTGCGCGGGTTGTCGCACTTTTGTGTACACACACCGTCTCTATGTGCAGGCAGACCGTCGCATCGTGTAGGCATTCCGTCTGGACGTGCGGTAAGCGTACACACACCGTCTCCCAGTGTCGCCATCGCGTCAGAACGTCTCTTTTCGTCGGTTCCCGTGAGTGAGCGTCCGTAAGTGTAGAGACACCGTAGGAAGTGTGCATGAGTGTACACGTACCGTAGGTGGCGTACGCACACCGCGTGCGGTATGCGTACGCCACCTACGGTACGTGTGCACTTATCAACGCTCATACACGATTCAGACGCTCACAGACGATTTCTACGGTATGCGTACGCCATTTTTCGTCCGTCTGGGTGTGTAGGCACACCGCGCGGAATAAAACACGCGGTTGGAGACGGTCTGATGCGGATTGCCGATTTCGGCTATTTTGCTCAAACCGCGGGCATCGTGTCAATCCGCGTCTCAGTGTGACTGTAGCTTAACTCTGTCGTAAATATCTCATTATCTCCCCAAATACGAGTACGAGCACACATGTCTTACTTGCACTTTATTCTTTCTCTGAAAATTAATGCACAAAGGCTCCAAATAGCTGATGTTTCTATAAATAAAATAGCAAAAATGAAACTAACCAATGACAGCATGGGCGGATACATCAGATCATATGGATTTCTGATGACGCGGGACACTGTCATCAGCACGTCCACGGATAGCTATTTTAGAAAACCGGATCTCGGAAAAACCGGAACGAACTGGTCCAACGCTGGTTCAATGCTGAGGCAACGTCTACAGACGCTGGCTCAGCATTGAAGCAGCGTTTGATTGACAGAGATGAGTCATTATGGGCTATATCAGGAACCGGATAATATCACGTGTTCTGAGGAAACACAAAAAAATTGTATAACATTTATGCAATGTTGTACCAACTTTGAAGACGTTGGGCCGACGTTGTATAAATGTTATATACATGTTTTGTGTTTGTTGGGTTTTCACAGCTAGTCAGGGCCCATTTTCAAAATTTCTGACTTGGTAAGGCATTTTTTAGTAGAATTTGGCATGCAGTTGTTCTAACACAATTTGGAAACGCTGATTCCGAATCTGCCCCATGCCAAGCTATATTTTGTGTTTTTCCTACTCAAAATTCAAAAACAAAATGGCCGCCAAAATTAGTGAAAATGTCACAACTTTACATCACGGCTTAGCTTACAATGAACATAAAAACATCATTTCGGTGTATTGAAACCCACCTGAGCAACATACTTGATGTCCCCTGAATTTCACCTTGTGCGTTTGCCGCTAGAGAACAAAATCCAAAATGGCCGCCACTGCAAGGCAATGTGCCATAACTTTGCTTCCAAATAACGCAGAGATGTGTTTTTTGTGTCTACATATAGGTTTCTCACACCCGGGAAACCACTTCAGATCCGTGATAACATCTATTATCAACATTTTAAAAAGTTATGGGGGGGGGGGGGGTAATGTTGCGCCAGGAAAACGACACATCGTAGTCCAGTGTAATAATAATGATTTATTTAATAAAGTCATTATTTCACATTTAGAAGCCGAGGGAAACAAACGTAATATCCGGCATGTTGTAAAAATGTTTAGACTATTGACAAAAAATATTGTATGATTGTTGATCACTGTCGCTCACCATATATCCGTTCTAAGCCTATTAGTATGTGGCCTATGTGATATCCACCTGCATCGTGCTTTTACAGTACCATAAGGAAGAAAGCAATAATTTAAATTTGCGTTGACCACGGGTGGCACCTTCCTGCCCAAGCCCTGTACTAGGGTTAAGCAAAACATGAAGGTAATCCATCAAAGTGGTCTGCATAACCATGGCAATAATGACACACATACATGTTCCGTTCCTATTGATACAAGAAGTCGTTTAAATTTAACAATTTATGATTCTAGTAACTAGGTATATTGTGCTGGTTAAAACGTGCACATCACATAAAAATTATGTTTCTCAATCGGATTGACAATTAACATAATCATGATAATAGTATCATCTTAATTTTTACATTTTTGATCAAAATAGATACCGTACAAAATATAGTATGAACATACACCATCTTCAGAAGATGTTAGTAACTAAACTAGTCTTGGCAACTAAATGCTATAGATTGTCATGAACAAGTCACCAAAGATTATTGGGTACACTTTTGCAACAAGATATGATGCAGAATATGTGGTAATTGGGGCAATAATACCGTTGGTAGCACAATCAGGATGTTTTTATGAAGATTAACATAAAATACAGAAACTTTCTAGGAATCATTAGGTTCTGGTAATGCATGCGTCTAATCAGATATAAGCTCTCACTCTCACATAATATACAATTACCCAACAGGTTCAGTTGTGTCTTGAAGTGGTATGGAAGCGACCACCCTATTTTGCAGGAAAGGTATCAATGGTAAAGACAATAAGTCTTACCATATATAAAGTGATTAAATCACATGATGAACGTGAACATATTTAGGTCCCTAATAACTATATATCTCCTTCAGACATAGTAGATCAATTATCATTCATACAGAGTATTTATTACTTATCTATTATATTCTTTTGTAATAAACATTGCTCATCTAATAATCTATGCAAGACACATGTATCCTACATCAAAAACATTTCCATGCACACTGCGATGTTATCTCAGACGAATATATAACAGATAAAGTACAGGACCAATCGGGGAGGAGGGCAATACAGTTTCAGTTCAATGTTCAAATTCACCACTTTCGGTAAAGAACAATGCCATTCAACTATTCAATGAACACTGGTATTTAAGTGTGAAAAATACTGAGGTACATGATGGGACGTTAAATGTTATTACGGCAATCAAACTGTCAGATACTGACAATGTGGCAGTCGTAGGAACTGATGAAATTTTGCTCATTCTGCTTTCGAAACGTTCTCATAATAACAATGTCTAGCTGTGTAAACCTAGAACTAAAAGAAAGACATTTAAATTAATTCATAAACATCCAGAACTAGAACTTAAGCCAATTGGAGTATTTCAATGTATCCTCTTCGTCAATAACCCCTGCCACAAAAAGTGGATATTGCTTTCGTTGTTTTGGCCAGATAACAATATCATAAACATCTATGAGATTGTGGTTGTAGCTTCATTGATGGTCAATTGCAACTAGTTCTCGTGTAAAAGCTTCCTGCTCAACCTGAAGAACTATCACATTTAGTTTGATTAAGTGTGAATTAGGACCACACGAAAGTAGCCAATGTCGTCCTATCAAGGAGTCGCTACATCAATTCCGAAGCTGCACAAATATATGATCAATATATTGATGAGGGTGACTATTCTAGCATTATCGTTGTGCAAGATGATGGCATTCATGCAAATAAGATATATACACATCAAGCCTGTGTAGCTACAGGGATGAAAGTAACACATGCTATTTTTGTGCAATTTCCTCATAGGTGATGTGTCGTTTTTAAATAATCATATTTTTTGGATTCCCCGTAACTACATGTAACATGGAAGTTAGGTTTTTTGATGCTGTGTAATTTTTTTGTATCAGAAAACTATTTAAACGATATTACTGTATTGTAATAGCTTTATTGATATTAGAAACCTATATTTACCCACCAAAAACAACTTTCTATGACTTTTAGAAAAAAATTATGGTACTTTCTGTATTATTGGCGGCCATCTTGGATTTTTTGCGTGATAGTTGACCAGGTCTTAGAACATGAAATAAATCAAAACAAAAGTGTTATTTTGAACAAGAAAGTCAAGTTTGTGTGACCGCTGTGCACCCAGCCATGATGTATAATCATGATAATTGAGACTTTATCTGCTATTTTAGCGGCCATTTTGTTTTGCAATTTTGAGAGGAAAAAAATAAAAATAGAGCTTAGCATGGGGCAGATTTGGAATCAGCATATCGGAATTGTGTGAAAACAACTGCATGACAAATTCTACTAAGAAATGCCTTACAGACTTTAAAAATGGCTCTTTTTGAAAAATAGGCCCTGACAAAGCCCAGCAAACAAAAGACACAGAACCAATGTAGGCTAGATGATGGTCCAGCGTTGTAGACGGTGAGCCAACATTAAACTGGCATTGGTTCAACGCTGGGCATCACGGACAAAGCAGGGGCTGATCAATAACTTAGCAAAGAGGGGGTACGATGTGAAAATGGTTGGTCTCCCCTGGTAACATTTTTCCCTTTCTCAGCTAAGAGTTCGGGGCACCACATGAGCAAATTCAAAGTGTAAACTAGCTATTTTCGAGCGATTTTCAAACGATTGAATTTCTAAAATGGGAATCAGGAACCCCCTCCCGACCCCTCTGTATCCGCTGCTACACAAGGGATCGCGGATTCAAGTCACACCCAGTCAGCAGGGATTCGATCCCGAACAACAATCTGGTGCCGTGGAAACAGACATGCCGCTAAATATTTGTCCGGTGTCGCCCGCGGTAAAGGGTGATAACCTGCGTATGTACGGTAAATGAAGGAATTTTAGAAAAAAATAAAAATATGGCAATCCACACGAATACATGGCTAAAATTGTCCAAATATGTCCGATTATTGAACAACTTGGCTTTAGTAATTCATATGAGATTATAACCTAGAAATGGCTTTATTTTCATTCATTTTCGCTAAAAAGGGGAGCTTTACACACGTTAGGCTGTCGGTATTTGAGCAGACGACGCCAGTGGACGTGTACGGAGCATGCCTTCTGGACCACGTCACACATTTCCCGCCATTTTGCACCACACTGCCGGGAGGCCCCCTATCACCCGAACGTGCGATAATGAGGCCAATTACGGCATTTCCAAATATAATCAGGCACGCGCGGCAACAAGAGCCCGGGTCGTAGGAAGGCCCCACAATTTGGCTTGGTAAATTTGCGCCAGACAACTCCACGAGCACGCTCGTGTAGCACTCAAGTGCAGGTCTATCAGGCGAACCTGATCAAGCGCGGATTCTGTCTTCCCCTGTCGTCTCCTTGTGAACAGGGTGTGGGTCGTGGCGATGGCACAGCGCCGGGCCGATATCGCCGGTAATGAGCCGGTATTGAGCCAGTACCGGGCTGTTGTTTGTAGCTGTTTTGGGAGCCTTCCACCCAGCCCCACAGACCGCCCTGTCAAACATGATCCGCGCCCCGGTCACGTCTCATCAGATAAAGGTAAGGCTTCACACCCCAAACAAGGATGCCCAACGGCACGCATCCAACACCTGTACAGCCGAAATGTCGAGAAGGCTGCGAACATTTCTAGCTTTCTGATTGGTTCAGGTGATCACTTATAACTTCACAAAGTTTCGCGATGTGCTCAAAATAGTTCACTACCTAAATAAAGAAACCCCACCTGCATGGACAAAAAGCTCCGGAATGAGACAACAAGATGTTACAAAAACAGTAGAATCCAGGTTTTTATATTAATATCCCAGTCGCTATAGACCTATGAACAAATTATCCTATATATATACATATGATATATATATTCATTTATTCCAAGAATTCAATTTGGGCGATTATATTACGAAATTGAAATAGCAATATGTTTCGTCATTTAACCTTTAAATGAGTGAAAAACAGAAACAAACACAGCACTGTTTGGTCATTTAAAACTGGAAACAGAAACAAACAATTCACCAGCACACAGGTTAATGTATGATCAGTGCCAACGTAGAAAACCTTCTGCCAGAAGACAAATCCTTTTTTCTAAACAATAAAGGCTTAAGAAAACATATAATAATAAAATTAACGACGTTTATCAATGTAAATTGATAATAATCTGTGAAATACCCAAGGTAAAATGAAATAAATGATGGCATTAATACTGCCGTGTTGAAGCCAATAGCAGTTATTGCTGCACAAAGCAGCATTGCAGAGTGACGTATGGATAACATGGGGGGGGGGGGGGAATTAAAATATGTGACAAAATGATCAAATTGACGAAATAAAGCATGATTCCCAAATTAATTAATGCGTGACATATGGCAATTAATCATTAAATGTGAAATTTAACGCCCGCTTTATCTGTTTATCTGATTTACGTCATCAAATCAGAATGATGACAAATTTGAGGAAACTGACAAAAACTACCTGGCTTTTTGAGTGAAATGGACATATCAGTTTCACCAATTGCAACTTATTAAATGTGTCATTCTTGATGTCAGACATGTTATTCTAAACCTGATGGGTCATGGTATGGATTAAATTGTATTGAGTGCATTTAATTTTATTTATTACTTCAGGTTCTATATGTGACTTATCTAACATTTTACTGTCTGACATATTGTGTTAAAATGAAGTTCATAGGTGGGGATGTAATGTATCAAAGATGTGCCTAATTTTTTAATAATTCAATCGTATAGTCTACAGCACATTTAACTCTTTCAGCACGGGGACAGTCCATGAACGTCAGGTTGTGACGTTTAACCCTTTCACCACTGAAGCCCGTTTTTATGTGCTGAATGCCATGCCGATACCCGCACATTGGAGAGATTGCCACAATAAAAAAATCTAAGTAAAAAATATTTTTTTTAAGATGTCCTTGGTCAGCCATCTTGTTTTTAATGAATTATTCCCAAAAGTAAATCAGATCATTACAGATGCATAGAGAACCTATGTATTAATTTGAATGCAATTCAACCAGCGGTTCATAAGATATTGCGCCCACAAGCTTTATGGGCAACCATTTTTTCAAGATGTCCTCCGTCAGCCATCTTATTTTTAATGAATTCGTCCCAGAAGTTAATCAGATCATCAGAAATACCCGGAGATCAACCACAGCAAGCTTGAATGCGCTCAAACTAACGGCTCATAAGATATCGCGCCCACAAGCAACTTGGACGGCTATTTTTTTCAAAATGTCATCCGTCGGCTATCTGGTTCTTAATAGATCCTTCATAAAAGTTAATCAGATCAGAAATTACCACATCAAATTTGAAATGAATTTAATGGGTTTTTAGGCCACATTTGTGCACATATAGGCTAAACTGGGCCAGGAGAACTATGACATAATTCGGCATTATTCCACCTTATGACCTCTGTGACTGAATCTATGACATGTTAATCATCATTCCACCTTGTGCCCTCTGTGCCTGAATCTATGACCTGGTTAGGCATCATGCTACCTAATATACGACATGACATTCGTGTGGATACATCTACGAGGTCAGCGTTGGTTAGGAATCATGGCACCTTTTGATTTTGTGGATGAATCCTCTACGAGGCATGACTGTCAGCTCGGGACACCTATCATATTTAGAGGGATTAACACATGTGACAGTGAAGGGCGCGCGCGCCAGATAGTGATAATCTCATATGATGACTAATGTCTCACGACTCTTTCCGCACCTCCGACAAGGTCAAAACGATAGTATATCAGGATCAGATGGACTAAGCCCTGTCCAGCCTAACTGTTATTAATATTAGGTATCTTCGCCTCATTTGAAACTAGAATTGCTAACGCAATTTCCAGCTTCGAACGACAAAAAATATTGCTATTTATTTCCAAAAAAAATATACACGCCAATGCTGTTTAACTGTATTTTAGTATAGTTATCGTCAATATCGTGTTTTTAAGAATAGTGATCTATAAAAAATCTGTTTTTGAAAAGAGACAACCCATATTACAATGTATCTGATGATTATGTGCAGCATATCATGATTTAATATCACATGTCATTAGAAACATTAATGAGCTGTTTCTTCAGTTGTTCGGAATCTTAACGCTGCAATCATTCGGTCCCCTGGAGTGATTCTAGATCCAAGCGTCATTTGACGGTCCTTGCATATCATTATTGTTTTAGATGTCGATTATGATGACGAGTCTGTTTAATCAAAGCTGATGTCATTCCAGATATCATTATATCTAAATATTTTTATTTTAGAACATATTAGAAAATAGCCGTCTTTTTTACGTCATTCATTTCCTTGCATTATTGTTTGGGATGTCGATTCTGATGACGAGTTTGTTTAACCCTTTCAGTGCGGGGACCGCCTTTATACGTCAGAATCTGACGTTTGTAGACGTCAGATTCTGACGTATAAAGACGGTCCCCGCACTGAAAGAATTAAAATATTTCTAACGGCCGTAGGCCCATAACATAGGTATTCAAATGAACCGGAAAGAGCTAAATAAGACATTTATGATGATTTCAAAAAGAACAAAACCCTTTGGCCTCCATGGTTTATACAAAAAATAATTTAGCGTGATGAGGGTAAATAAACGCTGATGTCATTCCAGATATCATTATATCTAAATATTTTTAGATTGGAAAATAGCCGTCATTTTTTTGTCATTCATTTCCTTGCATAAGCCGAAGCCATTTAATATCTAGATAGATCAGTTTATAGGTGTGACACCATCAAGGGAGATTAACTTCATAGTCAGAGCAGACGGCGAAAAACACTAATGAAAGACCTTTACGGCACTAGCTGCACGCTCATAGCCAATTTCATTATTTGCGGTTGAAAAAGGATGTCTGGCGTGGAATTATGGCCCCGTGATCTATCAGTTGTCTATTGTTCTGATTCCCTTATCGTGTCACGCACTGCTCATCCACCGTAACAAGTGGCGTGTTCACCACAAAGTGAATCATTTAGAAATCTCACTGATTGTGCCGAGCATATTATAACACAATCACTGACCACTAAGTCAATATGATTATCATGATTATCATGATTATCAAGCCTACAACACAGATGTGTTTTTGCGCAGATTTTATCATAATTTAAAAAAAAACTTTGCTGCAAAAAACGACTGATTTTTCTATTTTGAAAAAGGAGAGTTGCTACTAAAGCGTCACCTTTGAATTTGGTAGCGTGGGTTTGAAATTGACGTGGGTACTTTCCGTATTATATGATAGAGAACACCAAAATACTGACGATATATATTTATCAACTGCCGCATTACGTTTCGGAATTATTGCAGTGATGAAAAATCAGTCGACGTAATAAAAACTGGGGCAGGGTAATGCTTCATAAAGGCTGCATAATCCCATGGAGATCGCGGCTCCAGCACCAAGATTTAACCCTTTCAAGCCTGAATTTACCATTGTCATCTTTATCCACTACAAGCAGCGAATTGCTATCGCAATTCTCGACTTGTAGTGGATAAAGTTGACTTGAAGTGGGTGGCAAATGAAAATAAAATATCGTTATTAGTAAAACAGTTCCATAAATTGTTTTGTTCTAAATACCTGGGTGTAGGAAATTAAGTCATTTTTCAGAGATGAACATCGTGCGGGTTTCAATGGTTTTGACCCTTACAGTGAGTGGATAGACTTCAGACGTCAGATTCTGACGTCTAAAGTCAATCTCCGCAATGAAAGAGCAAAATATTTATAATGGTCGTAGACCTATAACATAGGTATTCAAATGAATCAGAAAATAGAAAATAACCCTTTGTTCTCCATGGTTTATATAAAGCATTCAGCGCTTTGAGGTTGAAAGGGTTTTAAGTTTGCAGCGTGTGCTCCATGCGATTACTTGATGGTGATCTATTATTGGCCGGCTCATATTGGAAATATGATTGTGGACGAGGGATTCACACGAGTGCCATCCATCACTATTAAGGCGGGAGACTGCAGCCCGGGGGCAGCTAATGATCGGGCTCACGCACGGGGCACCCCCCCCCCCCTGTATGCCCCCCGGCCCCGCTACCCCCCTGTATGCCCCCAGCCCCGCGACCCCCTCTGTATGCCCCCGGTCCCGCTACCCCCTCTGTATGCCCCCGCGACCCCCTCTGCCTGCCCCCGGCCACGGCCCTGAACCCGCCACCCTCTGTATGGACATCAGCCCTATCTAATTTGGACGACGCCCTGGTGTTGGTGTAATGTTGGGCCAAAGTGGCGGATCCAGAGGGGGTCAGGGGGGGGGAACACTGTCCCTCATTTTCCAAAAACTAAATTATCTCAACATCGATCAAAATTGCCAAAATATCGATATTTAACACTCAAAATTTACTAGGGCAGCTTACTACACCCTAGTAAATTTATAGTGTTAATCTCCCATATATTAGCTGAGAAGAAATTAATTGACCCCCTCCCTCTTTTCAAAATTCTGGGTCCCTCGGCCAGCGTCGCAGTTGGTGGGAAAAGGGTAACTTGTGTAACCAGTTGTCACCCTTTAAGCGCTAAGCTCTATAGTCGTTTTCAATACATTTTATTAACCGATCAAATCACTGTTTTAGGAAATAAAATGTGTGTTAAACATCAATATTTGGAAATGTTTCGTCTAAAATTAAGCAAATGTGATTAATGTTCATCCACTGAAGGTGACTGTTGTGGGTCGCGGTGGGGAGATGAAACTCCAAGTGACTGAATTTTTTTATAACAGTATAGAACTGTAATGGTAAACCATCCCTTGGTGAGTTGTGGTGTTTAATGGGTGTATGCCCATCAGGCACCGGCCGCGCCATGGCAACAGCAAACTGGTAAAGATCATGCCTGGTAATGCCGTGTGTTGACCTGCAGACTGCAGGTGGGTCAGCAGGAACAGGGGACATGACCTTGCAATAGCTGACCAGAGGCGGAGAAAAGACATCAAGCGTCAGAGAATGCTGGGGCATAGCTAGGTGCTATGAGTCGTTTCTTGACCTGCAGACTGGACACGGTCAGTGTGAAAACACGATACGTTGACCCAAGGTTGTTTTAATATTGGCCCAGCGTCGAAGGCGATGGGCCAATATTAAAGCAACATTGGGTCTATATGTCGTGTTTAGCCTTGCAAGACATGGCTGACCAGCGGTGGAGGAAAAGACGCCAAGCACCGGACAATGCTGGGACATAGCTGAGCCAGTGTCGCAGGCGTTGTGCCAGGTGTGTCCCAGCATTGTGCACTTCGCTGCTCTCGTTATTAAAGGTTAGATATGCCAGCGGGCAGAGACCACAGTGCATGGCCAGCCGTCAATCAGCCATAATGACCCCATCTGCTCATGGATGTATGGCTGAAATTCTGAACAGATTTCATTACAAGCCACAAAGTCCCATCTGATGCCAAAAAGACAGAATTTGAATAGTAAAAAGTGCCTTCAAAATGTAGACTTTCACGTCTATTCATCACATTAAATGAAAGTGATGGAATAAGAAAGATACATGTCATGGATAAAATACATTGATTTGGATAATATATGGTTGCTTTTAGGAGAAAACGCGAGAGTGAAAAAATGTGATGAACGTGCATGGTATTACAAATGTGGTATGCTTACACAGGGTGTTAATATTTTCAGAGGGAAAAATTACCAGGGCAAATTTAATACGTACTTTCAGGTCACTAAAAAAAAATTCTTAAGAAATATCACAAAGGTTCGGACGTTACACGTTTTGAAGGGATTTACAAGTGCATTTTGGTTATCGATAATTTTATTTAATATTCTGAATACCCATATATTTTTAACACACACATAATATATGTGTGATGACATTACATGAGCGTATTTGCTCAGCTGTTTTCAACTTTTTCATTGGACCTTGATTAGCTGTCCTAAGCATGCTAAGTTATTTCAACTGATCTCAATTTTAGGGGTGATATGGTTTGAGAAAATAGCGGGTGCTAAGATATCACCCTTGAACATTTTTTTATTCGAGTTTGAATAGGGCGATTGACGAAAATGCTATTATTTATCAACAAATGTAATACTTTTTTTTCTTAACTCGAATACAAAAAATGCACAAGGGTGCCATCTGGCACAAGGCATTTTCTCAGCCAATATCACCCCATAGTAGTCAAATCAGTTGACAAAAAAACAACAAATCGAGGTTCATGTTCAGATCTGCCAGACTACTAGGAATATATATCTGTGTAGTATGGTGTAATTGTCAGCACCTCCCATTGCAACATGCCACACTGAAAATCCTTCCGCAAAAAAGGAGGATAAAAGTCACAGAGAGAGCATAGTGTATCGTGTTGGCAGCTTGAGACCTGTTAAATTACATTACGTGTCACCCGGCTGCGGGGAAGGTGACAGACACAGTGGCAGGTCGGCACATCAAAGTCTACAGTGGATGAGAGAGGCTTACCTGGTGTAACAACTCACAAAGTCTACCTTGTCGTCAGGGATTCCTACTCCATCAGCTGAATGACAGAACATGCCACAAACACAGAATACCAGAGATACGGGTTTAATCCTAGCGATGCTCAGTTGTCACATGTGGTTGCTTAATTCATTTGAACCTGGAATTGCAGCTTTCCAATTTATTGTTAGATATTGTATTTTTCATTCATTTGAAGCTGGGAATTGCTAACGCAATTCCCAGCTTCAAATGACGAAAAATATTTAATTTATGAAAAATAGAAGTCCCCTAAATTGAACTATTTGATTAACTGAGCATCTACCAAACAATATTTCATCAATTCCAGTGGCATTTCATTCGGTTTTAAACTTGCTCGAAAACTGATATATACTGTCCTAGGAGGACAAGGGTAAGCCATAACAGCCCTGTTGTCCGCAAAATAACATTCTCAGCCTTATTAAATTATGAATCGCTACAGCGATTATTCATCTAATGAGGCCAAAAATGATGTATTATCTTAATTTTGTATTATAAGAAACAAGTTTCAAGATTTGAAAAAGTTAATACAATTTAGCGAAATAGATGTCCCATGTACCAATATACGCCATTTCCACTACGCTGCACGTGTCTTCGTATTTTCCTTCTTTGATAGTACTTGATTTAGACGTGATATGGTAAGATTCTGTTGGCGGAGAACTGATCGTGCAGGAATGCCGACTGAGAGTACTCGTCTAACAAGAAGTACCCAATACATGTATCAAGTACACATGGGGTCAAACATACTCAGGAAAACATGTCACAAAAAACTATGACTGAAGGTACCAAGTAGACTGGTACATAGTGAACCGTACATACCACAGACAGCGAAGACTGTGCTGAAGATGGGCTTTTTATTGAAAGATACAATTATAGGCGGCCGGCCACATCATGCAGGTGTTTGTACTCTAATAATTTTTTGATTGCATTTTTTTTTTACCAGAAACATCCACTTCAAAACTTCTCTCTATATAGTCATAATTAAGACTAGGGTGGATGTCAGTCTGACCAAAAATGCAATTATCAAAGATTCAAACAATATGTAGCTAAATTTTCATCATAAAGCAACATACATCAAGATTTTGCTGTTTTTTATCAGCACACCAGACATGGTGGTGTTTCTAGAAATATTTTTAGACATTGTATTGAGAATAAAATCCAAGATGGCGTTCATCACATAGAAAAAATGGCTGCCACAAAGTTCTAGCTGAAGAAGAAATATCCATAACATATGATGAAGTTATTAAATACGGATGATTGTTGCGTAAATGTTGTAAGTGACAAGGTAGCGCCAACAAATATATGTAAGCCAAAACTATAATTGCTACCAATGGATGTATGACACAGTGCTGTGCTAAAGATGAAATGTGGGCAGCCAAAGAGGGATTTTTGGCCTAGCTTTGTTTGGGCTGATATTTTCTTTGACTTTTTATAATTGCTCATTGGTATATAACATGTATAATGATATCCAGGGTAGTGTAGAATTATCACTAATGAGGAATTTGTGAAGAACGAGAAAATCCCAGATGGCCGTCATTTCCAAAAGTCAAACAATAAACTAATGGGGAGTAATGCCATCTTTTACATAATTGAAGCAGATTCGTGATTTTTTTGTCTACCATACGGATTTTCAGGTATGTCGGGCATAGTGGTGTGGTCGAAAAATACCTTAGGCATTGCACTGTGAGTAAAAAACAAGATGGTCGCCACTTTGCCAAGGATAGAAAATCAATCAATGCCATATTTTAACATAATTGAAGCAGATTGATGATTTTGGTGTCTATCATAAGGTTTGCAGGTATGCCGGACATAGTGGTGTGGGTAATCAACCACTTTAGAAAATTGCATTGTGGGTAAAATCCAAGATGATCCACTTTCTCCAAGGCCAAACAATAAATTAATACCAATTTTCACAGAATTGAAGTACTATGACAATGGAATGAAATGAATAGGGTTTTAGACCACATTTGTGCACATATAGTTTAAACTGGGCCAGGAGAACCTCCTGAAGATGGTGAGATGAATGAGATGACACCGCCCTCCAGACACAAGATTCGAAATTCGAGCCCGGTATGAGGCAGAGCACGCTCTCGGTCACGGAGGCTCCCCACAATATTGAATCTTTACGAGTGAGTGGGGAAGAAACATTTGTTTATTTGAAATTGAAGGCCAGAGTGGGGTTCGATACGGCTCCAACAGCACAATGATTAGAATTATTCATTGTGTTGGGTTAAAGTCGGGCCAATAGTAACCTAACATTCAGTTAGCTAAATAGCCGGGACAAACAAAAACAGACAGGGAGATCTATGCAACAGATGAACCCGTTTAGTGACCTACTAAATACATCGATTCTTGTTTGTAGGTGAACCACAATTAAATTTCGATTATTTTTGTTTTATTCACCAATTCACATTCTTGAATACAAAACTATTTTTTCAACATGGCTAATTTCAAGTAATCCCAAATATTTGTTGCCAATCAAGTTACGCGTGTCTGAATTACAAAATACAGTGTATGTGTGGGTCTACATTAATTTGCATATGACCTTCTGGCCTTGGTAGCAAATAGCAATGTAAAGCATATTCATAAATGTGCGTGTTGTGCATATGTAAAACGCATGTCACACTAGAGCTGGCACAACAGACAAGAGAGAGGCGGAGCATCAGCGTAACCCCCTGTGTACTGCGATACGAAAAATGTAGTAGTCTGCTATAATTCTCCATTTAACCCTTAAAGCGTTGAAATATTTTGATATGAACCAAGAGAACAAAGGGTTATTTTCATTTTGAAATCATCACAAATGTCTTAGTTAGCTCTTTCATTGTGGGGATAGACTTTAGTCGTCAGATGCCTGCCTATCTGCCTGCCTGCTTGCCTGCCTGCCTGCCTGTCTGATACGATGGCAGTCTGGTCCTTATTTACACTGACGCCATTGATGACACGCTGCCTCGCTAGAGGCGCCACCAGCTTGTAAACAGGTGTGCTATGGCATAATCACTCGTCATCGCAGGTAGCTTCCCCTTCAAAGTGCAGACAGGGGGGCAGGAGGGAGGGTTCGACACCGCTACCTCGTGACCCGCCGTCACGACCTGCCCGGGGCACGTCCGTCAAACAGTACACGTGTACCCCCGGGGGTCCAGGAGACTGACTCCGGCATGACACCCCCAGGCGCCAACAAGCCCCGGGGTATGACGGGCAATACCGCTATGGAATTATGCTAATCACCACACCATTTCTGCCTTCTGATTATTCCCCCTGTAAACAAGATAAGTCCAACACTGGCTTAATGATGGGCCAGCGTCGTAGACGCTGGCCCATCATTAACCCAGCGTTGCAATATGACCAGCCTGAGCTGTGGTGTTTGACAGTAGACTGTGCGTTGACTGCAGATGGGAAGCTTTGACTTGTGTTTGCTGACAGTTTTGCAGAGGGAGCCACGCACACATAATACCAATTAAATGCTAACTACAGTCCGGGCAAACATAGCACTTACAGTCCCGATCAACAGCAGACGCTATCAAAGAGTCACCGCCAATAAAACTAACACAGTTTTTGCTATTTGAGCAAAACTTATACGAGCACTTACTATGCTCTTTGGCAGTGCCAACAGGTGCAAAAAACGTGTCAAAATGTGAAAGTTTCATTCATAAGTTCAGCTACCAAAGGGTATTTATTATCACGGATAATGCCACGAGCTTCGTGATGGGAGTAAAGAAGACAGATTTACATATAAAAGACATTCTTATTAAAGCCATCAAAAAATAAAGTCGGAACGAGTGCTGATACGTTCGCCTGATATCAGCAAAGACTATGTTGGGTTGATGTTGGGCCAGCGTCGAAGACGCTGGACCAACATCACACCAGCATTGTATGAGAGGGTATTATTTGCTGGGGGTAGTGTAGGTGTTTTCTAATGAGATGCAGGGGCATGATTAACCTCCGCCTACCAGACTCTGACCAGGGCTGATTCGACATATTATCAATAAATCTGACGCGATTACCCACAAAATGTATTCCGCAGCTTATCCAGCCGATTGATAGTGTTACATAAGCAAAATAAAAATCGACGATTAGGTTAACATTTAGACAGTGAGGAGGCTATTCCATGTTTGTCAATAATAAAAGTATTAGCAAATTCGATTTCATGACGTCGACAATTTTTCTAATTCTTTTTAATCTACTTTATTAATTCTCACTGTAAATAATTATATACATAAGCCTACATATTGGGAAATATTTCGGAGGGAAAAGCCAATGTTAACACCTATATAAACGAAAAGGAAAAGTCGACTCCAAAGATCAAAGAACAAAAAGTAGGCTAAGTACAGTTAATCCAAAAAACAACGCAGTATCCGCCCCTTGAAAATCAATGGTGTTAATACAAACAAGAGTATAAAATTCAAACAACAGTGGGGAATGTGAACTCTAGGTGCAGACATAAATAAGATAGCAGCACCTGAAATTCACAAACAATATCTAGTGGTTCAGTACATACTTCACATTGACGAATTCAAGTGAAGTGCGGAAAAGGAGAAGACTTGAATCCCGCAGAGGTTTTTTATACAAAATTTGGTAACAGTCCATCAAATAGTTTCCACCATTGATATCTAATAAGATTAACGAACGGAATAACGAATGCTGCTTAGCGATTCATTTGGCAATACTGTCTATCTCACATGCTATATCAGAGTTAAACAATACTGGCTAACAAACAGAAGAGTATTTCATGTAATGAATTGATATCTAACAGCTAGAAATAAAAGAACACGATGTAGTCTCGGGCATAATAGTAAATAATGAAATGTCATCATCGTCGTTGGTAATACCAGGTTAAGTACTACAGACCAGCTACACACGTTCAGTCTACACAGAAGAAGTCAAGTATTGAATTTAATTTATTAATTTGTGCAGTACGCTATGTTATCAGGTGCCAAGAAGACAAGATGATTCAATAAAAAACTTACAGACTACGTCATCGAATGAACACATGAAACAAACAAACTGTCGTTACATGTCAACATGTTGACACCACGTTGGTTTGATCTTGGGCCGACGTCTCGTTTTGCTGAGCCCTCCTCAATTAAAGAATCATTCAGCTTCAAAACGCGCATGCCTGGGACGGTCAAGTGTAGGCCAACAGTAGCCTATTGAGTACAGATTGACGGCTTTAATATAGCCACTGAACTGATTACAAGATACTACTTAAACGGGACTTGATCCAATGTTGTTTTAATGTTAGGCCAACGTCTGCGACGCTGGCCCAACATTGAACCAACATTGAATAAATGTACAATGTTTGAGAGAAAGTCCGCCTGCCCAGCAAACACAAGACATTTGTATAACATTTATACAACGTCGGCCCAACGTCTACGACGTTGGTCCAACATTGCATAAAGTCATACAAATGTTTTGTGTTTACTGGGCATGTCAATACAAGCGTGGGTCAAGCAGTTTCAACATCCCCGCAGTAATATAGTCAGTTTGTTTGCAAGCAAGCGACCAAGTAGGGGTAAGGGCCAAGATCTTTGAATTATAAACTCATAGATGTCGCTCAAGTATATATGAACTTGCTGTGATTTGAGAACTTGCTCTTAATGAGGCTTCAGGTATGAAACACATATTTAGTATTATTATGGAATAGGGACTTGGCCCACCCACGGGCACTATTGCCTTCTGGGGGACCCTTGTCCCGTGAATTTTAACAGTTGACTACACCTTTAACAAGAGCAAAATATGTCTTTCTTGCATGGAATCACAGCCGCTGTTGTTCTAAGGTTGGCCAACCAACTTTGACGCTGGCCCACCATTAACCCTTAATAAGGTCAACATCTTGTGCTAATAGCATCCCTGTTAGATATTTTCTGGTCAATTCATTAAAAATAAGATGGCTTACCAAATTTTCTTAGAAATCACTTGAGTACTAACCTAAACATCTGTCGCCAGACCCCCCTGCCGTCTGGTCTCTCCCCCTTTTTTCTTGATAGCCCCCTGCATGGGTCATAATATGACTGTTAGCATGGGCGGCCAGTATTCTCAAAGCAGTGACCGAGATCTGAGACATGTGATTGGCCGAGATGGAAATCTCAACCAATCACAAGCCTAAGATCTGGGTCAGTCGCCTTGGCAATAGCGGGTCTGAAAAGGTAATGACAGGTGAGATACATACCCACAGTGAGGTTTTACGATTGAAGTTTTAGGTGGTGCTTCCAAACGACCCTAATGAACATGAGGGCCGTGACATGCATTCTAACTCACCAATCAGATGTATCAGAACAACTCACTAATAGTGGCCAAGGTTACTACCCTGGGCGAATACGTTTAACCGACCTAATACATAGTGCGCAGGGATGTGTCCAGACTAAGACAAAGGGGGGTTACAGGACGATCATCCGGTTTATACTAATAGGCGCGAGGCGGCATGCCCCCAGAAAAGTTTGAAAAACAATGCTCTATAAGGGGCATCCTGGTGCAATATAGATATATGGTAGTAGTAGTAAATCATTGCTTTGCGTCACTTTTTGGCACAAATCGTATTTTAAGGGGAGGGGGGTGTGTTGCAGACACCCTAAAAACCCTGGATATGGCACTGACGGATCTAGCATTTTGACAGTGGGGTCGGATTTTCTAGTCTTTTCGGAGGAAAAGCGAGGGATTCATGCACCAATAAAATAAATTGTACCCTGTACTGAAATAGAAACAGCATTAATACAATAGGCCCAATACAAGTCTCCAGCAAATAGTGGCTACTTCATACAAACACAACTTCCGACCTGTTATGTGGGGATGAGCATCAATTCATTGTATTCATTCTGGCAGTGATTGAATTTTAGTAAACATACAAGTCATCAAAATTGTCAATCATATCAAAGTGGTCCAGTTGTTCTGATATGCGAAAAGCCCACTATTCTCGCACGTGCAGCGTGACATGACAGTCACGGCAGTAGATTAAACCCGGATTGTATGGCGGCGAGAGTCCGTGACGCAGTGAATGGCCACGATCTCTGAGACATCCCCATTTCACAGCTCAATGGATTGGATTGACTGAGGGACTTAAAAAACAAAAACAAAATATACCGTGTGTGACAAAGGTAATCTGACTGGATATGGAGATATTTTTATACAATAACTACCACAAAGCTGCTCAGTCAATTACTCACTGGTGTCTCATGGCACGAGTTAACACTTCACCACTTCTGTATGTGTGACTGAGGTCTCACAACACAAAATAAAACTGCAAAATGTGACTGTCTCTCTCACAAACGTGCATATTAATGTGTCAACCGATGGCCCGGTGTCAGTATAATGTTGGGTCAACGTCGCAAACGTGGAGCCCGAATTCAGCAGCTCAGTTCACGCTGGGATATCATTCTATGGTACAAGAGCAAGGTCTCACGGCACAAATCAGGGTTTGACAGGTGGTGTGTTTGCTTGTCAAGTTGGCGCGTGCTCTTCACAATGGCCGCCCGGCTACGGCGCTGTCCAGAACAGTTACCCTGTAAATAGAGTGCACGTGTACCTGCCTCCACCACGAGGATCAGCATGGTGGTGTCAGAAGTAGTCTACATTCATAGAGACACATCTCTACTGTCTTATAACAGGCTCTGGTATATTGTGTTCACAAAATTAATTAGAAAAACACCTGCAAATGCAATGCAAACTCAGTGATGAGCATCATCATCATATTGAATCTATTCTGTCTTATTACAATTTCTAGTTGTTGTTCACAGAGAAACTAATTAGAGAAACACCTGCAAACTCAGTAATAAGTATCATCATCATATTCAATCTCTACCGTCTTACAAAAACTTCTGGTTATTTTTCACAGAAAATTAATTACAGAGACACCTGCAAACTCAGTATCGTTATCATTTTGAAGTAATGGTCAGTCGAGATGAATTACGATAAAATAAAATGCATTTTAGAATCTATCGGGTCAATTTGAGTCAAAGAGAAAATGCAGAGATATTACACATTTTACAGGTAATGTACTCTAACCGAGGCCTTTGATGTTTTTGACCACATATCTGGAATAGAATAAGCATAAGATACACTCTAAACAATATAGGTTCTTTAGAAGGAACCCTTCAGTACTATTACTATGCAACCCCAGGTGAACCCTGCAAGGGTTCTTCTAGGGTTGCATAGTAATAGTACTGAAGGGTTATTTTTAAAGAACCTTTATTGTTTAGAGTGTAGGCCTACCGATAAAGTATAATTTACATATTATCAGAAAATAAAATGCATCAGGCCCTATGCATTTCTCACAGTATCTTTCGGGTAATCAACACCTGAGATAATATTTGACCTCAGAGTCGATGAAAATGTCACAATTTTCAAAATTATCCTGTAATGAAAGCTCAGAACTAGTTCTCATTAGATTATTTTAGTCCAAATATTCCACTTGATCCACAAACTACGAGGGAGTTTAGCTCTTAAACATTGCTAAACGACTCAGCACGACTGTAGACGTTTTTATCTGTTTTATTAGCCGATCAAATCACAATCATTGGGAACGAAATAATATTGCACATTAGCAACAAGTTTATAATAGTTTTAACCCCTGAAGCGCTAATCGCGACTTTAACCCCTACAGCGCTGAATACTTTGTATAAGCCATGAAAACCAAAGGGTTATTTTCATTTTGAAATCATCATAAATGTTTTAGTTTGCTTTTTCCGCTTCATTTGAATATCTATGTTATGGGTCTACGGCCATTAGAAATATTTTAACCTTACAGTGCGAGGATCGACTTTAGACGTCAGAAACTGACGTCTACAGACGTCAGATTCTGACGACTAAAGTCGATCCCCGCGCTGTAAACGATATAGTCGTTTTTAATTAGTCTATTAGCAGGTCAATTCACTATTATCGATATCGAAATGAGTGTTTAAACATCCAGATTTGCAAATGTTTGCTCTCAAATTAAACAAAAATATGAGTAATTTTCAAACACCCGAAGTTGTGGGTCGCAGTAGCGAGACAAAGCTCCAAGTGGGTGAAAATTTAAATTATTTAGTGAGTGAATGTTTTTATGTATCGCTCCAAGTTTTATAGGATCTGTTGTTTAAATATGTATTTTGGAGACAGTTGGGTCATTGTATGGAGTGTGCAGAGTGATGGTGAGCTACAAACAGGGATAGAATGCAGCCTCACGCGCCGGTCTGTAGACTACGTGCCAGCAATGCCAAACCACGGCTCTGCCTCTTAACAACTCGGCAATATGATAGCTCTCAACTCTCTAACTACAGGAAGCTACCGTGCTGTGCCGCGCGTGGACGTCAGGAGCGGCGCGGCGACGGGATATGAGGACGTGCCGGGGTGCCGGAATATAAACGTATTACCTAGCGAATAAGATATGTTGAGCCAATGCTATTCTAACCCTTACAATGCTTAACCCTTTATTTTCACTCACTTGAAGTTGTGGATCGCGTCAGCGAGACACAATTTCAAGTGGGTGAAAATTCATCGTTCTAAGGGTTAATGATGTGAGGCTTGGTTTTGTTTGGGAAGTTGGCCAGTACTCCGTACTGATGTCGACTACAGTAGACATTCTGTGATTTTATTAGCACCTGCATAACCAGTTGTTAAAAATAAAATATCCCTTCAATCTCGGAACACTGATAGATGTTGGGACCTAAATTTCACAAATAACACAAATTTTCAGTCACTTGAAGTTGTGGATCGCGGTAGCGAGACACAGCTTCGGGTGGCTGAAAATTGAAACTTCTTAGCTCAGTGCTCTAAGGGTTAAATACGTGCTTACAAACCAAGGACACCAAAGGTTTTTATCAATTCGAAATAATCATAAATGGCTTAGTCAGCTCGTTCCGCTTCATTTGAAAATCTATGTTGGCCCATAACTTATAGGTCTACAGCCATTATTTTTCCTAAATTTATTTAGTGTGGGGATCGTCTTTAGACGTCAGAATCTGACGTCTACAGACGTCAGATTCTGACGTCTAAAGACGATCCCTGTACTGGAAGGGTTAGTATTGGGTCAGCGTTGCAGACAATAGTAGTAGCAGTAAAATAATGTCCTTAACGTCACTTTCCGGCACTAATGGTCATTTAAGTGACATTGTAGTGCAGTCCTATGATGAGATGAATTATGTACAGATGAATGTCATGAAGGTCGGTGAGAGGGCATGCTGGGTTATGTAGGTGAGAGTTTTTTTCTTTCAGTCGACCAATAAGGGGTTCTGGATATGTCACAGACGGTGATCCAATATTAAACCTGTAACATCAAAGCTGCTGCATACACAAGAGGGGAAGGGGTCACGCCATGGGCATCACACGTCACAGGGTGCGAGCACGAGTTAAAGCTAGTATATATTAAAGGAAGTGTCGTGGCAGTCATTCTGAATGCAACGGATCTAATTATTTCACTGGATCAGTCAAATAATGTTTTCGGATAATATATAGAAAATTATTGAATTACTTACGAATGTGGAGCCGTACGTTGAATTTGTAAGGAAGCTTCGGGGTGGGATTCTCTGAAATGCAAATTAACTTGAGAAAGTTTGTCTACATTCTGATAGATAAAGAAACGGTTTTTAAAAGTGGATCAGCATCACCCATTGGCCATGATCTTTGACAAATAATTTAATCACGCTATTGGAAGACCAGCTTCATTCTATTTTTTGGAAAAATAGGGTGACTCTTTTTTTTTGAAGGAATTATCTCAATCTAGTTGAAATATATAATTTGGTGGCTTTTTCCTCGTGTCCATTTTTCATTAGGTTTTTTGAGAAAAATAGTGTGACAACATATTTTGAACGAATTATCTTAATACAGTAGAAATATAAAATTTGGTACGTTTTTTCCGGTGTCCATTATTGATATTTGTATGGGGGTGAGTGTGCGGAGGATCAGACAAGTGGACGACTGGTAGGCTGGTCACGGCACCCTGTGACCATACACAATGACGCCATTGGCCCCAGTGTCGTCCTGATCAGGCCTCGCCGGCACCGCCAATTAACGTCTCCAAACAGGCTGCAGGAGGCGGGGGGAGACGGGGCAGAGCGGGACCAGGGGCCAAGTCCGGGTCGCCTGATTGGTATGCATGTCTCGGCATACGGCCAGCATCTTTATCCCCGTGGCCGGGGCCAGGACGGCCAAATGAAAGCGAGACAGGCGTGATCCCCGCTTATAATGGCCAGCGGACCCCAGCAAACTGGACACTTCGACCCAAAATTGGGTCGATGTTGGTCCAGCGTCAACGACGCTAGACCAGCATTGACCCAGCATTGGGTGGAAGTGTCCAGTTTGCTGGTTCAGTCGCCATCTTGATGGCCACCCACCCGTGTCTCAGCCTGGTGTCATGTAGCTGACCCCTGGAGGCCGGAACCGATGGCTTATACTTTTTGGCTGTGGCTCGAGATAATAGGTTCGAATCCCGGCCGGGCGGATGTTTGTTGTCAGGAATGTGCATATACAGTGCTCCAATCTGTTCTGAGGCCTGAAGTGTGCAGTGCTGTCTATGGTATACTATGTACTATAAAGAACTTTTGAGGTAATGCGATAAGAGTAGGGCATATGTTCCCATCTTCCCGGCAGCAAGGCCTGACACAGAAAGGCCGTCAGGCGACCTCGGAAGTAGCGAGCCTTGAGTGGGAAGATGTTTTCTTCTGTCGCAATGTGCAGAAAGTAATATTAACTCACTCATGCCCCCCCGCCCCTGCGCTGTATTGTAAAGGTAAATAGCAGTACTTGCTTTATACTTGAAAAGTAACAAGGCCCGTCGGCGACGGAAAAAGGCCTCAGCTTCTAATCATTGTTTTAAAGTGAAAATCATTTGAAACAAGAGCACATTCGACAATAGAGAAACATAAAAAAATGTTGAGTGGATCGTGTTAATGAGAAAATTTGACGATCGGAAGTGGCCGCAGGTCGGCCATTTTGAATTTTTCCATGTTGAAATTTTTCATGGTATATCCCTACCTGGAACTGCACATTTTGTTATATAGTAATGGTCTAGCTATCTGGTCCGGTTTTCCAGATATTACGCATATTAAAAAAATAATGGCCGATAATCGGCCATTCAGCCCGCCATGACCTAGTTTCTGTCCGAATCTTGCCCAATTTCAAACTCATCCGAGCTATTAGTGAAATGGATATCTGGTATAAATTTTTGAGCGAAACATAAAAAATTGTTGAGTGAATCGCGTTAACGAGAAAATTCAACGATCTGAAGTGGCCGCAGGTCGGCCATTTTGAATTTTTTCATGTTAAATTTTTCATGGTATATCCCTACCTGGAACTGCACATTTTGCTCTATAGTGATGGTCTAGCTATCTGGTCCGGTTTTCCAGATATTACGCATATTAAAAAATAATGGCCGATAATCTGCCATTTTGGCCGCCATGACCTAGTTTCTGTCCGAATCTTGCCCAATTTCAAACTCATCCAAGCTATTAGTGAAATGGATATCTGGTATAAATTTTGGAGCGAAACATAAAAAATTGTTGAGTAAATCGCGTTAACGAGAAAATTTGACGATCGGAAGTGGCCGCAGGTCGGCCATTTTGAATTTTTTCATGTTGAAACTTTTCATGGTATATCCCTACCTGGAACTGCACATTTTGTTCTATAGTAATGTCTAGCTATCTGGTCCGGTTTTCCAGATATTACGCATATTAAAAAAATAATGGCCGATAATCGGTCATTTTGGCCGCCATGACCTAGTTTCTGTCCGAATCTTGCTCAATTTCGAATTCGTCCGAGCTATTAGTGAAATGGATATCTGGTATAAATTTTGGAGCGAAACGTAGAAAATTGTTGAGTGAATCGCGTTAAAAAGAAAAATTGGCGATCGGAAAAAAGTCAAAGTCATAGGGGTCACAGAAAGGTCAAATGTGAAATTAGTCAAGCTTTAGTCATGATTAACCTGTATGTGAAGTTTATTGTGCATTCCAGTTATGTGAAACAAGTTATAGTTCTAAAAAGTGGCGGACATACGGACGGACGGACGCGCCTGGTGACGACAATAGGCATCCGCCAAAATTTTGGCTGAGGCCTAAAAAGTTGGTGGTTTGTGCTGCTGTGCAAAGCTAAAAATACCTTACTTTGCTTGGCAGTATGGCGGTAGACCTACCAGATTATCTGTGTCTGCGTCGGCTCGCTCGCTCCACTATCTGTGGCAGGGAACATCGCCTTTTCGAGCATAGTCTGTCTTAGAAATTTGCTAAACTCAAAAATAGTTCAAAAAGTCAATAAATGCCACAAAAATTAAGGTCAAAATACAAAAGGCACATCTACACCCCTGATGTGTGTGTGAAATATGAAAAAAAATCCAGCTAACGGTTTCCGAGATGTCGTCCAAAACAAAACCCGTGGGTGGGGGGTAAAAACGGTATTTTTCGATTTTTTGCTAGGTGTGAAACCTTTCTCTAAATTGTAATACAGCAAAAAGAACATTTTGCATATGAGTGTAATATTCCATACCGCGGAATCAATATTCATGAGAGTACGTCTCAACCCTCACAACGCGGAAATATGTGTGCATAACCCATGGAGACCAAAGGTTTTCTTCCATTTGAAATAATCATAAATGTCTCAGTATGCTCTTTCCGCTACATTTGAATACCTGTTTAATTATTCCAGTGCGGGGACCGTCTTTAGCCGTCAGAATCTGACGTCTGTAGACGTCCGATTTTGACGTCTAAAAGGGTCAAAATGCGTTCTAATATTAGGTGATTAATGTAGGTCACGTAGGCGGTGAATTTGACAGTGACGTGGGGGACTGAAGAAGATGGAGGAGGACTGAATAGCACACGACAAATATGAAACAAAACGTCTGGTATTCTCCAACGGTTTCACACTGATCTTACTCCACAAACACGATACATTGATCAAATCTTGGGCCAGCATCGCAGACGGTTGGCCAACATTGAACCGACATTGGATGAACGTCGTGTTGCGGGGATACATTTCATTTGTCGATATCGTTCAAAACTAGATAACTAAATTAGAAAAAAAACATACTGGGAATATCAAATTATGTCACGACGTTAATATTTCACCTGCCTATAAATTGAAAATGATTAATTTAAAATACCAATATATATATTTATACAACATAATTTCTATTTCCAAAACTGTTGGTTATTTATTTAATTTGAAGATGAGCTATTTATTTATTGTTGACATAGGAATAAGACAAAGCTCCATTTTAGCTAAAACTAGATGTGACTGTTTTCGACATGAAAACATTAAAGCATTCCCGTTACATGACGCAAATTTAGAGAGAGTGCCACAATAAAAATTCCAAGTAAAAAATTACCCCCACCAGGTAATTTTTTGTTTCAAAATGTCCTCTATCAGCCATCTTGTTTTTATTGAAGTCTTACCAAAGGGTAATCAGATCATTAGAAATGCCTGGAGAATAACTGCATCAAATATGAATGCGATACAACGAACGGTTCATAAGATATCGCACCTACAAGCTTTTCAGGAGGCTATTTTTCAAAATGTCCTTCGTCGGCCATCTTGTTTTTAATGAATTCTTCCCAAAAGTTAATCAGATCATCAGAAATACCCAGAGAACCAGCATGCAAAATTTGAATGCGATCCATTTATCGGTTAATAAGATATCGTGCCCACAAGCTTTTTAGGCGGCAATCTTGGAAAATGGCCTCTTATGGCTTGGTGCCCAAAAAAATATATGGGAAGAATTGCCCAAGCAAATAAGTCATGTCTATAAAAAATAAACACAATTCATTAGTTAACTTTCTAGTAAGAGCTAAATTTCTGATACGTCCGCAGCGGCGGCGGAGACGGAATAATGCTAAACACTATAAGCATCCCGATATTATCGGGGATGTTTAATAACATTTCATCTTTTTAGACTAGAGGCAATATCCAATTATCGGTCTAGAAATCAGTTCTAAATGCGGTATAAAGCTATTTTGGGCGATTTAGGTAAAAAAGTAGGCAGATATAGGTAAAAAGTGGATGAAAGGTCACAACCCCAAAGTGCACATCTATGCCTACACCCCTAGGGGATGTGTGTGTGCAATAAGAAAGAAATCACACACACACATGTTTCCGAGATATGCTCCGGAAACGAAAGTGCGGACAGACGGACGGACATCCGAGGCGACGCCATAAACCCCCCCCCCCCCAACTTCATTGATTTGGACCGGGGGATAAAAATGGGAGATTCGTCATGAAGTATGTAGGCGAAAAAGATGTGACAGTGCTAATGATGCCGAGGTGTGAGCCTAGTATTGAGTGTGATGTTTTGTATCCCATTGAGCACGTATATGGTGATGTTTTCACGTGTCTACTGTTTACCGAGGCTGTATATAGTGGATACGGCACGGACGTCATCACATCCTGACATTATCAGGTAACAGGCGACACACAGACAGACACGGGCACACGTATACCCAGAAAAAGAGGCGTCCACTCAATGCTGGGTAAATGTTGGGCCAGCGTCGCAGACCCGCATTTACCCGACATTGAGTCAACGTATTTTGTCCACTAGGTAGGTAAACAGCTAATATATATTCACATCAGCCGTGGTGGGTCAGTTTTCAGTCAATTCTTGACAAATTTTCATTAAATTTGCAAGCCGTCTGTTCCATTTTCGCTCGGTGATTACATTGAAAAATCTAAATATTGTATAGTTCAAGTTAGTCTCAATAACATATAGTAGCCCTACATTCATAATTTTGGCGATCAACTTCATTCGGATTTTACCTGAAACTCAATGCGGACGACACACAGACAGGCACGACAGATATGGGGACATATAATAGCTAATAGCACTATATGCAACTACATTCAGCAATACTCGACCATGTACTCTTTATATTTTGAAACAATGTTAGTTTAACTTTGGGCCAGCGTCGCAGACGGTAGGCCACCATTCAATTATTATTGACCCAAAGTATCGTTCAAATATTGCCGAGGGAATATTCTGCTAACACATTATATCTAGCATGCGACGTTGACCCTGTATTAGATAACTGTATGAACAGCGTCGCAGACTGTGGACCAACATTAGGCCGACATGTGATATAGTAAAAAATCGAAAATTCTGTGTGATTATTTATTTATTTTTTAGGACTGTAACCTAGTACCAAAAGTGTCAATTCATTTTAAAAGAGGGAAAATCAGAAGTTAAAACTTATTCTGAAAAGTATTCTTGTTTGAGGGAGTTTTTCCGATGTGTGTTTTTCTTTATTTGTCACTGTATCAGATACCTGGCTGTCACAGACGTGGAGACGGTAACTGGCGCCACATCTCATGTTGCCATGGACCAGGTAATAGTCCTCCCTGTTTAAGCAGACCCCTTCCCCCTCCCAACGTAAGATGTCAACCGTTAAAATCATAAAGTAAGATGAATTTGACCCATACTCACATGGCAGTTCAACACCTTCAACATCAAGTGTTTAAAATTGTAAGAAAAGTTTTCAAACAACTATATATCATCCCCTCGGATATGAAAGGGTGCATCTGCCACTTTACAAAGTGGCAGATAAACCCTTTCATATCCAAGGGGTCCTTGAACACTGATTTATTTACACTGGAAAATCGTAATAAATATCAGTCACATTGTTCATACATAGAATAAAACCTCAATTGAATACAATTAGTATTTATTTATCTCGGGTTTTCTTTCGAAAATTAATACAGATCCAGCAATATTCATGAACAAATTTATCCTCAAAATAACTTTTTTCAGTACAGTATGAGCTGTGATGTATGTTTAGTAGTAATGCCCTATGAGTGTTGGAGTACAGGGGTTGTCAGGTAGCGAGAAGAGTGTCGGCGTCAGTGCTCAGGCAGCACTGTCAGGTATCCCGGTGACACGGTGACAGTGTCACTGTCAGCATACGTGTGTCTAATAGGGCTCTCCAGCCTTCCTGTGGCAACCGGGGCTTCTTGGCAACGCTCAACCATCCTGTCTCCCAGCTACGGACCACAGCAGCATGTCAGTCCGTCAGCCTGCCAGACTAAACACAAGACCATCACTCAATATTGGTTTATTGTTGGGCCACCGTCGCAGACGGTGGCCCAACAATAAACCAACATTGGGTGAATGTCTCGTGTTCTTGCTGGGTAGCAGACGTGATTTGCTGGCTTTCATGCCTCGGCTCCCGTTGACAACTCTGGCTAGGATCTTGTAATTAGCGCGCGGTCTTCTTGCTGGGTTTCCCTGGATTGGCATGCGGCGGGGGCAGTCCGCAGTCTGCCGTCTAAGATGTCTAATACCGGCCGGCGCCATGTAAGACCTCCTCTGGGTGGTGATGCCATGGACCCGGCCGCGGGGGCCGGGGGCCACAGGGGGTGGGGCTGTCCACTCCAGCCTCGACCTGGTCAGGCTACAAAGCCAGGCCCTAGTAAATACATAGATAAGTAAATGGATGACAGGGGCGGGCGGTGAGCATGTGAGATGGCATCAGCTCAGCCTCTGTCTAATGGATCAAACTGCCTCTAAAGATGTGTGAACGTGATGTCCATAACATCCAGTCTGCAGGGGCTACATGAACACTACATGAAGACACTGGCAACCACGCAACAGGCGCCACCATGCCACATCTCATGCCCAGAAAAACAGGGTCAGACCAGCCTCAGCAACAACCCTCTCACCGCTACAGAATAAATAAAACTTTAATCACAAGGGTACCGCGGTTCCTTACTTATATACTAATACAGCTGAAAAAAATTGTATATTTTAAAATATGTACCTGGATAAGATTACATATTTGACAAAGCGAACATGATTATTTAGTGTGAATGTGTGAGATTTGAGTGATTTTCGGGTGTTGAGTGTGCGTCCTGGAGCAGGTGATAGGTTAGCGTGGGGATTCTGAGCACGGGCGGGCCGGGGTATTAATGTGGCGGCAAGGACAGCCAGGGATTATTGGAGAGACGAGCGGGGCATGGTGATGTGTCCATGCGGGCAATTTGCGGTCCCGGGGCCAGCTACCCGGCCCCCTGCTCTCCTCACCCCGGCTCCCGGCACGTACATAACCCCCAAACCGCCTGCCACCCACCCCCGGGCCAAAGGTACACCCGGAGTCTGCACCCGGCCAAAAATACAAAGACGTCACCGTCCCCCAGAAGGTTCTACAGTCACTGCACACAGACATAGATTGAAATGAAAACGACAGCAGAATTTTAAACGAAGAAAGTGGATCCTTCCGGATAAAAGCCTAACAAAAATGAAGCATCGATCCATGTTGTTTTAATGTTGGGCCACCGTGGCCCGACATTAAAACATCATGGATGAATGCCTTATATTTCCTGTAAGACAGTTAAGTCGCTGTTCCAGCACAGGTTCAGCTTGGGCCAACGCTCAACCAGCGTCAAACAAGGATCTTCGTATTCACTACAAGCTTCCTTCTTAAGTGTAGAATTGGAAGCTCCAATCCCACACAGTGCATCATCATCCATTATTTGTAATCTTAACAAATGCCAGCACCATGTATTAGAATTCATGTTCACTCCTACTTGACTCTAATTAGTAAGGACTCTGCCATAAAAACACCGTCTTTAGAATAGTATGGATTCAGCGGGATCAATACTTTTGCAAGTAAAATATATATAGATGCTCAAGTGGAAAGAAACGAAAAAATTATACACTATGTTAATATAAAACAAAAGTACACTGGACAATAATGAGCTTGACCAAGAACTGATTATTAGAAACATGCAGAAAAAATGGAGCAGGATAAATGGAAAACGCTTGGAGTTATCACGTCTACAAGGTAAAATTAACGACCTAAAATGCAATAATTCACGATAAATCGGCCATTTTGATTATTTTTCAATCATTCTTGAACTTGTCCGAGAACTGGTTATAAGTAACATGCAGAACAAATTTGAACAGGATACATGAAAAACTTGCCAAGTTATCGTGCTCACACGTAAATGTTGACGTCGAAGCCGACGACGCCGCATTTCAATTTCAATAGGCAATCTTTTTTAAAATTAAAACGCCGGATAAAACGCATCATTTTATTTTAGTTACAAACATTTGCAAATGCATGTACTCGACCGGACGTGTAAATACTTGTGCGAAATAATTGTGTCGACAACAAAATTTTATGACCAATACTGAAAAACCCACATGACAAAAAAAGCAACCAAATAATATATCAAATAGTGAAACTATAAATATAGTACACTGACAGACAAGAGAAGGGGGTAGATTAGGGGGAGATAGATAAGTGTGGTCGACAGGTCCGTGTCAACTATGTAAACACAGGTAGCCGGACAATGCCTCAAATCGGCCAAACGCTGGGTGAATGATGGCCCAACGTCTGTGACGTTTGGCCATCATTTACCCAGCGTTGGGCCAGTGTGTCTGCGTTGAGACCGGTGGTTGAAGTCTGGAGAGCAGGATCTTGAGGGTTGACTCGTGGCGTCACCAGCTACTCATCTACATTGTAAAGACGCCATTATAACACACATGATGTACTTTCACTCCCAGGGTCTACATAAGCCATTTCAGGTGATTTATAAGCTGAGGTATCAAAATCTAAAAAATTGACTATTCGCGAAAACTTAAATCAAAATTATAGTGACCCCCCTCCAGGTACAGACTGTTGGGATGTGTTTCTAAAGGGACCTCATACTACACCTTGGGGAAGGAATTGGCTTGCCTGAATTTTGTTCCAGGTTCACCCCTTTTTTGGAAAAAGGCGCTGGCATACAAGGTACGGTGGCATTACAATGTTAAACAAAAGACTGTGGCTGAAAGTGAATAGAAACAGGAATACGTCCAAACATCAAACCAATATTGGGCCGTAATTTCGTCATGTGGCTACATTTTAATCATAAAACATTCCATCAGACAGCGCAGATACTCATATGAAAACAAATTGTTTACATTATTACAGAAATCAAAATAAAATCGAATTTTAGCGAATAAAATTTAGATTGAAAAAACTTCAGGATGTATTATAATGGAAATAATACCTAACTTTTACGAGAATAAATGACAGATTAAAATGATGATTTGTATTCAATATCATTAAACCAACAAAATTTAAAACTTTTTTATGTCATGCTGATTCTACTTTGCGTCCTTAATTTCCCAACGGTATTTTAATTTTATCTAAAGCTGTAATTTTCAAGGCTGATAACAGCTTCAAATTTAAAAAAAAAAAATACTGTCATTTGAAAAATGTTATTGGCAATAACCAATTTTATCTACCAAAAATGACATTCATTAATTTGAATGTGTACTTTATTGGCTTGCAACCTACGTTTATATTCACTACCCAGACTGAAAGAGTTAACAACAGTTGCCTAGAAAATATTGTGGATGACGCATTATTTTTTGCTGTGTAATTTAAGTCGCTGTGTTTTCTGTGTGGTGCGTGATGTGCGTGACTTGGTGTGTTTTGGGCGAGGCTGTGTGCGTGACTCTGTATCCAGGATTCACAGGGACGCGTGATCCACAGGCAAATATAAAACATCCACTCTCTCTCACCCTCCACACTCCACCGCCATACTAAGACAAACAGCAGTAACTGCTTGTCTGTAAAGTAACCAGTCACCATTGTTTGGCTCTGCAAGCGAAGACAAACGGTAGATATTGCGTACATCAAAAGTGAACATTTACTACTATTTGACTTAGAGGGCGACCATTCAATATCCATGAAAATTTAGAATTTTATTTCATGTTTACATAGAACAGTTCTTGAAGTAAAGTATTCATTTTACGCAGAGTCCGCCCGAAATTATTTATTTAAAAAAAAACTCCAGCCCCCTCCCCCCCCCCTGGAAATTGAATGGTGGCCCCCTTAGTCAGTCACACTGCCGGGCAACCAACCAAACATTGTTTCAGTGTATCGTGTTTGCTGGGAAAGACATACAACATTATCTGTCATGCTACTCAAATACTTGCTTAAAAAGAAAGCAGTTACTGCTGTTTGCCTTTGTCATATCTGCACTGCCTGCAAAAATAAAGCAGGTACCGCAGTTTGGATTAATAGTCAAACAAACTGTCTTGCAAAGACAAAACAACAGTAACTGCTTACTTGAAAAGTAAGCAGTTCCTGCTGTTTGCCTTTGATATACATGTATCTGCTCTGCTTACAAAAATAAAATAAGTAAGCAGTTTGGATTAATAGTCAAACAAACTATCTTGCAAAGACAAACCTGCAGTAACTGCTTTTTTGAAAAGTAAGCAGTTACTGCTGTTTGTCATTGTCGTATCTGTACTTCCCCACAAAAACAAATCACAAACAGCAGTAACTGCTCACTTTTCGAATACGCAGTTACTGCTGTTTGTCTATACACGGCACCACATCTAATCCGGGGATTATAGAGAAGGACAATATCCATGACTTCCACACAGTACTTGTTGCCAGACAACCTGTCAGACAATAGAATGCTATGATATGTTGTGAAATTATCAATGTCTTTATTTCAATAGTGAATGTACAGATCCAGCTAATACCTAGTGAATCATGCGTTCTTTTACCATTGGGGCTATGTCTCAACAGTTTGTTCAGCACTGTTACAACGTTGATTAACGCTTATCATTAATCAAATGTTACCAGAAATGTATGCTGATATTACAGAGATATAATCGTAAAGCAAGATAACGTATTACCGAGGGACGTATTGTTGAGATTATATGACACGTGACGGTGTCTTTTTGATAGACTGGCGAAGAAACAAATGAAAATGAAATTCCAGGAAAGGGCGACGACAAAAGCAAAGGTGTCTGTTTCCTGATAAAAACGAGATATACTAGTATTATATTCCATACACGTGCCTTGCATTTCATCACGTTTGCGTACATCACCTAATATACACTGAGCCTAATTTATGATTCTTGGATCAAACTTCTAATTTGTGACATTTAAGATCGCTTCAGTATAGTAGTATTCACTCATAGACATGAGAGAATGGATGATAAGTAAAAAATAAAAGATAACTAAGGTATATTGCTCATATAAAATACAGAACTTGATGATGTTGTATGCATCGTAATATACACAGTGTGTATATTACGATGCATACAACATCATCGAGTGTGTGTATTACACACACTTTTACATATTTCAGAGAATAATTTGTCTGGTGTAGCGGAGCAGTTTTCTACATAATTTTGGGGCAAATGCTCAGCTTCATAATAGTGTAGCAATTTTTCGCATGGAGAATAGTAGTTTGGCAAATGCTAGGCTGCTAATCTGCTACACAATTTGTCTGAGACAAATTATTCCCTGTATTTTTGCCTGCATAAATTATGTAAATGAACATGTTACTTGGACATGGCTTAGATTCAACGACAGTTATCTGTCACTGATCAATGACTGCTGCTTTTCCAGGACTAATATAACTACATGCTCTGGCTATTTATATCACAGGATATAAAGACACCACCGGAGCAGAAATAGAAGTGTTCAGCTCAACAAGCGAGTGACAGTTTCGACGAACAACCACCCAAAATTGAATCAGAGCTGCCCCGGCGTCATAATCATTGGGCCAGAATTGAGACAGCACAAGCCCAGCATCTGTTATAGTGGTCATATAGCTAGTCCATGATGATATTTTCAGCTGTGGCAGCCAGATAAGGAAAATTGGTTTAACACTTATCCCGATAAGTTAATTTATTTAAATTTTCAAACACTTGAAGTTGTGTCTCGCTACCACGATCCACGGGGTACCGGGATGATTGCTAGTAGTAATGCTCTTCGCCCCCATCCGGGGAGGGTCATTAGGGATCTGTTCCGTCAATTGCATGTTGTTTGGCATGGTATGGAAGCACTAGTCTACAGCAATCATCGAAGGGAAGCTGCAGCCTCCTCGTATCTGGCCATAATCTTCGGGCGGATTGCCAGTGGTGTACCCAGGTTCCTCTGCTCAACTGCGGTGCCAATACAGCTATCGCATCAGTGCTGGCGCTGGTGTAGGTCGTGATAGCCTTAAATGACCGACAATAGCGTGTTTGATGACATTAGGTCTCTCACGGGGAATGAACGGAGTCACCCTTCCTGTTGTTACACTGGGGACTAGCCGACCCGAGGAAAGCGGAGCTGTGCGAAATGGACATGCCTGGGGGTAGATCCCCCAGAACCCCTTATCAGGCGAGGGAAGGAAAACACTCTCAATAATCCACCATGCCCTATCACCCCCAACCTTCACATCATCATATGTACATCATTCATCTCATCAATTGACTACAACGTTTTTATCGTATTACAATGTCACTTAAAAGACCATTTGTGCCGAAAAGTGACGTAAAGCAATGATTTACTACTACTACTATACCGCGATCCACAACCTCAAGTGGTTGAAAATTACTCATATTTCTTTAATTGCAGACCAAATATGTACAAATCTTGATTTTTAAATAGTCATTTTATCCAGATAACTGTGATTTAATCGGCTAATAAAACCGATTAAAAATACCGTGCAAGCACTCAAATACCCCTCGGCTCATGCAATGACTTTATATATGCCAGGTGTCAAGGCAATTAATTGAAAATAAGAACGATTTATTAAAATTGATAAAACCAAAATGGCCGCCGCAGCTTAGTTTTCAGTCTCACCCGAAAACGGACAATACTAATAGACTCACAGACCCCGAAAACCTATATATATACCAGGTTTCGAGGGAATGTAAAAAAAAGGTAAAAAAAAAAATTAGTCGCCAGGTGGCGGCCCTTTTGATTATCGGTGGAAAGCTGAAATTCTAATCAGGTCATCTCCATACTCATGGGTAACTTCACATAAAAAATTGGAGAGATTCAAAAATTATTTTTCAAGTTATCGCGTTAACAAGGAATTATCAAATTAAAAAATCAAGATGGCCGCCATAGCCTCGTTCTCAGTCGCACAATGAAACGGACAATGCCAATAGACTTGCAGACCCCGAAAACCTATATATACTGGGTTTCGAAAGAAATCTGAAAAAAAAGTTTAAAAAAAATGTAATCGCCAGGTGGCGGCCATTTTGATTATCGGTGGAAAGCTGAAAATCTAATCAGGTGATCTCCATACTCATGGGTAACTTCACGTGAAAAATTGGAGAGATCCAAAAAATATTTTTCAAGTTATCGCGTTAACAAGATTTTTTTTTATCTTTAACCTTGACCTTTGACCTATGACCTTGACCTTTAGTAAAAAAGGGCAGGGAGGGGTTGAATGCTTGTATGAATTATGAATTTAATCTGTTGAACCATGTTGGTGTAGTAGCCAAAAGAGTGTGTGCGGCGGCGGCGGTGGAGACGGCGGCGCACGAAGGTAACGACAATACCCCTTCGGGCCCAACGGGCCGAGGGGTAAAAACGACTATTGACGTGATCAGCAGGCAAAGGGTTAGTTGTGGGCCAGCGTCCTACCCCATGAGCCAGTATTGGCCCGCTATCAGCCCAGCATCAGCCGTACATCCCTCAGGTCTTGCTGGTCCTGATGATGTTTTCAGATGTGACACACAGATGGGTATTCTGACGTACAATGACAGATGACTCAGATGTGACACACTTAGTTCTGATGTCTAACACCTTGGTGAAGCTGCACCTACGTGCCACCCACACTCAGGGCATGATGCTCAAGCAAAACTCATGTCAGCTCAATCTGGTTTTAATGTTGGGCCAGCGTCACAGACGTTGGCTCAACATTGAAACAACGTCGAACAAGTATACCGTGTTTGCCGTACATAGATCATGTTGACGGGGATGCGGCGTGGCTGAGTGGTAGCAGACTTTACTTAGAACTATCACTATTACTTTAGGATTATTCAACTTTTTATATTTTATTAAAGGGACCCCTTGGGATGAGACATTTTCAATGTTGTCAATTTTGAAAATTTAATTTATATGAAGCTATATAGCCTACTGATCTTAACTAAAAATACGAAAAAGTCAAAAAACAATTTTAAAGCACTGAAAAAGAGTGAAATAGTTGTATTTCCAGGTCGTATATTGCCATGTAAACAAAACAAGTCAGCAATATTCAGCACTTTAGATCACATATTCCCACGCATCAGACGGTAAGATCAAACCACTCGCCGCTAATTGGTGTCTCATAGTCAGGACACGGGAGGACACACCTGCAGCACTGATTGTCCACCCAACGCTGGGTTGATGCCATCAGCATGTGGCCCAATGCTGTGAAAACATTCAATCGTCCTTCAGGTATACAAATAGTTTGTTTGGGTTTCTTCTGGTTTCATAGAAATGTTGATTAAAAATATTTGTAAAAATAGGAAAATTCTGAAAAAAATAAAAACATGATCCGTGGGATACACTACCTCAGTACGGAACTAAAAACGAAAATTGATGTCATCCCAAGGGGCTGCTTTAATTTCCCAGTTCCACCAGTGATAGTTGCTACCATGGTGTTAACTGTACATCCACACACCTATCACTATATATGGGGATTTCAACAATAAATTTACGGTTCAACAGCCAGGTTGTGGGTTCGAATCCAATATTTATCTTCAATAAGTTCGTCACGTAAAATCTTAGAACTTTCTGTTCAGCTCAGATTTTAAACTTACATCACACCCAAGCCAATTTATTTAAATTAAGAATGAAATGCACAAATTGGCTATTATTTTAAAATATTATAATAATTTCCGTTATATATACAGTTTCTGTTAAGTGAAATTCTTGACATCATAATGACAGCCTTTAAAATTGAACCGAAAACGTGAATCCAAGTCCATTATTTTTGTATTTCTTAGTTGGTTCACCAATTCAAAATACCTTGTACATGTGCGTATTTCAATAATTGTCAAAGTTGAATTTTCAGTAAATTAAAAAAGACCCAAATATAAAACCTGCAACATCTATAATATCATTTTTAAACAATACATTTCCACATCTATAATACTGATTTTAAACAATATATTTGCTCAAAGTTGGGTCCACTGTTCCCCAGGCGTTTGTGACATTGGCCCTGAACGAGCTCTGGTGATCGGACTGGATATCGTGACACGTACATTAGGACACGTAGATAGGGAGCCAGACTCACAAACATCAAAGTCTGCTCTAACCTGCTGAGAGACACAGCGGCCCAATGCTGGGGGAATGCTGGCCAACGTCTACAGACCTTGTGCCAGCATTCCCCCAGCATTGGGCCGACATCTAGTGCTGGCTGGCTGTTGACGTGACAGAGCATCTGAAACAGCTGCCGTTCTGGCATAATTCATGGCTGCCGCAGATATAATGCCATATTGAACACGAGCGGCAATCACGCCATGGACGGAGGGGGGGGGGGGGGGGAGGGGCAGTCATACCTGAATCTCTGGGCACGTGGTGCACAGTGACACAGTGGTAACATGTTCGAGCTTTATACTAAATGTCAAACGTAGTATCAGCGAATAATTTGTCTGGTGTAGCGGAGCAGTTTGCTACTCAACTTTGGGCATATGCTGCACAATAATGTGTTTAGTTGGTGTAGCGGTTTTTGGCATAGGGAATTGTTTTGCACATTCGCAGCTGCGAAACTGCTACACAATTTTTCTGAGACAAATGATTCCCTGAGTAAGGGTGCTGGTCACCTGTATTTGACATCCTTATGTACACAGTTTTCTTTACAATTGCATATTTGTACGATTATTGTATATATGTGTGCATAAAAGCGTAATATATAAAAAAAAGAGTGGACTAGAATGATGCATGGCGGGATGAGTTTTCCTGAACAAAATGTTTTTCGGGAGATGACGGAAAATAATTTTGTCGGAAATCTTTACTTCTCTTTTGATAAATAAAATGCTCGCCTTTATCATCCTGAAAACAAAATGGCTGCATGCTGCCAGCACTTCTGCTGTCAGTTATCATTTTTTTACATTTTTCATTTTTAGATTGCATCTAATTCAAACAGCGACATAACTGTTACTTACGTCTACTGTTCAGTCATCGCACAATATGAGCAGACCATGTATGTACATACCTGAAAATACAGAGAAACAAAGCAAAACTATTAGTGAAAGGAAATCATTTCAGTAAACAATGGGAGAAATACCTAGAGAACTACCACGTTAAATTTGAATGCGATCTAACCAACGGTTCATAGGATATCGTTAACACAATTTTTTTAGGGCCATCTTGAAAAATGAGTTTGTCTTTATGACTTGGTGCAAATAAAAATATATTGGAAGAATTTCCAAGGCGTATAGGTAAAATCTGTAAACTTTCTTGTGAGAGCTAAAATTTGCGGAGTGACCACTAGTGACGGTGACACCGGCGGCGGAAAATGCTAAAAAAACGATAGGCCTAAACATTTGGGATGTATTATTAATATAAATGTTATCTAAAGAGCTACTAAAACAAAACGAGCCAGTTCTATAAGGATGCCACATGGAATAACTACAAATCAGTAACGCAGTGAGTAACATTGCAATAGCCATCTCAATGGCGAAATGTTCACCTTTGCAATATTTTGGCTCACTAGCGACACGCACTAGCGTCATTTTGTTATATGAAGATCACGCATATATTTTCACATAATATTAAATCGCAAATGCATTTTTGGAACTTATCCATCAGTAGGAAAAACGTATAAACAAATTAAAATACTGCAATTAGTATCAGCTAATTATTGCTGCATAGCTACAGATGAATTGGATTGCTTCAGCACTGTGCTGATGAAAAGTTCACTTTTATTTTTAATTATTTTGAAGCCGGATTTGCTAACACAATATCCAGCTTTTAATGACGAAAAATATTTATATTTATAATAGACATCTCCAAAATTATATTATACTTAATTGTATTGTTTGATTATTTAGGCATCTACCATGAAATATTTTACCAGTGCGGGATCGACTTTAGACGTCAGAATCTGACGTCTAAAGTCGATCCCCGCACTGAGAGAGTTAATGAAGACAAACTAGATTGTTATCTTATAATATTACTCCCTGCCCCACAGTTATCATAGACTGTGACAAAGAGTGATGTGTTACTGATATTTGAACAAGGCCAGCACCGCATACACCCTGAGATTACTTATATCCTGTTCAACGCTTTTCTGAATTTCAAAAAAGTAAAGTGTTAAAGCCTTTGGCATTCTGACTGAGGCAGTTGTAATTTAGATGCGATCTTATGACACGTTATGAGCTAAATGTTGCTGATATAGACGTCATAATTGTTTGTCCCATAATCGTTTGCAGCTCTAGGTTTGTTAATCGGATTCGGAGTTTCAACTATATCTGGGATATTGAGATAAAACTTACAATGTATGGCTTTAAAGACGTTCGTGAATATCCTAATATTTCCACCCAGTTAAAGTTGCGTCTCGGCACCGCGACACACAGCTTAAACTTTGTCAAAATCACCTGAACACCCTATTAATGACTTATTAAATCAGTTTAAAAACAGCGTACGTCAATGTGTTATTGACATCCAGGGTTTAAACTGAAGCATCTGAGGTCAGTATATGGTGTTACGGCTTCACATAGATCAGCAAAGCGCTGTGCCATTTATAGTGAGGTTATCAATATGAGCTCGAGACAGTTTGAGGTCGTCCCGAGCTCTTATTGACAAATTAAACTTGAGGGAGTGATTTATCTCCGATAAGAGATAAATAATATGATATATAGCTCATTGACGAATAAGCTATATCACAACTGATTAATATAAAATTCCATCATAAATAACATCGATTTTGCTTATTAATTTCATAATAAAAAATAAAAGTTTTACTACACATTTGCGATTAAAGTTTAATTTTTTTTAAATAAACTGAACACATAAATTCTGTATATTATAATAAATATAATATAATAAATATATAACAAATATAAGAGACGTTATATATATAAAAAAAATGATGTACTTGCAATGTACTTGCATTAAAGTACTAAGTACGTGTACTTGGGTACAAGCACAGGTACATTTTTAAAGGTTAAGTACAAAGTACAGGCAAGTTTTCAAAAAATTGACTTAAGTACAGGTAAATACAAGTTGCCGAAGGATGTACTTGGCCCAAACCCTGCCTCAAACACCCATTATGTACATAATCTGTCCAAATGAGCCCGATAATCGTGATCTGTGCCACCTACCAGTATGTGATACGAGATCACTTAAGCCCTTTCAGCTCGGGGATCGACTTTAGACGTCAGATTCTGACGTATAAAGTCGATCCCGCGATTCACAAATTCAAGTGGGTGAAAATTACTCATATTTGTTCAATTCGAGACAAAACATTTGCAAATCTTGATGTTTAAACGCACATTTTATTTCCAAAAACAGCGATTTGATCGGCTAATAAAAACACCCACAGTCGTGACTAGAGATGGAAGGGTTAAATTGGCGACCCAGTCAATCCAATGCTGGCCTAATGTTGGCTCACCGTCTGCGACGCTGGCCCAACATTAGGGCAGCATTGGATTCAGAGTTAAAATAGCTGCGTCAAAGGACCGGGGTAGTGGTTAAATTAGTCACCTAGTCTCTAAAGGAGATGGTCAGATTTAGAGTAGTTGCGTACAGTGACCGGGGTGGTGGTCTAGCCCAGGGTGGTGTTTAGGTCCGGTGACAACATGTCTATTGTGTAACACATCACCTGGGGCCGTAAACGCCATGCACGCACCGCCACCCTCCGTGGTCAGACAGCAAGTCAGGAAATGACCAAGCCATACAGTAAACCAAGAACTAGACAGCCAAACAACCAGTCAGGAAATTACCAAGCCATACAGTAAACGAGGAAACTAGCCAACCAAATCAGGAAATGACCAAGCCATACATTAAACCAGGAAACTAGCCAGCCAACCAACCAGTCAGACAATGACCAAGCTATACAGTAAAACAGTAAACTAGCCAGCCAGCCAACCAGTCAGAGCATTACCAAGCCAACCAGCGAACCAGCCACTCAACCAACAAGCAAACTGGCCAGCCACCCAACCAGCCAGAAAATCAGCAAACCAAACAATAAACCAGCAAACTAGACAGTCAAAGAACAAACCAGAGCTTCAACCAAACAGAAAACCACCCAGCAAACCAGTCAGGAAAACAGTAAATTAACCAGTCAGTCCAAACTAGTCAATCGTTCAGCCAGCCAGCCAGACAGCCAGCCAGTCAAACTGAAACCCAGAAGGAAACTAGCAGACATAGAAGAAAATTAATATTAGATAAATGTTTATTTTTTTCCATCCCTTATTAGTTTTATGTCGTCACGTTCCTGTCATAGCCAGTGACTGTACATGATGTAGAATGTACGTGATCATGATGTACGTGACGGACCAGGAACAACGGGCTCCACCAATCCCTAGATCCCCAACAAGAACCACGTGAGATCTAGGTCAACCTGATGTGATCTAATGTAGCATAACCAAGAAACCGCGACACGTTGAAAAAATACAGTTGTCATGCTGGGCCAGCGTCGCAACATTAAACCGGCATTGGCTCAATGTGTCATGTAAGCTGGGTGATAGGATTTACATCAACTGCGGTGAATTATTTTAGCTGATTTCTCAATCAATTCTCAACCAATTTTCATGAAATTAAAAGTTATGAGTTTTAGAGGGGTGCATTATAACTAGATGTTATAAAGACTGATTTTTAAACAATAAAATATTCAAAAATGAAATTTTCAGAATAATCGCCATACAGTGAGACTAGAAAATGGTGTTTCAGTTTGCTAAATTTCAAGAAAATTTCTTGAGAATTGACTTACAAAACAACGAAAATCATTTTACGGCTACTATAATGTGAATCATACTCTAGTCTTAAATAACATGAGCTGTATGTGAACCTATGTGACTCATACAATGCATGGGCTCCGACTTAAAATGATACGTTAACCTTGACAGTGCGGGGATCGACTTTAGAATCTGACGTCAATAGTCGACCCCCCCCCCCCCCCCGAATGAAAGGGTAAAATATTTATAATGACCTTACTCCCCATGTAGAAGGAACTAGCCAAGACATATATGATGATTTCAAAACCGAAAAAAAACTTTTCGTGTCCATGGTATATACACAATATTTAAGAGCTGTAAGGGTTAAGCACCCTTGTAACTAAAGGGTTGTGTCGTGGTATTTACCACTCGATAAACGTCAATAGAGGCGGTGTATGGTATGAAACTCATTGGTGAAACAATTAAAAGTACTACAGTAGAACCTCGCTAAACGGACCACCAAAGGGACTCGGCAAAAGTGGTCCCATTAGCGAGGTGGTCCCCTAAGTGTACGGGAATTGTCATATATTATAAGGTATAATTATGTACAATTTTTACATAATTATACCTTATAATATATGACAATTCCCGTACATACGTATAGCATGATAAATAATAGGCGGATGTGCATTCATGTACATGTATATTCATTAAAAAAAATAATAATAACTTCTCTGCTGACACTTTGTGTGAAATATTATAACATTTTTTTGGAAATAGATCTCCGCCTAAACATAAGCGTCGTACGTGGAATTTGCGATGGCAGTGGAACTGCCAAAATGTAGTCATAAATCTCAAAGGACATAATGGTTTCAATATGATGACACCATCCTGTTAGAGATAGAGAGAAAGCGGGGAATACCCGGCATAGATATGATGATATGTGGGAAGTATGAAGGAAAAGTGGAATTAATGTTTCTACTATCTTACTTCTTTCACTTTTGCTAACAATGAGATACGAATTTGTCCAGTGTGGTGGATTATACCATTTTTCAGGGAGCTAATAACGCTTTTCATGTTGAATTGTTTGTTTCTAGTTTTTGTCTTTTCAAGCTGGAATTGCTAACGCAATTTCCAGCTTGAAATGACGACAACTATTACTATTTGTAAAAATAAACCATCTAAGAAACTAAATAAACTGATTAACATTTACATTAACATTAACAGCTTCTCTCACAAACATTTTTATGGATATCAGTTTTACCGATACACACATTTTCAGGGAGCTGTTGTCTTGTTGAATTGTTTTTTTTTTCTATTTTTCGTCAATTCAAGCTGGAATTGCTAACGCAATTTCCAGCTTGAAATGACGAAACATATTACTATTTATGAAAATAAACCAACTGAGAAACTGAATAAGCTGATTAACCCGGCATCTCTCACAAACTTTTGTGGATATCAGTTTTAACGATACACATATTTTCAGGGAGCTGTTGTCTTGTTGAATTTTTATTTTTTTATTTTTCGTCATTTAAGCTGGAATTGCTAACGCAATTTTCACCTTAAAAAGACGAAAAATATTACTATTTATGAAAATTAACTATCTGAGAAACTAAATATTCAGATTAACCCGGGATCTATCACAAACTATTTTATTGATATCAGAGGTATTTATATGGGTTGAAACTTGCTTAACAACGTATATCCCAGCATGACAAGGACTGAGGGGCTAACCTTTTCAAAATCTGACGTCTATAAAGTCGATAACCGCACTTAACCCTTTAAGCCCTCACGATGCATTAAAGCATCATTTTACATCCCTGAAAAAAAGACTTAATTTTCCTACAACCAAGGGTTTTAGAACGACAATTTCCATAAAACTGGTTTACTAATACATGGCAATTTTCTTTAATTTTTAAACCACACCCAATCATCTTCATCCACTACAAGTCGAGAATTGCGACAGCAATTCGCGGCTTGTAGTGGATGAAGATGACAATGTAAAGTCAGGCTTGAAAAGGTTAAAATAGTAAATTATTTATACCGGCCATAGACCCATAAGATAGGTATTCAAATGAAGCGGAAAGAGCAAACTAAAACATTTAGGATGATTTCGATTAAAAAAAAATCCTTTGATCTCTATGGTTTATACAAACACATTTCAGTGTTATAAGGAATAAAGGGATAAAACACTCATACAGATCATCAGACCGATAATTTTGTAGCCAGTAGCGTCAAAGAAGTTTCGTATTTGTTCTGATTGTCAGAGGTGAGTGTTGTATCCATGTACCTCTTTTTGTATCTAAAAGTGTCACTTTGTAATTGTAAAGTGAGATATATATACACCTTTTCTATGTTAAAGAGTAGATATATTTTAACCCTTTAAGCGCTATTCGCGACAATACTCTTTTACAATACTTCTTATTCATCATATCAAGTAGCATTTGTACGGAGTAAATCGTTAGCATTATTGTAAATGTTTGAACTCCAAGTAGACAAATTCGAGTATTTTTACCCACTTGGAAGTTGTGGTTCGCGGTAGCGAGACACAACTTCAAGTGGGTGAAAGACAATACATCTATCTTCTTTCAGATGTTCTATGATTTAAGCCCAACTAATTGAGGGAAGATCAGTAGGAAAATCACGGCTGTATGTCTGATTATGGAGAGACAGAGCCATAATACTTAGTTTTAAAACACATGAAAAAGTAGGATCTCGGTGTAAGTTTTGTGAGCAAAAACCAGTACGCCCCCACATGTAACTCTCAATGGGAGACGTGCTCACATTTAAGTTGATGGATAGTACATCAGCATAAAAGAAGCAAGCTGCCTTACGTAACTGTTTACTTTTCTAGTGAGCAGTTACTGCTGTTTGACTTTTCTGTGCACTAGGTGAGGAGACGGTGAGGTAAGATGATATGAGGTAAGGTTCGCGTCACGTTACGTGTCTTGTGAGGCAGTCTGATGATATACGGTGATGAGGTAGCCGACTACATGTAAGGGAGACAGCATATAGAAGTACTAATTAACCATTAACTATTACAACGCGGGGATCGACTTTAGACGTCAGAATCTGACGTCTGTAGACGTCAGATTCTGACGACTAAAGTCGATCCCCGCACTGTGAGAGTAAACATATTCATGATGGTCGTAGACCCGTAACACAGGTATTCAAATGAAGCGGAAAGAGCCAACTAAGACATTTATGATGATTTCAAACTGAAAAAACCCTTCGGCCTCCAATGTTTTTCATTAAAATATTCAGCTTTTTAAGGGTAAAAGTGCTAAGTGCTATAGCCGTATTCAACCTTGTTATTTGTCCTTCATATAAGACAAATTGTAAGATTCATTACATAACAATTGCTGCATTGACCTTTGTTTTGAACAGTGTAGTTCATTAATGGGATCAATTTGCAGATGATGGTGTGATAGGGCATGCTTTGTTATTGAGATGGTTTTCCTTCGCTCGCACGGTAAAGGGTTCTGGGCATGTCCAGGGGATTTACCTATAGACTATAAACCTCAAGAAGCTAGGTGATAAATGCCCCTGGAACTGAATTTGAATAAAACACATGTTTGTTTGATGACGGTATTTATTATACATTCGTGGCTGCATAGAAGTCGCTCATGATATATAATTGCAATATCATTTATTAGACATGTAGATGTAATATAACAAAACTAAATGAGAAAAATAAGCTAATACAATTTCTCAACTACTTAATATCTAAAGAACATTCAAATGTCATTCTGATAAATCAACAAGCTGCGAGGTGGCGTTCAGCTCCAGTGCCTCTGCACCTATGACCAAAAGGTCAAGTAGTAGTAGTAGTAAATCATTGCTTTACGTCACTTTTCGGCACAAAGGGTCTCTTAAGTGACATTATAATACGACTGTAGTCAGTTGATGAGATGAATGATGTACAGATGATGATGTGAGGGTGGGGGTGATAGGGCATGGTGGGTTATTGAGAGCGTTTTCCAAAAGGTCAAAATTGGAGGAGAAACCAACCTGAATCTTTCAGTTTTGTGAAGTATGATTTATGATTCAGTGGTTTACTGCTGGGCATAACGTCATAACACAATTATCAGTTAGCTATGTGTAGGCCTCCATAGAAGCGACAAGCTGCTTTTGTGGTAAAACGTATTTTTTGTTCTAGTGATTGAGTAGTATTGTGCTTTTACATGGCCATTCACAGAGATAACAGGTCATATCACACATGGCAAATCGTAGGCGCTCAGCCCCTTGAAGCGTAAAATATATTTTTTTAGACGATAGAGACTAAAATTTTTTGAAATTTGAAATCAACATAAATGCCTTAGTTAGCTCTTTCCGCTTTATTTGAATACCTATGTTATGAGTATACGGCCATTATAAATTGTTATTCTTTCAGCGTGGGGATCGTCTTTAGACGACAGAATCTGACGTCTACAGACATCAGATTCTTACGTATAAGGACGGTCCCGCGCTTAACCCTTTAAGCCCTCACGATGCATTAAAGCATCATTTTTACACCCCTGAAAACATACTTAATTTTCCTACAACTAGGGGTTTTGAAATGAAAATTTTCATGAAACTTGTTCACTAATACATGGCAATTGTCTATACTTTTTCACCCACTTCAAATCATCTTCGTCCACTACAAGCCGAGAATTGCGACAGCAATTCGCGGCTTGTAGTGGATGAAGATGACAATGGTAAATTCAGGCTTGAAAGGTTAAAGGGTTTAATGGTAGAGGGTGATAAATGATTGCATGACTATCGTCACTTCTGAGAGCCTACGTCATCTAAATGGTCATCAGTGACCCTTCAGTTAGCAGCATAACATCACAAACACCTACAAAATTCATAAATCGTTTCGCCCAAAAGGTCATAGCAGGCACAGTACATTAGTTAGACACTTAATGAAACCATAGTTCATCTTATGATTTAATTGCATTGCGTGAGCTATGTCTTCAACCTACACATTCAGAGAAAGCTCAGTACATTTATAATCATGTCGTTTGGCAGCCTTGATCATTCCAACAGCACTTTGAATTCTAACCGCAGAATTGCGTATTTATTTGTCGAAAGTATAAACACAATTCCGGAAAATACAACTTAAAGTGAAATAAAAAAAGTTTATATAACACCTGTATAGAGTTGATGCGATCTTGTGTTTCAACCATAAATCAAACTGGCCAACTAACAACACCTACACACGAAGGGTCAATAAAGAACGTTATCAATGGTTCAACAGCAGGACCACGTCAGTAGTATGTGGATACGTAGTATTAATTTGAGGTGTTTTTTTTAAGTATATCACCCGCACAATAGCAGTTGTTAAGCAGATGTTTTTTGTGTCATTCGTCACACTTTTTAAACTATCAAAGGGACTGGCCCAGGCTAAAATTATAAAAAAATCGGTGATTTTTTTTGGGGGTTCGTAATATGACCATATGATGTAAACGTGTCCAAAGACTAGAACTGCAAATTTTTATTATTTTTGTGCTGCGCATTCACCAGTTAGACTAGATATAGAGACGAAATTCCTGATTTCTAATTATTGACAACCATGTCAAAAATAGGAGATGACGGGAATTTCGTCTCTATATCTAGCCTAACTGGTGAATGCCCAGCACAAAAATTATAAAAATTTGCAGTTCTAGTCTATGTACATGTTTACATCATATGGTCGTATTGAGAACCCGAAATAAAATCACCGATTTTTTTATGATTTTAGCCTGGGCCAGTCCCTTTAATATAATCGCTCTTAGTGGTTAAAGGGATACAAATCCTGTCCGTTTCTAGTCAACAGAGAAAAAGTTTCTAATGAAGATGTTCTTTCAGAATAATGAACAAAAACAGAAAGTAAAGGTATAAACATATCATGCTCATCACTGCCTATGACATTCAGGGCCGGTATTCTCGTATGAGTTACGATATATCGCAGGCTTCCGATTAGTCGCGATGGCCATCGCGACCAATCAGAAGCCTACGATATTTCGTAACTTGTACGGGAATACAGTCCCTGTTGCCTGAAATGTTGCTCTGGATAAACACGCAGACAATGAAAGTGCATGTCATCTTCAAAAAGGTGGTTGCGTGAGCAGGTAAATGTAAAACAGAATACGTTATGTCAAGGGGACGTGGTGTGTGCGTGCTAACAAAGCACCTCTCATCTCTAACCTTTTCTTAATGCTAAATATGCACAGACGCTGAAAAATCTATGCGCTATCTTGATAAAATAAAAGCACACTTAGATGCTCTAAATGGAAGAATTTGTTTTCGTTTCACACCCGAATGCGATGGCATTCCTGGAATTTATATGCATTCAAATTACCAGAAAGATAACAAGTGCAGAGGTTTGGGCATAATTACACGTCCAATAACCTGGACGGAGTGACAAGACACGCCACCTCAAGACAAACAGAAAATGGTAAACAAACGCTGGCTCAATGCCGGGCTAATGTAGTACACGTTCGCCCTTCATTGGACCAATGGTGGGTGATGTTTCTGTGTCAGGAGACAGTGGAAGCAGCAGTGTGATTGTCTGTGTGTCATACAGCTGCACGTAGAACACGAGATGTCCACCTAATGTTGGCCCATCGTCTACGACGCTGGCCCAGAATTATAATGACACTAAAAGTGTTTGCTGATTGTATATTAGGTCTATGACACAACGTCGGTATAATGTTGGCCCATCGTCTACGGCGCTGGGCCAACATTATACCGAGCTTGGGTGAAACCTTGGGAGTTTTCTGGTTGTGTGTCTCTGACACAAAAGCGGCATAATGTTGGGCCAACGTCCACGGCGTTGGTCCAGCTTTACACATACTTTCAAAAAACACTTTTCGTGTTGTTTATCGAGTCCCCAGCAAACACGAGAGATTGACCCAATGTTTTATTTATGTTGGCCCACCGTCTTCGAGGTCGGTCCAACATCAAGCAACATTAGGTCACTCTGTCGTATTTGCTGGGTCTCTGACAGATCTACCTGCTAATCATGTGTCTCCAGAGATAGGGATCTTGTGGAGAGTTTATGGGTTCCTGGATGGGGCTGTAGATGTGGGCCCCACATGCTGTCTGTCTGGGCTGCACACGTAATGTGGTGTGGAGCACGTAGCCTGCTAGAGGTCATCAAATATCTCTTATACTGTCATGTCATTGTCTGCAACAGCTCTCACCCATTTCTGAGACTGTTCTGTGGTGTTAGACTGGACAAAATTGTGGTCACGCTGAGGCGGGGAAATCGTGCGACTAGACTCTTTAAGTGCAATTTGACATTGGACTCTCAAATAGAGGGGGTTTTTACTGTAAAATATATAATAGAGAAAGGCTCCACCAAGGCGCCACATTTTTGTTTTATTAAATAACCTCCTCTCTATTACTGAATTGTCTGAAACGTTACACGTGTTTGAGCAACCTTTCTAGATATGATAGAGAAATGTTCGTTCCACAAATAAGTGAAACATTTCTGAAATAGATAGAGAAAAAATAGTTCCATAAAGAAGCGTGAAGCATTTGGATAAAAGTTAATCGCATTAGGTACCTAATGATTTAATTGTAAAAAGGGGCCTTGTTCATTCCTGTGCCATTTCAACACCCTGGGGAGCATATCGTACACATTGACATGCAGATATGCAAATACACATGAGTGAGTGTGTACTAATGCCAACGATAAACTAACTAACTGTGCATTTCAGATGTTAAAGGGACTGGCCCAGGCTAAAATCATAAAAAAATTGTTGATTTTATTTTGCCTTCTTAATATGACCATATGATGTAAACATGTCCATAGACTAGAACTGCAAAAGTTTTTTAATTTTCTGCTGCGCATTCATCAGTTAGGCTAGATATAGAGACGAAATTCCTGATTTGTAATTATTGACAACCATGTCAAAAATTAGAAATACGGGAATTTCGTCGTCTATATCTAGTCTAACTGGTGAATGCGCAGCAGAAAAATTTAAAAACTTTTGCAGTTCTAGTCTATGGACATGTTTACATCATATGGTGATATTCAGAAGCCAAAATAAAATTACCGATTTTTTTATGATTTTAGCCTGTTAGGCTAGATATAGAGACGAAATTCCTGATTTGTAATTATTGACAACCATGTCAAAAATAAGAAATGCGGGAATTTCGTCTCTATATCTAGTCTAACTGGTAAGTGCGCAGCACAAAAATTATAAAAATTTGCAGTTCTAGTCTATGTACATGTTTACATCATATGGTCATATTAAGAACCCGAAATAAAATCACCGATTTTTTGATGATTTTAGCCTGGGCCAGTCCCTTTAAGTATCCGATCATCCAGGTGATAATAAATACTGTTGTGACTGTTACTTCGTGCACAGTTAATAAAACAGGCACACACACACATTATGACAACTCCCGGGTGGCATTCCTGAACTGAAGTGGGAAAAGTCCCAGCAAATAAGAAACATTTAACGAAGACTGGTTTAATGTTGGGACGGCGCCACAAACGGTGGGCCAACATTAAACCAGCATTGGCTAAACGCCTCTTCTGTGCTGGGAGGTGACCACGTAAAGCGTGACTTAGTCAGAGGTGCTATCCCTCCCTGGACACATTCTCTGCCATCAGAACCGGGGTGTCGTGCGCATCTTGACATGGCAGTAATTACAAGGGCTCCACCCCCAGAGACACAGCCCAGTGCGGATTCAATGCTGGGCCAACGTCTGCGACGTTGGCCCAGCATTGAACCAACGCTGGACTATCTGTAGATGTATACTGGTGTTTTGACGCGGACGTGGTGTGAAGCTTCATTGTCATGGTACAGGCTGTGCGTGATGGTATGTGAACAGAACATAGAAAACAGACAATCATGGGTCAACGCTGGGCCAGCATCTCATGCACAGGCCCAGCAATGGGCCAATTCTAGAGCAAGCAGACACGTCGAGCACCCTGCCTGTGTCATTATGCTGTTAGTCCCATCAGCGGACTATACTTTAAGCACACAGGTAATAGTACTGGAATTGCAAGAATTACGGTCTGGTACTGTAAAATTGTCAAAATTACGAAAACAAGACACAACAGTATACATGCATATTGTGAATCAGAAAAAATACAGTAAAGTTGATACAAATATTGACAGAAATACGGAAAGATGTTTTCCGTTCATGACCGGTGTTAGAACGTGTTCTAAGCATTCATGAATTATCTTCTTTAATTTAATTTGTAGCGCATATAACATATTTTGATGCGTGCAATACTGGAACGAACTTCATTTTGAAGAGTGATTAGAAAGCATGTGCATATTAATACACAATTAAAATTGTTTTGTTTGAGTCATAGAGGTAAAAAAAGACCTTGTGGTTGAAGGAAAATATATCCCTTAGAACACTGATGTCGACTACAGTAGACATTCTGGGTTTTTATTAGCACCTGTATGGCCAGTTGGTAAAAATAAAATATGCTTTCAATCTTGAAACATTGATATATGTTGGGACTTAATTTTAACAAATACCACAAATTTTCAGTCACTTGAAGTTGTGGATCGCGGTAGCGAGACACAACTTCAAGTGACTGAAAATTTAAATTTCTCAGCTCAGTGTTCTAAGGGTTAATGAATTTTAACTAACTATCACAGTAAATTATTACAGCAAAATAAATGATTGCCTGTTTCATGCGAGAAACGACTAGAATCACGGATTTTTACATTTCAGTCGTGCGGCAGTTTTTTACACCAAATAAGTTGACTAGCAGCCACGCCATCCCCGATAAAGACTGCATAATGCGGAATTTCAAATGCATAATTTGAGCGTTTTAAGTCAACGTATCACGCAATACTTCATGGCAATAAAGCAACTGAAACCCACATTGTGCAAGACGAAAGAAAAGTAGATAATTAGGACGCAGAACACGCATTCCTACATTAAATTAGGCGCCTTTATGATACCAGATCACGTATACCATGGCGTCCTACACCAAATTACTAAATCACATATATGGGAACCTTTGTGCAAACAAGTCTAATATCTTGATCACACTGAACTGAGGGCCAGCATCGCAGACGGTGGGCGAGCATTAGCCCAGCATCGGTTCAACGTCTCTTGTTTGTTGGGTATGTATTAATCCTAATGTGACTAGAAACGGACAGGATTTTTAACCCTTTAACTGCTAAGAACGGCTATTAACGTTTTAATTTCTTTTATTAGACGATCAATCACTGTTATTGACGAAATGTGACAAAATGAAATGAGTGTTTAAACATCAAGATTTGCAAATGTTTCGTGTCAAATTAAACAAATATGAGTAATTTTCACCCACTTGAAGTTGTGGATCGCTACCGCGACCCACAACTTGAAGTGGGTAAAAATTTAAATAAGATATCTTGGCGTTCAATGTTTTAACATTAAAAGAGACCACAGGACATGTATCAGGTTATGTGCTAGAATCTGACCCCGTTTAGAAATGGTACACTATTTACACAGGTCATAGGACCATCAAATATATCATAGTTCTTCAAAAATGCGGAGAGAACTATATTTTGACCTTTACAAACTGAACAACCACTGTTCAATGGGGTTTTGAGGTTACAGCAGGCTTCCCATAATGATAATAATTCCTGAACTTTTTCACTGACATTTCCATGGGTGTTCACAAACTTTATTGCCTTCTCACCTGCAACCATCCTGTCCGCATTAAAGTACATATACATGTACTACCAGAAATACGTAATATTTGTGATAGTACTGATACTTAACCATAACAATTAGGACAATTTCAAGAGTATGATATGCGGGAGCTGTTAAACATGTTAAAGAATGTGCGGGAACTGCAAAAATTAAACAAAATAAAAATTATAAATTAAATACAATTATTTAAGGTAAATTGTCATCCATTTGAAGTTGTGTCTGGCTACCGCGAACCACAACTCCAAGTGGGTGAAAACTACTCATATTTGCTTAATTTGAGACCAAACATTTGCAAATCTTCATGTTTAAACACAGATTTTTCCCACTAACAGCGATTTCGTCAAATAAAAAATCGGATTTAACACGATTATAGTCATGATTAGGGTGACAGGGTTAAAAGTGCCGACTTTTCCCATAACCATGATAATACAAACCCCTCTTTTCTGGAAAAATATGCACTCCCAAAACAAACACACAAATACACCTAGCCAGTAGCGACACAGAGCGGACACGGTATCAGTGATGACACCAGAAAACAGAGAACTTTAATACCGTTGACCATATGCCGGTGACCCTATTCCGGTATAATGTTGGGCCACGGTCTCCGACACTGGCCCAACACTAAACCAGCATACTGATAGGGCCATTATACGTGTTAGCTGGGATAGATAAATGGATTTAAAACGGTTATCTATATTTACCAGAGTTTTGTCATAGGGGTAGACGTGACCCACATTCTCTTGAGATCCGGTTTCCATAACATGCCGTGCCAGGCTGTCCTGATAGCCGGTTTTAGACATAAATATAATATGTTGTTCACATTCATTATTATAGGTTTTTCGTCATTTGAAGCTGAATTTTGTTAGCAAGTTGACATTTTTCAGAGCATTTACCGCCCTGAAACCATATTCTGTTTTATAGCAATGGTCTAGCGATCTGGCAGATATCAGGCATATTAACCCTTTCAAGCCTGAGTTTACCATTGGTATCTTCATCCCGTCGCAATTCTGGACTTGTAGTGGATGAAGATGATTTGATGTGGGTGAAAAATTAAAGAAAATTGCTATGTATTGGTAAACCAGTTTCATCGAAATATACGTTCTAAAACCATTGGTTGTAGGAAAATTAAGTATGTTTTTAGGAATGTAAAATGATGCTTTAATGCATCGTGAGGACTTAAAGGTTTAAAGCATACTAATGTTAATTATGGCCGATGGTCGGCCATTTGAGTAGTTCAAAATTCATAACCCCCAAAAGGCACATCTACAGCGGGCCAGAAGGACATCCGAGGGACGCCATGATCCCAAACCCAACTTCGTCAGGCGGGGAATAAAAAGTGCCCAAAAAATCACTTCAACAGCTGGAGAGGCTTCAATCAGTTTTGATCAAAAATACTTTAAAAAATGATCCCAACCACTACCAATGTCGCTTATTCTAAATAGTTACTGTTGAGTCATTTTGTTCTTCCCAAAAGTTAAGCAGATCATTGGGATGAGACCGGCAATATATATATGCAGACAAACAGACGGATATTTTGTTGACGTTATTTTTCAAGTGTCATATATTGAATACGAGTATATACAAGAGGGTTATATACGTATAATAGCCTATATATATAAAGAATTGTTGGTTTTGTAAAACACACAACAAAACATACAAAAAACTTGGAAAACAGAAGTAGCATCTCATTGTTCATTGTCGGCGCAGTCTGCGGCTTCCGCGTGCGCATCCAACTAATAATGTAAGTTAGGCAATAGTTGGTTGAATGGCGGCCCCGTCAGAAACGGCGGCCGGCATTGAACCAATGCTGGGCTAGCGTATCACGTTGGATGTGGGTGTAAAATGGCAGGATAAACACAGGAATATCCTGGAGCAGTCTAAACATCCTGGTGCTGTCACACCATCATGCACACAATGTGGGCACGGAGATCTAGCCCCAAATGTGACTAAAACTAACGGCTAGAGCCACAGATTACGAACGCACAAAACATGCACAGATTCCTCTGGACACCGATATATAACACTTGGCCACGATTAATCAGGTCAATAATAGTTATATTAAAATTAGCAATATTACACGTAAATTTACCAATCCTTAGCTCGCTTTGAGCTACATCGCTAAAATATTGTCTTCATTTTTCGGACCTTTGGGTCAAAGCCATGTTAACCCTGCTGATCCCATTTATATACGTTTTCAAAAATATTTACACCAAATAAAATATCGCTATATTTCCTGAAATAGTTTGTGGTGGATGCTCAGTTAATCAAAATAATTCAGTAATGGAAATGTTTATTTTTCACAAAAATATGTATTTTTCGTCATTTGAAGCTGGAAATTGCGTCAGCAATTCCAGCTTCAAATGAATGAAAAATAGAAGCAAACAAATCAGCAGCGGTTGAAAAACGTCGATTCCCCCATGGAAAACAATTCTTAATCCACGGCCCACAATCTGACGATGTGTGGCTATCCACGGTCAACCTAGATCCGGGTGTACAGTGAACTAAATGCAACAAATAGAAACAACAATTAACACACACTGGCGTGTAGCCAGCTCAATTATTATTATAGGTCAGTGCTGATCAGTCACACAGAATGACGAAACATCACGTGTACCCATTTTCTACACTCTAAATAAAATTGACACGTCCAACGTTGTTCTGGGCCCGTATTCTCGTACAAGTTATGATGTATTGTAGGCTTCTGATTGGTCGAGATGGTCATCTCAACCAATCAGAAGCCTACGAAAGTAACTTGTACGAGAATACGGCCTCTGGGTTCCAAAATGTGTTCTAGAGTGAAAGCAGGGAAAATTTCTACTTCAATATCTGACTCTCGCTTTATCATTATCAATTCATGTATAAATTTGAATGTACAAAGTAAAATGTACAAATTTGCTTAGCAAATGGCCAAAATTACATAGCTTGACCAAAAAATTCCCTGGAGGTTGCACTGTATCTATATGATGAATACGGGTGTTCAGTGTTCTAAAAATGTTACATTTTGGTGTTCTATTTTGTCAAAGTTTAGAACACCAAAGTGTTCCACTAAGTCTTTTAGAAAATCCTGAACCATTGCCTATACAAATGCATGGCACCCTAGAACACTAGATTCTACTCTGGAAAAGGCAAACAGCAGTGAGGGCTTTCTTTTCAAGTATCCCGTTGCTGCCGCTTGCCTTTGGACTGCAGACATCTTGTCGTTGCAGGGATTATCCATGCCTGCATAATGAGTGAGCTGCAAGAAGGGAGCATGAACACCTGATCTCACAGCCAAACATCCGCCCAGTGATGGCCCGGCGTCTCCGCCGCTGGGCCAACACTGGGCAGAAGTTGGTGCACTGTGGGGTGTCTAATAGGGCCATAGCCCCTTGTGATGGGCCATTGTGTTGCAGGTTGATCCGGGTTGATGATGGATGGCAGGGTGTAGGTCTTGTAGCAGCTGGTGACTGGGGTGTTGTTCAGTCCCCTCACGTTCACAGGGCCGCCTGGATGGCCTGCACTCACTTCCTCCACAGCTTACTCACTCCACAAATATATGTAAATTCTGGGGCATACTAGCCACACGGATTATTGCCCCATCCCGCTGGGGGTCGCTAAGCTAATAGAATGGATGTGTAGCATCCTAACAGCCTCGTCTCCAGGCTAGCTAATCCAAGGCTAATTAATTCAGGGAGATAAGGCACCCCCTCTGGCGCGCAAGGGGTGCTAGATTGATGGAAATGCCGGACCGTTCAGACTACCAAGTATTAATTGTGTCCTGCAGTGTGGCAGAAGACGTTGGATTAGTGCTGGGCCAGCGTCGCAAGACGGTGGCCCAGCACCAATCCAACGTCTTTTTCTTGTTTGTTCTTCTCGCCATTCTGATACGTCATTGTCTAGGGCGCTAATGCTTCTTAGGTGAACAATCACAGTGAGAGGTGGTTACACAGTTTGTATTATCCAGCTCTGGTAGGCAGTATAGTTTTTATTTAGTGGCCGCATGGCCCAGTTAACTCTTAAAGCTGTAAATTAAATAATTTATTTTTTCACCCACTTGAAGTTGTGTCTCGCTACCGCGACGCACAACTTCAAGTGGGTGAAAACATTCATATTTGTTTAATTTGAGACAAAACATTTGTAAATTAAAAAATAATAATAATAATTTAGCTCTTTAAGGTTTAAATACGATGTCTTCAGACTCAACAGACGTGATCGCAGGACAGTCCATATCGCACCGACGACAAACAACGTGGCGACACGTATCGTTGGGTGTCATGTTTTGGGTGTGGATAATGCTTACGTAACTTCTCGGCAGTAATGAACATTTAAGTGACATTGTAATATGATGCAGCCCATTGATAAGATGAATTATGTACAGATGATGACGTGAGGGTGGGATGATAGGGCATGGTGGGTTGTTGAGTGTTTTCCTCCACTCGCTCGATAGGGGGTTCTGGGCATGTCCAGAGGATTTACCGCTCAGACATGATAAGACGTCCAGAGACTCGGTTTTTTGTTCAAAACACAGCTCCGTTATCTTCAGGCTCCTATTGTCAAACACTCTATTGGCGGTTGTTTAAGGCATACCACGGCCAACATCAGTACCTGCACTGATGCGGGAGCTACATTGGCACCGCTGTTGAGCAGAGGAACCAGGGTACACCGGTGGCGATCCGCCCGAATATCATGGTGTAGACTGACTATTTAGATCATAAATGGCCAGACGTAACAACGGGTTGTTGGACCAGCGTCACAACTCGTGTTGACTGGTCATATTACCACTTGGGATATACTTGAGTGAATTATCTTAAGTGCACAGTGCAAAAAAAACTCCCTTAACTAAAAAAAACTTTGCTTTTGATGAGATTAAATCACACTGGATGGATAGTTAAATCCAGCCTACGTATTTATTAATTGAGGTAGTAAATAGTGTTTCACGTCGATTTCTGTACAATCATGGCAATATCGCGAGAGAAGGAAGCCCGAAGCCGGGACTATGCCCTACTCTTTTTTCGAATGACTTCAAGGGTTCTCTATAGTGCACAGTTACCATAGGGAACACAATAATTGGTGAAGTATAATGTGTGATAGATGGTAACATACATGGCCTCTATAGCCATCAGGATTTAATTTCGCAGCTTCTTTTGTTTAAAGTGCTGAGTCATTTTCGAGTTCTTTCCGTATGAAATTTCCTAGTTTAGCGTAGCCTATAGGTTCTAAATTACGTTGGCTGGCATGACAGGGGTAGATCCTGAAGTTAAATTTAAGAATATAAATATATAACAAACATCTTTCAAAGTTATAAAAAATAGTACAGTCGGTTTACAAGTGAAGTGAGGGATTAGTGTGTTTAATGAAGCCGACTACTGGAGGGATGATATTATTTTAGTGGCGCCACAGACTCACACACTCAGACACACAAACAGCTCAGAATGCAAATATTAACCCTTTACCTACACAGGGTTGTTTCTATCCACTTAGCATGCTCAGAGCATCTAATTGCCGCCGTGTAGATCTCGTATCAAAGTCAATCACACTTTTAACCCTTTTTCCGCAAAGTTATTATATTTAATTTGTTATCCACTTGAAGTTGTGTCTCGCTACCAAAGATTTGCAAATCTTTATGTCTAAACTCTCATTTCATTCACAATGACAGTGATTTGATAGGCTAGAAAAGCGATTAAAAACTATTATAGCCGTTCTTAGCTCCTAAAAAGGTAAAATATTTAATAAAATACAAAAGCGCAATCTGAAAGCTTCAAACGTCTTGGATTTTTGTTTCACATTAATTTTACCGAAAGTATATATGATGTGCCATGACATGGGTGATTAACCCTTTCAGACCTGAATTTACCATTAAAATCATCAACAAATCATACTTATCGTCTCGGGAGTGGATGGATGGCTTGTAGTGGGTGAAAAATTGCCATATATTGCTAAAACGGTTTTACGAGAAAAAATCGTTCTAAATCTCTTGGTGTATTAAATTTCTCAGAGATTAGTAAAATTATGATGTTATGCATTATTAACCTTTACAGCGCAGGGGTCGACTTTAGACGTCAGCATCTGTTATGACGTTTAAAGTCGATCCACGCACTGAAAGAGTAAAAATATCTATAATGGCCGTAGAGCAATAACATAGGTATTCAAATAAAGCGGGAGGCGCTAACTAAGATATTAATGGTGATTTAAAATTCAAAAAACCCTTTCGGTCTGCACTGTTTATACAAAAATATTTCAGCGCTTTAAGGGTTGATTATAAGGGGTTAAATGTGAACATTGAACAGGATTACTGGTAAACTAACACATGGTGTTTGGTGGGACGGTTAAAGTGTGTAATGAAACCCTATTGCAGTCCCATGTCACGTAGGACTTGCCATATTTAATGTCAGACTTGTGCATCAAAATTAAACAAGCTCAGAATGAAAGAGCCACGTGTCAAGGGCTTATATTGTTGACGTTTGTGTGCATGGACACAACCAACTTTACTTTCTAGTGCAGCACTCTTAAAGTCAGTAGTATGTAGACCCTATAGTATGGTATTCAATTTCAGCTTAGTGTCTGGAAATACTCCTTTATTTTATTTTTAGCGGTGAACACCTGGGCATTGTGTTTTTATTAGGTACGAGATTTAATCGTTCATAGCTCATTCATTATTCATGTATATAATGGCCTATGATTGAGGGATTATGGTTGATATCGTGTTCTGCAGCACTTACTTCTTAAATAATTTGAATACACATTTTAGACTTTGGGGGATTATATAAGGAAAGATCAATGCAAGTTTTATTATTCGAGCCACGGTGAAACTCAATAGACTTTATCTCCAATATTTTCAGCGAGCTGGCTAATACAATGAAGTATGGGGGAGGGGAACTTGAATAAAGTTATCATTCAAAACGGTTTCCGGTGACGTCACTGCGTTTCACAGAATAGCCTACCGTAAGTGGTATCGGAATAGGGCAAGCTCATTTGTGTTACAAAACTAACTATCAGAATAAGTGCTACACTCATTCTCAGTATTCTGTCTCCGACCACATGACTGATGGCAGTGTGAATAAGTGCAAACTCAGTTGTGGAATACAACTAGCCCCCAAATCTCTTCAAAAGAAACATTATTGATTCAAAATTATTTTTAAAGAAACAGTCGTTGTGATATAGGTTTTGGCACACACAGATGAAAACACCCCCACGCTCAGCTGGCTAAACCCCACTTATGGGTGACTGACTGGTATGACAGGTGAGGCGCACATCATCGTTTGACTTCTCGTCCTTGGTGACTAAATAAGATCATCCCTGCCCTTGACTTGGAGAGAGCCCCCTGGGGCATCCACCAAGTCAAGGGCAGGAAAGGACAGCTTCCAAGGGGTGGGGTGTTTACTTGGTATTCAGATTTGACTTGGGGTCCGTATTCGGGCTTTGGTGGGTAGGCATACCCCAGCAAACACAAAACATTGGACCTATGTTGGTTTAATGTTGGCCCAGAATCGTAGACGATGGGCCAACATTAAACCAGCATCAGGGCTTGCTTGGACAGAGTGCCTGTCAAATATTCTCATGTCCGCACACACAACCGGAGGGCGGCGGTGTGCGTACGTGCGTGCGTTTATAGCTATGCCTGTCACGCAGGGCCACTAAAATTCCACCTCGTGCAGCGCCCGCTGGAATTAGTTATGCTGATTTTTCACGGAGAACAATGGGCTGGGGGTCTGGCGGCGCGTGTCTCGCGTGGTACACGCTGCGTACCCCCAGGAGGTATCACGAGCACGCAACGCGCACTGCGTGACGTAATCATGTGACGCTAAATCTAAACACGCACCACGTTTACGACGTAAAAATCAACCTCAACAATCTCAGTGTATTGCCCCCTCCCCCTACCGAGCTCAGTAGTCTGACTCGGTAGTTTGAGCACGCTCAAACTACCGAGTCAGACTACTGAGCACTTTCTCCTGCATTCTTTCATCTTGGTGCTCATCAATTCCCTTCGTGTTGTGATGAGAATTCGCCAGTTTTTGCAGGTTGGTTTTCATAAGACACGTGCGTTTTTAGCACCCATCTGCATCGTAAAACTGAAGCTCTGACAGCGACGAGCGTGCTTCGTGTGTTAACACGACACGTGAACCCATCTGATGTCTACTGTGGGAGACAATAAAAGAGGGTTCTTTAGACTCTAGGACTTATAAATGACCGTTATATTATGTGCATTACTGAGTATTATAAATATAGGTATTAAAAGGTGGTATGTAACACTGATATACTTTACATTTTTAAATTCTCCATGATTCGCATTCACATCCGTATTGCACATATCGCCAGCATTCCTACTGGATCGCCATTGGATTCGTCACAGTGTGACTGAGGCAAAAGTGATCTTGACGACACTTTGGTTGGAATGACGACTTGAGTATTGGCATTATTTGCATCCCTCTGTGCACGCCATGCTGCAGCACTATACACTGAAGAAACCCAAAACTAGCGAAATATATATCCTACTCTTATAGCATAACTCATCACTAAATTGCTATACTACAAAGTTAGCATTGGGGAGATTCAAAACAACATGCCGTATTAGAACATGCCACCACATTTACTTGTGGAGCAAATTCTCAGAGATGTTCACCGTTTCAATGTCACCTATCACTTACATCTATATCAGACATAGTATCAGATTATAGTATAGTATGCGCATCTGGCACATACGACACTCTGTCTGCCAGTGGACGATATGATTACAAGAAGCAACAAGACTACATAAGTCCAGGAGCTCCCGCGACGAATTAGAATTTGATTTAAGCAATTTTGTGTAGGGTTTTTAATGTAGTCCTAGGCCAGGTCAACAAGACGCAAGACAACTAGGTCTAAGAAGCCCTAAGAGTGGGATAAGATAAGAACTAGACAGTCTGTCAGAGATTGCAAACCTCCATTGAAATTAATGATCCTAATCAGTATCCCAGTAATGGTCTACCTATCTGGCACGGTTTACCCTATATCAGGCCAATCGAGGTAACTAATAGCTGATTTACGGTCATTTTAAATTCGATATAATTTAGTCAAAAACTTCGGGTGCATCCTCCCCCGAAACCTCAAATTTTGTTTTATAGTAATGGACTAACATCTAACACAGTTTGCAAAATATTGGGCATGTGAAAGTAAATAATGGCCGATAGGGGGCCATTTTGAATTTGAACGAGTCATAATTTTTCAAGATGCATCCTCAGCTGAAATCTCACATTTCATTCTATAGTAATCGTCTAGCTATTTAGCACGGTTTACCAAATATCGGCCACGTGAAAGTGAATAATGGCCTAAAGGCGGCCATTTTGAATTTGATCAAGTCAAAATTTTCCAAGATGCATCCTCAGCTGAAATCTCACATTTCATTCTATAGTAATGGTCTAGCCATCTAGCACGGTTCACCAAATATCGCCCATGTGAAAGTGAATAATGGCCGATAGGAGGCCATTTTGAATTTGTTCAAGTCAAAATTTTTCAAGATGCATCCTCTCCTGAAATCTCACATTTTGTTTTATAGTAATGGTCTAGCCATCTAGTACGGTTACTAAAAACCGGCTATGTGAAAGTGAATAATGGCCGATAGGCGGCCATTTTGAATTTGATCGAGTCAATTTTTTTCAAGATGCATCCTCTCTTGTAATCTCACATTTTGTTTTATAGTAATGGTCCAGCTATCTAACACGGTTTACCAAATATCAGCAATGTGCAAGTAAATAGTGGCCGATAGGCGGCCATTTTGAATTCGATTGCGTCGAAAGTTTTTAAAAGGCATCCTCTCTCGAAACGTCACATTTTGTTTTATAGTAATGGTCTAGCTATCTAGCACGGTTTACCTGATATCAGGCCTATCGAGGTAAATAATGCTGATTGTCGGCCATTTTGAATTCGTAAGTTTAACATTTTCAGGGTGCATCCTCCTCCGAAAACTCACACTTTGTTTTATAGTAATCAGGTAATGATCTAGCCATCTAGCACGGTTTACCAAATATCAGCCATGTGAAAATGAATAATGGCCGAAAAGGCGGCCATTTTAAATTTGATCAAGTCAATTTTTTTCAAGATGCATCCTCATCTGAAATCTCACATTTCGTTTTACAGTAATGGTCTAGCCATCTAGCACGGTTGACCAAATAACGGCCATGTGAAAGTGAATAATGGCCGATAAGCGGCCATTTTGAATTTTATCGAGTCAAATTTTTCCAAGATGCATCCTCTCCTGAAATCAAACATTTTGTTTTATAGTAATGGTCTAGCCATCTAGCACGGTTTACCAAATAACGGCCATGTGAAAGTGAATAATGGCTGATTGGCGGCCATTTTGAACTTTGACAAAATGATTTTTTTCAAAATACATCCTCTCCTGAAGCCTTACAATTAATTTTATAGTAATGGTGTAGATATCTTGAGCAGTTTTCATGATATTCCACAATATCAGGCCTGTCGAGGTGAATAATGGCTGATAGGCGGCCATTTTGAATTTTCTCAACTTCAATTTTTTCAGGATGCATCCTCTCCTGAAACCTTACAATTTATTTGATATTAATGGTGTAGCTATCTTGAGCGGTTTTCATGATATTCCGCAATATCAGGCCTGTCGAGGTGAATAATGGCCAATAGGCGGCCATTTTTAATTTTATCGACTTGAAATTTTTCAAGATGCATCCTCTCCTGAAACCTCACAATTTGTTTTATAGTAATGGTGTAGCTATCTTGAGCGGTTTTCATGATATTCCGCGAAATCTTCCAGTCGGATTTACCGATGTTATAAATTAGGTCAAAGTGCTGGGTCAACTTCGAGGTCAAGGTCCAAAAACCTGAAAAGGCACAACTAGGGACCTTAGAGAACATGTATGTGCAATATGACTGTCATCGGCCCAGTACTTTACGAGATCTGCTCCGGAAACGAAGTGCGCGTCAAAACGTCTAAATAGGTCATAGTTCTGAACCAGAAGTAGGTCAAAGTTCAAATACCCCAAAAGGCACAACTAGACCCCCTAGGGGTGTTGTGTGTAAAATTTGAAGACAATCGGACAAGTACTTTCAGAGATATGCTCCGGAAACGAATTGTTTACGGACGGCCCAACGGCCCAACGGCCCAACGGCCCAACGGCCCAACGCCGTCACATCATCATTTTCTCCTCTGCAACCTTGCGTATTGAATTCAGATTAAAAATATTTTAACCCGTCCATTAGCCACCTGGAAGTAACCCACATACCAAAAATTGTTATCCTAGCTTATTTTCTCACAAAGTTATAGGCAAAAGAAGAGGCCAAAAAAAAACGGAGGTAGAATCCATAGCTCCCTTCGCTCACCTACGGTGACGGCGGGAGCTAATGAAATTAATCCGCCTATTGGTTTCCTAGATATGTTTGGGAAACAAGATTGTTGGGGTCTAAGCTATTTTACCTGATAGATGTCTACAGGTCAAGACGATGTAGGTCAAAAAGTAAGTGATGTGTGTGTGCAGTATGGGTTTCCTAAATAGCTATGCTTTTCAGAAACGAAAATGCGGACAGACGGACGGCCTGGAAGAAACAGTTCGTTTCTTTGAAACCGAAGTACCAGAGGGATGTTATTTTTAAAATGTGAACACAGACCATTATTCCAGTTTACAAGCACTGTGAAATAAATGCTAAGAATAACGTACAAAATAGATTAGAACATGTATATATGAGGAGACCACTGGACTGTTGTATAATCTGTGAGATGACAGCCACTCGGTGTGATTGTGAGGCCGGTCATGAGTGGTGACTGTTAACTAGTCATCACGTCACGTCACATCACACCTGTCACCGCCAGTAGCCACCCCTCTGTCACCATCACCAACACCAGCTCATCTAACCACAGAGTCACCACCGTGATTAACCCTCACAACGCGGGGATCGACTTTAAACGTCAGAATCTGACGTCTGTAGACGTCAGATTCTGACGTCTAAAGTCGATCCCAGCACTATTTATAGGTAATCAAATGAATAGGAAAGAATCAGCGCTTTATGGGCCAACCCTCACAACGATGCAATATTTTTGTATAAAACATGGAGACCAAAGGTTTTTTTTATTTGAAATCATCATAAATGTCTTAGTTAGGTCTTTCTGATTCATTTGAATACTTATGTTATGGGTCTAAGGCCATTAGAAATATTTTATTCTTTCAGTGCGCGGATCGAGTTTAGACGTCAGAATATGGCGTCTATAGACGTCAGATTCTGACGTTTAAAGACGGTCCCCGCGCTGAGAAGGTTAAACACTCTCTTCACACGTGTACGATACCTACATGCAAAAAACAGCACATCATAATATGCTAAATATAATGAAGTGGGTCATACGAGTAAATTAACTACAGAAAAGTGCTTTGACGTTATGCCCTCGCTCTACAGCTTAATTTACACAAACGGACAGACGGACGGACGGACGGACAATCCGACAACATACATGTACTGCCTCCGGCCGCAGTATGGTGGACGCATACAAATTTAACGAAACGTCAGATTTTGAAAAATAATTCATCAAGCGATAAAATATAAACTGACAAGTCTGTACAAATACGTCTGATCATAACTTTCTCTTATTCCATTAGGAAAATTAGGATCACTCTTAACGTTTCTAATGCAAATAAGAGAAAGTTAGAGTAAGATCAAAGTTAGGATATTAATGAGATGGCCCGCCCACATATGATGTTTCAGATCGTAATACTGACAACCGGGCAGACGTGTGTTAATACCCCTAACCTCTACTCGTGGACATTGTACAAAAGGCTCTACATCATCTAAATGAGTCTCCGGGATAGGGCATAAAACTTAAAAGAAGCAAGTTGAAGGGTTTTTGCAGACTGCTTGTTTTATAGAAACTTTTTACATACACATGGATGGAACTTTACCAAGAAATATATGCAAGAAACTTATTTTCCTGCGGTGTATTTATTGATGTTTTGTCAAAAATGTCGAAACGATCTATCAAAATAACTTGGCACATGCATTTTTTTCGAATGAACAGTATATAATAAATTCCAAGCGTGGTATATAATTTTCCAGCTCAGTCAAGCTATGAACCGTTTATCAGTTTATCATACGCATCTATCATATTTTGTCAAACACGTCATATTTTATTAAGCGTTTAGGCATCGTGCACGCTTTTAAAGACAGCCAATCCTGTGAAAAATGGATGTACGCACGCCAGTCGGTGATTTTCAATGTGTCTGATTTGAAATCTTTCAGGGCATCTTCACACATCACATTTTATTATTTTAAATACCGTGCAAGGCACGCAAACAAAACTCAGCTGATATCGTGATACTAAAAATGGCCACCAATTTGACAGGACCACAGCCAATAGACTATGTCAACAGACTGAAACTGACAGACCCAAAAACCTATTATACGAGGTTTCAAAGCATTTATTAACTGAACATATAAGCTCGTTTTACTAAAATCGATAAACTCAACATGGCTGCCTCGTTTTCGAGGAATAGTATATAAACGGTCAAAACGGACTTCGTCAATAGACACAAGACCTAAATATATTTGGTAACTCCAATTTTGTCGCGACAATACATTTACAAATAATCTAAGAAAGTTCAATTTTAAAGCTCCATATTTCTAAGGATGTGGACGACAAATACAATTTGACTTTTTACATAGCCACTATTAACCCTTAAAGCGCTAAGCACGACTATAGCCGGTTTAAAGCCGCTTTAATCGCAGCAGTTGCGAACGAAATGTGTATTTAAACATCAAGACTCAAATTAAACAAATATGGGAAATTTTCACTCACTTGAAGTTGTGGGTCGAGGTAGCGAGACACAACTTCTAATGGGTGAAAAATTTCAATTATTCAATCTAGGGCTTCAATGGTTAAGAACGAGAATATAATTTACATAAATATAATATCGTCACCGCGGTGATGAAAGGGTGTATTTGCCACTTTGCCATGTGGCCTATACACCCATTCATTCTCGCAGTGAGGATATATCTACCAGCAGACATGTAGTCACGGGGATGCATAATTCCAGCAAAAACGAAAAGTTGATTCAAAGTTGGGTAAATTTTGGCCCACCGTCTGCGAAGCTGGCCCAACATTGGCCCACCTTTGGACGAATTTCTAGTGTTAACTGGGATATTTGTTTCAGAGCTTCGTGTTTTCTGTGATAGTTGTTGTCAGACCTGGTTATTACATACACATGGCACAGACTGGATATAATGACATCATTGTGACATGTAGTCTGGTCTGTTGTTACGACCACGGGGATGTAATGAGCGTGCCAGCATCACGGTATCGTGACGTGCATGTGACCCCCCCCCCCCTCCTCCACATTGTTATGGGCATGATAGGGAGGGGGGGACTCCATCACGTACCAAAATTCTATATACCGTATATATATCGCATTTCTCCTTACGTTCTTAATGCTGAATGATATCAGATATAGGCACAACTTTATCTGGTGGTTGTTAGTATAACTTGATATAAACTAAGCCACCAGCTGAGAGAGATTACCATTTGTCTTAATTTTGTACATTCTTTATCTTATTATTTTGTGATTGACAAAATTAAAAAAGTTAAATACAAGTTAGTTTTAGCTGAGCTCAAACGGAAAATTAGCGAAAAAATAATACATCATTATAATGCAACATACGTTAAACTATTGTCATAATCTCTTTTTTTGTATCAATTGGAATTGCTGGATTGTTCATACAATTTGCAGCTTCGAACGAGCATAAAAGTTATTCTGAGAAAAAAACCTATTCTGAAAATGTTTCAACCATGATAATTACCACATTCATCGCTGAGCACGACAAAAGTCTGTTTAATAAGCCGCACACATCACTGTTACTGGAAACGAAATGTGTGTTTAAATATCAAGATTTGCGAATGATTGGTCTCAAATTAAACTGCAATGTTTCAAAACGTTTTGAAGTGCCATAGACGACCTTCTGGTTGCTGGCGCCTTTCATTATTATCAATGAAATGTTTGTTTATCGATATTTACGTGGTGAATGTTCCGGTATTTACGTTAGCCTGGGAATATAGTCATTAGTATATGTACGTGCTGTTGATCTTATTATGTTACACACGTGAACTGAGCATTATGTATAAGACACTTAGAGGGGGGGGGGGGGTATTACGCAAGTACATCGTCATGCACATGTGTTTGCACGCTATGGAGAATGTCTGCACAAAGTTTAACCCTTTAAGTCCCTTTCCCACATTGATCTATCAACCCTTCACCAGCAACAATTAACATGTGCGTCATCTGATATATTTTATAAAAATAATTTAGTAGAAAATGCAAACTAAGTTTGGAGCTTCAATCAATTAATGGACATATGTTAAATATTAGGTATCTAAAAAAGGTAAATTTGTATTCACCCTGTGGTTAAAATGCACGAGAAATTAACGTTTCGCAATGCATTGAAATGTGATGAAATTAAGGTTATGTAAAGGGTTGACCGTTTGACCGCTAATAATCGTTTTAAATCTGTTTCATTAGACAATCAAATCACTATTATTGGAAAAAAATATGTGTTTAAACATCAAGAATTGCAAATGCTAGGTCTCAAATTAAACAAATAAGACTCGAGTAATTCTCACCCACTTGAAGATGTGGTTCGCGGTAGCGAGACACAACTTCAAGTGGGTCAACAATTAAATTTAAATACCATAGCGGATAAAAAGCTAAGGCATAAACTTTAAAAGGAAACTGTGTTATCCATCGCAATAAGGTCGCTCTCTGCAGTCATTTGATAAAGTAAAACTGTCTATGAAATTATATAAAATTTTCTATTTATTGAAAAAAGACATCGCTGAAGTTCTATTTTCTGCTTATTTGAGTCTCTCGCGCTAATATTTTTTTTTAATTTCTGTAGCATTTTATTTGGGTTAAAACGTGCTTCAAAACCGTATATGTACTAACAGGTATGACCAGGCTGTCTACTCACTTCGCGGCAGACCCGGTGACAGTGACCGCCATGTTATGCCGAAAAACCGCCTACCGAAAAACTCAGGTGCCATGAAATTGAGACTGGTTAGCTACGTGTAAGGAGAGTATGAGTAAATATTGCTTTACGTCGCTTACTGCACAATTATGGGATGAGGAGTATATAGCCTACCTACCAGTAAACACAACACATTATTCAATGTTGGATCAACGTTGGCCCATCGTCTACGCCGCTGGCCCAACATTGCACCAGCAATGTTTAGATGTATTATGGGTGCTGGAATACGTGTAGGGTATGTTTTACGTGCGTGATGTGCTGTACGTATTCCTCTGGTGGTTTCACGTGCTGCAGATACCGCCCGGGGCGAGCAGTTTACAACTTTAAACTTGCCCGAGGCTAGTGATATCAGGTGAATGTCACTAACATCTGCCAGCGTGATCTACACGTGCACCCTCTCGGAACTAAAGGCATCAACACATTTAAGATTGTAGCCGAAATTGCAACCGAGAGGGGCATTTTTATGTACCTGAAGCATCAGCTATAACCCTTCAGCGCTGAATTATTTTTCTATAAACCATGGAAACCAAAGGGTCATTTTCAATTTAAAATCATCATAAATGTTTTAGCTATCTCTTTCCGCCTAATTTGAATACCTATGTTATGGGTCTACAGCCATTATAAATATTGTAATTCTTACAGTGCGGGGATCGACTTTAGACGCCAGAATCTGACGTCTGTAGACGTCAGATTTTGACGTCTAAAGTCGATCCCCGCACTGAAAGGGTTAATTAAAATTGGAGTAATTACAAGTATTTCCTCAGCCATGTCTGCGAATCAATGGCGGGCGATAGTGAGCAATAATAATCTATAATGAGTCTCTGGCAAGGGAAGGGTTATCATTTACCTAAATGGATGTTGCATAATTAAATTGGAAGAATGTCGGATAATGGTCTGAGATGGTGGGCCAACATCATTTACCAGCTTTGGACAGCTGCGTCGTATCTTCTGTGTGTGAATGGCGGAAGTGATATAATTTTAATCTTTCATCAATCATATCCTAAACGATTGCAAGCAGTGCACGAGACATCGATCCATTGCACGGTGAATGCTGGGGACATAGTCTAAGAAGCTGGGCCAACATGGACGCAACATCAGCTCGATGTCTAACGCCCTTCATAACCTAATCATCAGATAGCGCACACAACTTCATAGTTGAAGATCAACCTAATATATGGTTCCCAAAAATGCTGACGTGCCTAAATACGAACACTTGACAGATATCCCAGGGAAGAACTTGGGACCAAAAGCTACACGAAAACATGATGGTGTAGCAATTTTTTGGCATTGACAATGGTACTTATTGATTGATGGCACAAATTATGCTACACAATTTTTATGGAGCTAAATATACCCTCTAAATTATTTTATTCTCCCCTTTTTTCTGGGCTGTGCGGTGTCGCTGACCATTAAGTCTGACCATTAATTACGTCCCTCTGGTCATTATCTCGCCACATGTGTTACATGTCGTGACAGGGTCGCCATCAGATCGTATCTTGGCCGAGATATAGGCTATTGTCGTGGTCTTGGTCCATCACCTATCTCACAATGCGCTTCTACATCGTTATCTGAACGCCCATCAAGGATCAGTAGCGCCAGACGTTGGCCTAATGTCAACGACGTTGGCCCAGCATTTAGCCAACGTTGGGACATCTTATATTTGCTAAATATCTCAAGTGTATTATACGGCACACACGCAGTGTGATGATCATGCCGTGCTCGCTGAGGCTTGGCGACTAACCTACTACATGTGAACCTATATTATGTACATGTACCTATGTCATGAACCTATATCACGTACCTATATCATGTACCTATATCCCCGGGCCTATACCATGTACCTATATCATGTACCTATATCCCGGGCCTATACCATGTACCTATATCATGTACCTATATCATGTACCTATATCATGTACCTATATTAAAGGCGTGAATCTTATTTTATCGTGAATCACAGGGAGTTGACGTTTTTTAAATACTCAATTTGCAATAATGAAGCTCGATTCCGATACATTAACTATTCAATTGAAATCGGCTTATAGGCTGGATAGTCTTTAAATTCTACTTTCCCTAGGCACATATTTTTGTACAAGTTAAGATATATCGTAGGCTTCCAAAGCCTACGATAGATCGTAACTTGTACGAGAATACGTACCCAGGTAGCCCTGTTGTCATCCTAGAAACGTAACCTTTAGCATGAGGTGAGAAAGAGACCAGGTAATATTTGACGACTAATGATGAAATAAGGCCGATAGCTTTAACCGCGCATTTTATGTACTATATAATCACATGTCAACTTCACAAGTCGCATGGTAGCAAGATTCTTGATGGTATGCATATAACGTACGTATATTGAAGAAATCAATTTAATTTATTGATGGGTAGGAAATTACCTCAGCGTCTCAAAGTCACTTATATAGCTATGATTCTATCTAACAGATTCAAGACACAACGTTGGCTAAATACATACAAAGTTGAGCAGGGCGATGTGGTAAAACGCAGCATTGCAGGTAAGTCAGCAATCGCAAATATTGTACATCTATCTAGAAGTGAAACGTTATTATATCTCGTCTTATCGAATGCAGGTCGAGAGGGTGATAACGCTATCATCCCAGCAAAAAAAACGAAAAAATAACTTGATGTTTTAATGTTGGGCCACCGTTTGCGACGTTGGACCAGTATTGAAACAACACAGATCAAACGTGTCATATGTATAGGGATCCTAGCAAACACGAAACGTTCACCCAATGCTGAGTTGATGTTGGGCCACCGTCGAAGACGGTCGGCCAACATTAAACCAACATTGGGTGAATGTCCCGTATTTGTAAATGGAGTACGTGCATATTGGATGTTGTCATGCCGGCTTACCCAGCAAGCATGTGACATTGAATCAATGTTGTTTCAATGCTGGCCCATCGTCCGCGACGCTTGCCCAGCATTAAAACAACATTGGTTCAATGTGACGTGTTAGTTGGATATCTGATAAAAGAAGACCAGTCGATATGAGATATAATCAATTTAATGAAGGATAAACTCACCACCACAAACACAGACATCATACAATGTACACCGTCATCTGGGGATGAAAGGGTGGCATTGGACACTTTGTCCAGAGCCAGATGCCACCTTTTCATTCCCAGGTGTCGTCATCACAAGCCTGTGGAGATGATCTGTATGACGCAACAATGAAACGATTTAATGACACATGAAATGGATTTCTGTTAATTACGAGACAGATTTTCTTAATTACACAAATTACATCATCATTAGTGTCTTTGACACATTATCATTTTCAAATTGAATCCAGCGTTTGCTGAAAACACAAGTAGATTTTCTGTAGTGTTTATAACACTGTTCTCAGATTCTGGCTGGTCTGTATTACTATACATGTGTGCAGCCAGTGACAGTCTGTAGTCGTAAGGTCCAACCATGTTATCATTACATCAGCCATAATACGAAGCCATGGCATGGCCAAGTCAGGAGTGGGATCTAAGTTTGTTCTATTGTTCTGTATTGTACTGACTTTGTCTTTGCTTTCTGTTGGCACTGGCTGCCCTCTGCCTCTGCTTTCTGTTGGTACTGTCAGGTCTGTGAGTTGCAGTGGGGTTGGGTGTTTTTTTTCAGAGCTGGGGTAGCAGACGGTGTTGCCTTGCCCCGCTGCCCTCACCTGGGCAACCCCCGGGCAACCCCGGCAGTCAGTCACATAGCTCACACCCGGCCACCAATATCTACCTCACAACAATGCCGGCCCCCGCCCAGCCATTCTCCCTCAGATCAAACAACACCGCTCTCTCACTGCATTAATTTTCCAGCCTGCTGCCTATTGTAGGCGCAACCAGCCAGTATCCTAGGCAACCGTTACAGGGTGATATCTGTCTCTGGGGCCAGTGCCATGGGCGTGAGGTTTTCTACTGGGGTGGGGGCAGTCTTTGGTCCATGCTGAAAGCCAGTTTTGTAGAGGTCATTGTCCACGTACAAAACACAATATATCCTGCAATTGTATGTTTTTCCAAATCCTGAATACTGTAAACGGGTCCGTTTTCATGAGTGTGCATTTTCAAATTTATATCAATTTACAGTTTTTGCTTAATAATATGTAATTAAGAAACTTGCCCAAAATATTATTTTCAATACATGACAAGATGTATCGGCGAAGCATTATTAGATAACGGTAAAATGTGACCATGTACGGTATTACAGAAGGCCTTAGGCCATTACAGTACCTCAGAAAACACAGACAATGACCCAATGTCGATTTACCGTTGGCCCACTGTCTGCGACGCTGGCACAACATAAATCAATATCGGGTGATCATCATCTCAACTGGATTTATAACTGACAACTGCATGTATAAGGCTTTGAATGACACGTACATGCCACACGCACGCCACACAAGAACTGTATATTATTATTATTTATATATTATAAATTTATATTATGATATCTACACATACTATGGCACAGTATGACGTCATGTCACATGGCAGATACAGGGTTTGGCAGTTTATGTTGGTACGCCTGTGTGACGTTGTTACGCCTATGAGACGTTGTTACGCCTGTGTGACGTTGTTACGCCTTTCTGGCGCTGTCACGCACTCATGACGCTATTATTATGCTTGCAGATGTCACTTGCTGGGTGCAGTTCGCTAATATCACTGTTATTATCATGCCAGTCAGAGTTTGTTGTTACATGGGTGACAATAATTTACATATTTTGTCATGGCATTCAGTCAGTCTCTACATGATAGTGTTACGTGTCTCTCTCCTTTTTGATTTTGGGTTCTTTAGGGACATCTTCTCCTAGTATGGTCCCTATCTCACCCTGCATGAATGCCCACGGTACAGAGCTGCCTAATAACGGGCATTTCTTACCACTGGGGCAGTACACTTCACTACCTGCCCCCTGCCGTCTAATAGAGTCTCGCGAACAGGGGAAACAGAATTTATGGTCCGGTACAGATGGGCACTGTACAAAATGTGTGTCCTCTAGCCGCTCCTGACATATGGTACACTTGAGTGGATCACCATTGGGATGACTGGAGTCCGGGCCGCTCAGGGGGTTCCCGCTCCTGGGGGGCTGCATGGTACCTCCGGGGGTCTGTGGTAGGTGTGGTGAGTGAGCTGGACTGTGGCGTACACCATTAGGGGGTCCTGCTGAGACTCGGGATGCGCTCTCTGGACGTCCGGGTGATCCTGAAGCAGGTAAAGTATCAGTGACAGACATTAGAGCGGCCTGAGTAGACGGTCCGTTAGGCTGGGAGGCACCAGCTGAGCCAGAGTCCGGTGGTGAAGCTGTGTGACTACTCATGGGAGACACTGAACTACCACTGGGGGGACTGGACCGGGGGCCACTAATAAACGCCGGCGAGTGCTGGGTCAACTTTAATGGCTGAGGAGGATTTGAAGAGGTCCAGTGCTTACGTGGATCTGCTGCCAGGATAGCATGGTCCATGGACGTGATCTTGGCGTCGCTTCCCACTGGATCTAGCTCAGCTGATGCCCTGCGCTTACGGTCGTCTACATGGCGTATTGGGAGGATGGGTGCAGGGAGGAGAGGCATATGACGTCCCTGTAGCATCCAGGTGGCCTGGGCTAGCCGAGGAGGGAGGCTGGCCACGGCACTGGCTGGCAGCGGCATGGGCAACAACTCCTTACTCAGGGTCTCTTTAAACAGCCTCACTGACTCTGGTAGCAGGTCCGCCAATAGCCTCCAGTCCCCACACCCAGCCTGCATCTCATACTCCAAATACTTATATCCAGAAGAATAAACACGACCAGAATCTTTCTCAAAGTCCCCAAACATCTGCCTAGTTAAAGCAGAAGCGCTAGAAAACAGCTGGCCAGAGCCAGTGGGGTACTCTACTAAGATTTTCAGCTCGTAATCCATTCCTGGCCTCATACAAACATCAAAGGTAAACACACGACCACAGAGACTGTGGTCCTTCTTGAAGCGCACGTCAAAGGGTGTAGACGAGCCCAGAGCCGTGAGGGTGTCCTTAACCAGCGCGGGCCTGGGCAGCTCTACTTCACCTTTCTTCAGGTAGTCCTGCTCACCTGCGGAATGACTATCTTCCTCGGAGTCCCTCTTGCCGTGCAGCTTGCCGTTCACCTGGGCCACAGGGGGGTTGCCCGGCCCTGACCTGGTGTGGGGTGGCATGGGGGGTACGTGGTGCTGGGGCAGTATACCGGGTCGGATTCCTGCCATGCTGGGACTGCTGCGTGTGATCTCACCCTCCTCTTGTGTGCTCCTCTGATGGGACATGATGGGCGTGGGCATCCCTGGGAGACGTCCCATGGGCATTATACCAAATCTGTCCAGGGGTGGAGGCCCATGAGGACCTCTGGGGTGATGTGAATCATGCTGTGTGCGCTGAGGTGGTGCTCCATGTGGTGACGGTTTATGAGGTACTCTGCTCTCCTGAAAGGCATAGTCTCTCTTCATCTGTCTGGCAGTGTCTATCACCATCTCTATACGGTCAGGGCCTTCATAATTACAGCATCCTCTGCACACAGGCTCTGAGAAGTCATGTAACATGGCCCAGGGTGTCCTGGGCAGGTCGCACAGGTAACAGTGCTGTCTCTGAGCGCGTGGACCTCCCGGGAGAGCCATACCTGCTCTGTTAAGAACTCCACCTCCTACAACACCTCCACCTCCTCCTCCACCGCCGCTGATAGTGGTGGTGGTGGTCGGGCAGCCTCCAGTGGCTGGTATAGGTGACCTGCCCTCGTACACCATACAGGAGCTGTAGTATACACTCTGTAATTAAATGTCTCTACACACTAGTAGATGTATCCTCTCTTCTCCTATCTGTGGACCCGATCACTGTCTCTGGTGATGACCACACATATACACAGTGTTAGGTATGTGTGATAGCGGGTGGGCGTGAGTTCACATCCGGCATGTGACTGTACTGGTCATAGAGTGTGATGATGCGCCGTGGTAGTCACAGAGTGTTGTGATCCTGTGTGTTGTCACACTGTGACTGTGACAGGTCTGGTCACGGGCTTCAGCTCCTGTCAAATGACGCCCCCACCGCCAGACCTCACCATATGAAGCCTCGCCTGTTGTCCGCTGTGTGGCGTGCGTGTGTGCGGCTCCGGCCTCAGGCACTGCCTGATAGCTGCTGCCGTCTACCGGTGAACGTGTACAACGTGACGTGCTCTACCTTCTAATTTCCCAGCGGTTATCGTAAATCAGCGAATTGCCCCGAAAAATAAAATTTCACGACATTCCTATAATCTAGGATATAAAATACCATGTATTTTAGTTTTCCGAAATGGTTGCAATGCGAGTCGGAGAATAATTTGTTTGGTGTAGCTACACAATTTGGGGGCAAATGCTACACAATAATATGCTGGCGTAGCATTTTTTGAAATGGACAATAGTAGTTTAGCACATGCTTGTTTGCTAAAACTGCTACACAATATTTCAGAGACAAATTATCCCCTGTGAGTAGAAACTTTCGCCTGAAACATTTTCAATTAAAATCGTCACTTTACTAAATTTAAAACCCCACCACCCTTCATCACTATTTTTTGTTAATAACTGTGATCTTAACAATAATTATTTCTGTCATTTAAGCTTGGTGATTTTGCCTGATCTACAGATCTGAAGGTGTTGTGAGTGCCGGGGGCTCTAACTCGGCTAATTACACAGTCAGCGTGATCGTGGACCTACCCCGCGGGGTAGCTAAGTCACCAGGCTCACCGGGAGTAAAGAAACACGCGGGAGGTAGTGGCATGGCGTGCTGCATGCCCCCGACCCCCGGGGTATGTCCCGCACGTCCACCGGCGATCAGCTGGTCCCGGAAGAGTATCACACACTTGATTCTGGTACAATGTTGGGACAACGTCGTGAGACGTTGGCCCAACATTGTACCAGTATCTGGTGTCGGGTTTTCAGGGGGCTAGGGGAGCAGGGTTTGGGGCCGGGAGGGCGTGCGTGCGTTAGGCTGCAGATTGATTGCTAGCCCTGGAGGTGGGTTGTGCCAGGATCGAAAGGCCGCCGCCACACCCAGCTCTGCCCGCACCACGCACAAAGACCGGGCCACGACCGACCCGCAAAAAGCAGCACGTCAACCCTCGGGCTATCCCTCTCTCTCTCAGACGTAATAATATCAATATGCGTTAGAGGAGTGAGTAGGGCGGGCTCTGTAAGGAGTGAGAATCCCGAGATGTGAGGGGTCCGTGGGGATCCGCCGAGGGCCCATCTCACACCAGGATCGGCTAAATTAGCAGGCAACAAAAAGAAGCTCTAGTTGTGTTATCAGCTCACTGTGCTAGGCTCACCATTGTACAGGTCATGATCCAGTGACTCCTGTGTCAGAAAACACAAGACGTTCACCCAATGTTGGTTTAAAATTGACCCAGCGTCTACGACGCTGGGCCAATATTAAACCAGCATTAGGTCAACGTCTCGAGTTGTCAGCTACACTACAGATTGCTCGCTCCCAGCAAACACGAGACTTTGACACAACGATGGCTCAACATTTATTTGGCTTCACAATACATACACCTTTAGAACAAAGGTTATTTTCTGTATCGTGAATTCCTGATATATATACAGAGAAAGGTTCTATATAAATGATAGGCGGCAAGGCCCCATGCAGGGTTTCCGCCCGGGGGCTTCCGGACCCCCCTCTCAGCACCACAGGGGGGAGGGTGGTATCCCCAATTTTTGGAAAAAAAAATGAAAATATATTCTAGATTTTGCTGTCATTTCAGTTAAAATAGGCCACTTTAAACACTCAAATTTAGAAACTCTGAATTTATTTTCTCCTGGGGGAGAACCCCCACACCTTCTATTATATCAATGTACAATAAAGAACCTGTAATAATCTTTAGTTGCAAGAGTGAATAATACATGTAGAACATTTCCCTATAAGTTAAGCATATAATTATGGATTAGCATTAAACTCGCTAAAATGTAGCATATGTAGCAAGGTTGTGTAACGGGGATGCAGCAGAAGGGTGACGTAGCAGGACTGCGTGGCAAATGTTTGTAGCAGGATTATGTGGGAGAGGATTGTAATAAATACATGTAGCAGGGTTATTATACTTAGACCATATGTAGCATGGTTTTTTTGGAACAGGACTGTGTCACAACAGGAAATATTATTTGCCCCAGAAAAAGAATTCTGGAGTTGTGAAGTTATGTAGCCACGCGTCTGCCTACATAGTCCATGCCACAAATAGCTACTAGTACACAAACACATTATGGTAGCATTGGCCCCCAATTATTCAAATTAGTCCCAGAACTGTAGTGTATAGCACTAGAGAGATATGTAACGTGAATTAATAAGGTCCCCTTGGAAATGAAAGGGCGTATCTCCCACTTTGTAAAGTAACAGATATACCCTTTCAAGTCTACGGGGACTAAATATGTGTTCTTCTGTATGACAACCATTTTTCTCCTATTACGCTGAAGCTCAAAAAAGTATATCTTCATAGATTGAGGTTCTCTCTTGTCCTTTCAAATAATATAGTGTGATTTCAAATATGATAGAAAATACCATTGACATTTAAAACACATAGGGCTATGTACTGGTCAGGGTATGGATTAGGGCTATGTACTGGTCGGGGTATGGATTAGGGCTATATACTGGTCGGGGTATGGATTAGGGATATGTAATGGTTGGGGTATGGATTAGGGCTATATACTGGTCGGGGTATGGATTAAGGCTATGTACTGGTCAGGGTATGGATTAGGGCTATGTACTGGTCGGGGTATGGATTAGGGCTATATACTGGTCGGGGTATGGATTAGGGATATGTAATGGTCGGGGTATGAATTAGGGTTATATACCGGTCAGGGTATATATGAATTAGGGCTATGTACTGGTCGGGGTATGGATTAGGGCTATGTACTGGTCGGGGTATGGATTAGGGATATATACTGGTCGGGGTATGAATTAGGGATATGTAATGGTCGGGGTATGAATTAGGGTTATGTACCGGTCGGGGTATATATGGATTAGGGCTATGTACTGGTCGGGGTATGGATTAAGGCTATGTACTGGTCGGGGTATGGATTAGGGCTATATACTGGTCGGGGTATGGATTAGGGATATGTACTGGTCGGGGTATGGATTAGGGTAATGTACTGGTCGGGGTATGGATTAAGGACTCGACAGCGAGGTCGACGGATGTTTCTGATGCTAACGTAGGTGTTGGCAGTTGACGAGCGAACACCGTGTCCGACTTTTATTGGTATACATGTATACATTGTGTTTCGGTAGCGCGACGGCTTTACGAGCTGACGCCAGCCGATGGTTTTTAGACTAATCGTAATAATGTTATATAGGTATGTATATGTTAAAAGCATGACAATTATTATAACTTGCTTATTTTGATTATAAAAATATTCTACTTGTATTTATTTTATAGGTTTCTATGCTTTCCAGAGTGTGTTTTTTGCTACTATTTATAATAATATGTAGTTATTTTATCTCTGGTTTTGGTGCGGGAAACTCATATTATTATGTCTATTATTTTTTTATACTTTTATGCTTATACTTTTTGTACATAGCTGAATATAAATATAGTTGCTGCCTAGCTTGCAGAGGCTTCTATAAGCCTGTTCTAGCGCAGCACGACCAATGTTGTATATAATATTTTATTGATATAATGTGTATATTTTTTTTTGTACCTGTTTTTAAATATAAATATATGTATTGGTCAAAAGCTAAATAAAATTAAAAAAATAAAATAAAATAAGGCTATGTACTGGTCGGGGTATGGATTAAGGCTATGTACTGGTCGGGGTATGGATTAAGGCTATGTACTGGTCGGGGTATGAATTAAGGCTATGTACTGGTCGGGGTATGGATTAGGGCTATGTATGGGTCGGGGTATGGATTAAGGCTATGTACTGGTCGGGGTATGGATTAGGGCTATGTATGGGTCGGGGTATGGATTGAGGCTATGTACTGGTCGGGGTATGGATTAGGGTTATGTACTGGTCGGGGTATGAATTAAGGCTATGTACTGGTCGGGATATGGATTAAGGCTATGTACTGGTCGGGGTATGGATTAAGACTATGTACTGGTCGGGGTATGGATTAGGGCTATGTATGGGTCGGGGTATGGATTAAGGCTATGTACTGGTCGGGGTATGGATTAGGGCTATGTACGGGTCGGGGTATGGATTAGGGCTATGTACGGGTCGGGGTATGGATTAGGGCTATGTACTGGTCGGGGTATGGATTATGTACTGGTCGGGTTATGGATTAGAGTTATGTAGTAGTACTAGTAGTAAATCATGCTTTACGTCACTTTTCGGCACAAAAGGTCTTTTAAGTGACATTGTAATACGATAAAAACGTTGTAGTCAATTGATGAGATGAAATGATGTACAGATGATGATGTGAGGGTGGGGGTGATAGGGCATGGTGGGTTATTGAGATAGAGTTATGTACTGGTCGGGGTATGAATTAGGGCTTTGTACTGGTCGGGTTATGGATTAGGGCTATGTGCTGGTCGGGGTATGTATTATGTACTAGGTGAGGTATGGATTTGGGTTATGTGCTGGTCGGGGTATGGATTAGGGCTTTGTACTGGTCGGGTTATGGATTAGGGCTATGTGCTGGTCGGGGTATGTATTATGTACTAGGCGAGGTATGGATTTGGGTTATGTGCTGGTCGGGGTATGGATTAGGGCTTTGTACTGGTCGGGGTATGGATTAGGGCTATGTACTGGTCGGGGTATGGATTAGGGCTATGTACTGGTCGGGGTATGAATTATGTATTTGGCGGGGTATGGATTAGGGCTATGTACTGGTCGGGGTATCGATTAGGGCTTTGTACTGGTCGGGTTATGGACTAGGGCTATGTGCTGGTCGGGGTATGTATTATGTACTAGGCGAGGTATGGATTTGGGTTATGTGCTGGTCGGGGTATGGATTAGGGCTTTGTACTGGTCGGGGTATGGATTAGGGCTATGTACTGGTCGGGGTATGGATTAGGGCTATGTACTGGTCGGGGTATGAATTATGTATTTGGCGGGGTATGGATTAGGGCTATGTACTGGTCGGGGTATATAAGGATTAGGGCCATGTACTGGTCGGGGTATGGATTAGGGCTATGTACTGGTCGGGGTATGGATTAGGGTTATGTACTGGTCGGGTATATACTGGTCGGGTATATAAGGATTAGGGCTATGTACTGGTCGTGGTATGGATAGAGCTATGTACTGGTAGGGGTATGAATTAGGGCTATGTACTGGCCATGTAGGCTATGTTATCAGGTTGTAGAATAGCCTCAGGGCACTGCGTCCGCACCCAGGTCTAGATGCCCTGAAGGCACTGAGACACAGTGCACTGCCCTGAGGAAGGACAGGTGCCACGGCCAGCCTGCGCCCCCCCCCCCCCGCGGCCAGCCTGCCTTCCCCACGGACAACCTGCCCTCACCCCGGCCCTACAGCCACGTGCGTGACCAAGATCAGGGAAATAGGGAGTGCGGTGCGTGACACGGACCCACTAAACACCCCCTCCACAACACTAGCCCCGCCTAGCGGCACGCCAACTCTGGCCCTGGCCACCCAAATTAGCCGCAGAGGTCTGCACGCCATATTACACAGCAAACATAAGACCAATGCTGGAATAATGTTGTACAGTCTATGACGCCGTACCAACAATAATCATGCATTGGTTCAAAGGCTTGTTGTTGCACCAATGATGGTTTCACCCTTGATCCTTACAGTGCGGGGATCGACTTTAGACGTCAGAATCTGACGTCTGTAGACGTCAGATTCTGACGTCTGAAGCCGATCCGAGCAATGTAAGAGTAAACATATTTATAATGGCCATAGATCCATAACATAGGTATTCAAATGAAGCGGAAAGAGCTAACTAAGACATTTACGATGATTTGAAATTGAAAAAACACCTTTGGTCTCCATGGTTTAAACAAAAATATTTCATCGTTGTAAGGGTTAAACTCCATTAAATTCCATTAAATAAACCGATGCTGATATAATGTTGGTCCGACGTCGTAGACGGAGGGCCAACATTATATCGGCATCGGTTTAATGGATCGTGCTAGCTGGGTTACGAATATGGTAGTTTTTAACCCATTTTATTGGCCGAACAAATCAGTGTTATTGGGAACGAGATAAGCGCTTAAACATCAAGATGTGCAAGTGTTTGGTCTCATATTCAACAAATATTAGTAATTACCACCCGCTTGAAGTTGTTGGTCGCGGTAGCGAGACACAACTTCAAGTGGGTGAAAATTTAAATTACCTAATTAAGCGCTTCTGTGTTAGTGTTGGCCAACTTTACACCAACACAGGCTCAACTTTTGTGTCAGCAAAAACGTTGAACGAATTCTGGGTTAATGTTGATCCACGACGCTGTGCCAACATTAAATCAACATTGGCTGAGCGTGTTGTTAACCAGCACGGTCTATTGAAGCATGGCATCCACGGCGAGCATGTGACCTGTGAGAGTCACGCACGTTTATTTGTTCAGTTTCGTGTGATCGATATTTAATAAATCAAGGTACACGTATGACTCCGGGCGAACGTGCTGCACCCAACTATCTCAGATTTGAACCCTGCGCACGCGTGACGTCACGATAAGGCTGATGACGTATCCAGTTTCTGATCGGGGGGGGGGGGGGATCGTTGTTTCACGTGCTCCAGGTACGTGAGGTGAGGTGTAGATAGCTGGTGAACGTGTTCTACGTGATGCAAGATGAAAACTGCCTCCAGCCACTACACCTACATGTGACCTAGCAGACACGAGGCGTGCAACACACGACATTGTTTCAATGTTACACCAATATTCCAGACCACAGTAAGCACGATCCATTGGCCCAATGATGGATCAATGTTGGGACACCGTCGCAGACGGTGGGCCAGCATTGACCCAGCATTGAGGCAATGTTTCGTGTTTGCTGGGACGTTGGACCAATAATAAAATCAACAGTGGTTCAACTTGTTGGGAAAACGTGAGATACTAATGTACCTCAATGTAAACAACTATTATATAAATGTTAATATTTACCAATGTCAGAGCTGTGCGGAAAGAAATTGAAGCTTTTACGTCACGTTATAAGTTACGCAAGATATAATATTTAAAGCAAATACGTTGAGCAATTATATGTGACAGAGAGATAGACACATGCACCATTCTTTTCCAATAACTTCCAATGACATAAAAGTTCACATCATCATATTGAAGACTCTTATATCATTGAACAGGTCTCTGAGCACCGAAAATTCACTTTCATTGGGATGCTGAGTTTTATCAGAAATTCATATTATGCAGTATTTCTGGTTTTATCCATATCTACAACAAGGTGGTCAAACTCATTTGTTCCCTTATTTTGACTTGTCACGCGCCTCCGCGGCGATCTCGTCATTCAGTTGATGGCACGTACCTGCAGCTGATGTCTGTCTTTCAGGCACGTACCTGTCAGCTGATGCCTGTAGGTGATGTAGGCACGTACTTGTCAGCTGATGCCTGTAGCTGCTGTAGGCACGTGCCAGCAGCTGACGACTATAGCTGTTTCAGGCATGTACCTGCCAGACGATGCCTATGCTCTAGGCACGTACCTGTCAGCTGATTACTGCAGCTACCGCAGGCACCGACCTGTCAGCCGATGTCTGTAAATGCTTTAGGCATGTACCTGCAGCTGATGCCTGTAGATGATGTAGGCACGTACCTGAATCTGATGCTTGTAGCTGATGTATGCATGTACCTGTAGTTGATGCCTGTAGCTGATGTAGGCATGTACCTGCCAGCTGATGCCTGTAGCTGCTGTAGGCATGTACCTGCAGCTGATGCTTGTAGATGATGTAGGCACGTACCTGAATCTGATGCTTGTAGCTGATGTATGCATGTACCTGTAGTTGATGCCTGTAGCTGATGTAGGCATGTACCTGCCAGCTGATGCCTGTAGCTGCTGTAGGCATGTACCTGCAGCTGATGCTTGTAGATGATGTAGGCACGTACCTGAATCTGATGCTTGTAGCTGCTGTAGGCATGTACCTGGCAGCTGAATCCTGTAGATGCCTCAGGAACGTATCTGTCAGCTGGTGCCTGTAGAAGCCTCAGGCAAATATCTGTCAGAAGGCGCCTGTAGCTGCCTCAGGCATATACCTGTCAGCTGATGTCCGTAGAGGCACCTCAAGCCGGCGCCTGTGGCTTCTTCAGGCACGACCTGTCAGTTGGCGCCTTCAACTGCCTCAGGCACGTACCTGTCAGCTGGCGACTGTAGCTGCCGCAGGCACGTACCTGTCAGCTGGCGCCGGTAGCTGCCGCAGGCACGTACCTGTCAGCTGGCGCCTGTAGTTGCCTCAGGCATGTATCTATCAACTTGCGCCTGTAACTGCCTCATGCATGTAGCTGACAGTAGGCGCCTGTAGCTGCCTCTGGCACGTATCTGTCAGCTGGCGACTGTAGCTGCCTCAGGCATGTACCTGACAGTTGGCGCCTGTAGCTAACTCAGGCATGTATCTGGCAGCTGGCGTCTGTAGCTGCCTCAGGCACGTATCTGTCAGCTGGCATCTGTAGCTGCCTCAGGCATGTATCTGTCAGCTGATGCCTGTAGCTGCCTCAGGCATGTATCTGTCAGCTGATGCCTGTAGCTGCATTAGGCATGTATCTGGCAGCTGATGCCTGTAGCTGCGTCAGGCATGTATTTGGCAGCTGATGCCTGTAGCTGCCTCAGGCATGTATCTGGCAGCCTCAGACATCATGATGTATCTGTCAGCTGATGCCTGTAGGTGCCTTAGGCATGTATCTGGCATTTGGCGCATGTAGCTGCCTCAGGCATGTATCTGTCAGTTGGCGCCTGTAGCTGCTTCAGGCACGACCTGTCAGCTGATGCCTGTATCTGTTTCAGGGGCGTTTCTGTCAGTTGGCGCCTGTAGCTGCTTCAGACACGACCTGTCAGCTGATGCCTGTAGCTGCTTCAGGCACAACCTGTCAGCTGGCGTTTGTAGCTGCTTCAGGCATGTATCTGTCAGTTGGCGCCTGTAGCTTCCTCAGGCATGTACCTGTCAGCTGGCGTCTGTAGCTTCTTCAGGCATGTATCTGTCAGTTGGCTCCTATAGCTGCCTCAGGCACGTACCTGTCAGCTGATGCCTGTATCTGTTTCAGGGGCGTTTATGTCAGCTGGCGCCTGTAGCTGCTTCAGACACGACCTGTCACCTGATGCCTGTAGCTCCTTCAGGCCCGACCTGTCAGCTGATGCCTGTAGCTGCTTCAGGCACGACCTGTCAGCTGGCGTCTGTAGCTGCTTCAGGCACGTGTCCAATGATGACAATCACGCTCCGTCAACGTACGTGCTTCCATCACGCTCCGTCATCAAGTCGTCACCGCCGTACGTGCTTCCTGGTTCACACGTGACACTTCTTGTTGTAAAGATTGCACTGTTTTTTTCTGACAAAACTTGATATTGAACACCGATTTTAACCAGCAGCGCTATGGCATTGATTCTCAATCGCCACCCAGTAAATCAATATTGTTTCAATGTTGGACCACCGTCTGCGACGCTGGCCGAACGTTGAAACAACGTTGGGTGAATGTTTGGTGTTTGTTGGGATAGAACTATCATATTATATAACATCATCATAGTTAAAACCCTCACTGAATAGTAAAAACGAGGCATTCATCCAATGCTGGCTTAATGTTGGGCCAGCATTGCGATCGGCATTAACCCTTAAACCGCGAAGTTGAATAATTAAAATTTTCACCCACCTGAAGTTGTGGATCGCGGTGGCGAGACACAACTTTAAGTGGGAGAAAATTGCTCGTGTTTGTCTAATTTAAAACCGAACATTTGGAAATCTTGATGTTGAAACACACATTTCGCTCCCCATATCAGTGATTTAAACAGCTAATATTAACACGGATTGAAAACGGCTATAATCGCGCTTAAAGATGGGTCAAAGTATGTATTTTGTTGGCTGGGATAGAAATGTCTAAATCTCTTTACGATTGACCAATGTTATAATATTTATTTTTCTAATATTCTCCATAATGATATCACTCCCTTTCACAATGAGAGATGAAACAGACCATTATGTCACTTCAACAGCAACAGAGAAAATACATTTCCGAGAGAAAAACGTGATTAATTTTCATGGGATCACAAATTTACTTCAAAGAATAAACGTAGATGGACTGAAACCGTGGACTACTACTAACTACCCAGTAAACACAGAATATTTGTGTAACATTTATACAATGTTGGACCAACGTCGAAGACGTTGGGCCGGAGTTGTATAAATGTTACAGAAATGTGTTGTGCTTACTGGGTATACTCATTTTAAAACGCATCTCATCTCTTCAATAGTCACACATAAATTATTCTCAACAATGTGATAATCATGCTTCCCCAGGGATGCATGTGTTCATCTGATAGCCGCAGTCTCCGCTGCCGCCGCTCGCAGTGATTTGTGAACGCGATATCTCAAGCACCGCTAAGCCGAATTGCTCGTGATTATGTAAGTAGGCACTTACCAGCTTTGTCGACAGAAAATGGCGGGGATGAATTCGCTTTCCCTATATAAACAATAATAAAAAGTGACACAACACTTGACAAAATTAATATAAGTCAAGTGCTTCATGCTATTTCCAATCTCTTTGATATAAGAAATCACTTCCTTCTGAACTAGGTAATCTCCGTGTCTCCTCAGGGTTAATTAGATCGAACGATTAATCATGGCGAGAACGATTTATGTCAAACTAGACTATGATGTAAGAGGAAGACATGGAACTTTATTTGTCAGGGCTGGTTTTTCGACGAGGTTATTCATTTTTGAATCTATATCAATGTTAAAAAGAGTATAAATGGTGATATAGATACAACATAAGTTTTTTTTCGTTTGATATCAATGTCCCTATATGCTGTGTAAACATCGAAAAAATGCGTTTGATGCACGTGTCATCTAGTGCCAGCCGAATAAATAACGCAGACTATTTCGCAGCCTTGGAACTGAAAGGGTGTATCTGCCACTTTTCAGTGGCAGATACACCCTTTCAGTTCCAAGGCTGCGAAATATATTGGAACAAATGTCTACACATAGCAGAGAAGATAGAGCTAACTCAGTGTTGTATACATAACATATGGGCAATAACATTAAATTATATTAATTTTCCATTAGAAATGTTAAGAGCATCATAATTTTTCTAAAGTTATTGAGCGAAAGGTAAATTTATCAAGGCCCCTGGGCTTTTCATGGGTTTTCAGTCGTCCGTTTTTTCTCATATCAAGAGATAGCAGAGGGGCGATCGTGTTTATAGCGGTATAATCGCAATTTTGACATACTATACCATATTTACTATACTATATCAAACTATATATACGTAATCTGAGCTGACGTTTGACAACGTTATTCCGTACATATATAATTCTGTGACAATGATTCATGGGCGAAGAACATGAACAAATAAAGTAAGAGAAATGCGCAGATAATCATCTCGTTTCAGGTCATTCACTTAAATGTACTAAACATGTAGAGGTGACGGTGTCAATGCTCGTTAATAACGCCAATTTAGGACATTAGGCTGTTAAGACAGCTGTCAAAAGTGTTTCAACCATTTATCTAACTTAAATTTTCGCCCGCGACCCACAACTTCAAGCGGGTGAAAATTACTTATATTCGTGGTTTTTTTTTGAGAAGAAACATTTGCAAGTGTTTATCTTTAAGCACCCATTTTATGAATAATAACTTTGATTTAGCCTGCGAATGAAACAGATTCAAGACAATTATATTCGGCTTAACGCTTTAACCCTTCAACCGCCAAATTATTCAATCTGAATTTTTACCCACTTTAAGTTGTGTCTCGCTGACGCGATCCACAACATAAAGTGAGTGAAAATTATTCAGATTTGACAAAATGGAGGTCAACTGGTTTCAAATATTGCTGAGTGATGTCACATTTTATTTGCTAATAAACAATGAAAACCCGAATATATGCGGCACTGGCGGTTAAAGGGTTAACATTTTCATTTATGAAGAGTAGTAGACATCTCCAAAATGAATATTTTAACAAGTGAACATTTTCACAACACATTTAATCCCGGTGAATTGTTTGTTGCTATTTTTTGTCATTTTAAGCTAGAATTACTAACGCAATCACCAGCTTAAAATGACGAAAAATATCTATATTTATAAAAAATAGACATATCCAATATTTAATTATTGGATTAATTGAGCAACTAAAAAAAACAATTTTATCAAATTTAGTAATACTTCTATTGATCTAAACATGCTTTAAACCGTTTATATGCGGGCCTAGCAGGCCAAGGGTTCAATAATATTGGTGTATTTCAGTGGTATTTTACATGGTTTGAATCCTGTCTAATCCTGCAGGACAAGAGTTCAACGCTTTAAAACCCGGCCACACCGTTATTTATTATATGTCATCACAGGTAAACGTAGCTGCAGGTATGTCAGTTTGGATGGGGTAGTTTTACAGCACTATTTTTGTACGATCAGCCAATTGTACGTCAGGTTAATGTAAACTGGAGGTGTTATAAGCTGTATGCTAGCACGCACATCCCGAGTGCCATATCTGACCAAAATAGCACCCTGTCAATATGTTTATTAGTCCAGTGCATGATCAGGGGCATTTAGTCTCGCCAGTTTTTGGAATGATGCAGTGAAGTAAAGCTGGTACGTTAGGCATACATAATACATATATATGGTCCAGCTGTGAAACCTAGTATTACATTTACATTGTCTGATCATAATTATAAGTGATTTTATGTTTTATGAGTGAGTGAGTACTAAATACTTCATGTTAGACACCACAAACTCAATCATTAAGAGCAGACAGAGTCATCTCATATTTTGCGTTTTCTCTATTATTATAAAATATTGTGGACAGTTTCGTGGCTTTTCGGCCTCTAATTACACTATAATTATAATTATTCAAATAATTGTCAATAAATATGCATGTGCTATATGCGTGCGTATATAATTTGAGACAGATTTCAACAGAGGAATTGTCACCTTTTATACTATGACACATATAAACACAATTCACTGGCGATCGCTCCCAACATATCGTGCAGAAATAAAATTATTAAATGATTTAAGAAGTTTTTTACATTGTCTTTGCTTGGTCAAATAATTCAATCCGAATCTGGTGTTCAGATAGCCAAACGGGTGGTTAATTTATTTTACCTTTTTAAAAATATTTCAATGGAAAGGCATTTATCTATTTGACAAAATATACAGTGAATGTAAAATACTGCAGAATTACAAATATACATCGTCAAAATACAGTTGTAGAGCGCCAGTACAGCAATGACAGCAATGACAGCTGGAATGAGTGATTGGGTGTTGGATGAAGTCAAACGGAAGTGATATTTCTCAGCCTACAGATAGGATGAACAGTATTTCTAACAGATCACCAAGTTATGTGACCGCAGTGTGAGGTGCGAAAACCCACGTTGCGACGCTGGCCCAGCATTCAAACGTCATTGGGCGAACGTCTCTAGTTTCCAAAGCTGGGAAAGCGTGACAACACTAGTTAACAGTAGTCACGGTGTAGCGGTACAAACCATTGCTTACTTGCCGTCACGCGGCCGTCGCGCACTGCTGACCACATGGTGCAGGTCACGGAAAAGAGACATTTACCGCGCGGCAACTTCTTCCGGAGGGAGGCTCCGTATCCACCGCGCGCGGTAACTTGTTCTGGTGGCGAGCCTATTTTTTCTCTTCCATATTTGATGGCACGCACGGACTTTTTGAGAGGTGTGGGCTCTGTATGGGCGGTGCCAGCGAGGTGTGGGCTCTGTATGGGCGGGTTAGCGTGGTCAATATCACAATATTTCACGATGCCCAAACCTCACACCACACTCAATGTCACCATGATATCATTATGTCACGACAAGCGTTGCCGTAGCAAGTCAAAACGTTATAAGTTTTAAACAACATTTGTTCCAAAGTTAGTACAATTTACTACCATCTTATTGATTCATGGAACCAGGAATAACATATTTTCAACAATTTATACCATATGTTAAAATCGGTCGTATCGCCGCCTTCTATGCATAACGTTAGACTACATGCATCACGTCACTCATATTACACTCACATATTACCCTCAGATTGAACCCACAATGGTGATTTCTCAGAACAAAATGATTTTACCTCTTTATAAGTGCTGCTTTCAATTCGGAGGAAATCTGGGTACAGAGTACAATAATGAATCGAATGAAGATTCTAAAGAAACTGTAACGTATACACCACGTATCGACTGACATGGACACCCCAACAGACACACAAGCATTATAAAGGCCTGGTACATATTGTTTTTGGCAAAATGTTTCCCAGAAGAGAATGAGTGAGTGAATGTTGCTTCACGTCGCTTTTTAGCGGGGTGGGCCCTAGGTCTTTCTATAGTTTGGAGAGCTGCATATGCACAGCACTGACAAACATTTGACTCTTCTGGGAATCGAACCCAGAACTTGTGAACTACACTCGTATTATAAGCCAGAGCCAAACCTAATAATCCATCGCGGCCGACATTTTTTTAATGTGTGTTCTATTATAATTCGTCCCCTTGGAGTTAGAAGGTGATAAACTGCCACTTTGTAAGTGGCAGTTTAGCACCTTCTAACTCCAAAGGGACCTGGCCCATATCATCGTTTATGTTAACCGTTGCACCGCTAAGCATGACTATGGTTGTTTTAAATCCATTTTATTTGCCGATTACATCACTGATAGTGGGGATAAAGAGTCTTTAAACATCAACATTTGCAAATGTTTGCTCTCAAATCAAACAAATATCAGTAATTTCAGCCGCTTGAAGTTGTGAATCGCGGCAGCGAGGCACAACTTCAAGCGGATGAAAATTTAAATTAGCGCATATTATTAGAATTAGCTAATCAGTCCTAATTCATGTTTTGTAATCCCAATGCATCACCACAGACTGAATTCCACGAATGCTGTTTGCCAGCATATAGATGGATCCGAGACTGTGACAGAGATGATGTGACTATTGGTGATTACAGGTAAGGGCGTCCGTGTCTTCAGGTAATATTTCACCTTACACCCTGCCAACCGCCCAGCAATCAGGCTGCACTGGGGACAGACCTACCTGTTTTCACCTTGGACAAAGAAGCTCTTCAAGTCGATTTTATTGATCACCAGAGGGGAGCTGATTGGAAACCAGAGAGGTGGGGAGGGGGGGGGGTGGATGGTGAGGACTATGGATCCTGCCTCTAGGTGGGGTACAGGGCTATACGAGACACCATTAACACTTGTATTTCTACGCCAATAATTGTACCTTTTCAAGTAATTTTCAATCGAAATAAATGTCATTGAAATTGATTGAATTTGTGGTAGATGCTCAGAAATTAAACAAAAAATAAAATTTGTGAGACAGCTTATTTTCACAAATAGACATATTTTTCCTGTGCTGATTTTAAAACCTTGGAAATTACGTTAGCAATTCCAACTTCAAGTGACTAAAAACTACCAGCTGACTATTCCGCAGGACATGAGTTAACTCTCTACGCTAACCCTTGCAAAGTTGAAATGTTTTCTGTATAAACCGTGGACACCAAAGGTTTATTTTTTCAATTTGAATTCATCATAAACGACTTAGTTAACTCTTTCTGTTTCATTTGAATACAGGTCTATGTTAGGGTTTCTCAGATATTTTAATTCTATCAGTTCGGGTACCGTCTTTATACGTCAGAATCTGACGTCTACAGACGTCAGATTCTGACGTATAAAGACGGTCCCCGCACCCTAATTTCAATAATTATATCTTAGCTAAGTTCACATACAAGGTGGAAGTGAATAATTCATTGCTTGAACATAAAACACAAGTAGATAGATAGTGCTTTATTTTAAAAATGTTAACTAATGATGGCGATTGTACACAAATGAACATGCAAGATTCGAAATATAGGCACGTATTAAGTTGCGAATGTTTTTTTGCGACAAAATGATAAATTTGAACTCCAGAAATATCCCACTCGCTGAAATTAGTACAATTAGAGTACTTTAAGGATCAAAGGGGGAATTGTCCTGGATTGGAATGGGTTCTTAGCACGCACAAGGTTAACCCAGACCTGTCGTGCAGTCTAATGCTATTTGCAGGGACTGGACAATAACAAATGGGTGACATCAGGGGATTATCGTGATATGGTTCCATTTCTCCGGCGGCAATTTCTTCTTTTCTTCCAGCGGGCTTTTCAGCACTTTATGGACTGGCCCCCAGCCATTTCCCGTCAGGCGAGGCCAGCGTGTTGGTTGCGTGTCAGCCAGGCAGTAGAGACATCGGGTCTGTGGCGGGGTCCTAGGGCCTGCGGTGATGGGCCGAAAACAGCCTGCTAGCCATGCACACACCACTACATATTATGGCCCAAAGTTGAACCCTCCAAACATTGTTAAGCATCAGAAAAAAAGAGCGCAATTCCTTCAATCTCTGTTTTGGACAGAAATATATTGATATGTAGATTGATGAAATAATGTAGAATGCCACAAGGGAGTCTACACGCAGAGCGCCAGCTGAGAGCGGGTGCCCGGTCAGGGCGGGGCACTGTACCACAATAAAACATTAGCCCAATGTCAAACATTATTATACTGGGTGAATACGTTTACAGAAAGTTTCATGCAAAGTAAGTTTCATTGAAACAGATAAAAGAATTTGTGGTGGATGGTCAGCTATTGTCAAATAATTAAATTTATCATTATTCAACAATTGATAATAATTCATGAACATAACTATCTTTTGTAATCAGAAGCTGGAAATTTAGTCAGCAGCACCAGGCTCAAATGAATGATTATTCAGTCAGATTTACCTTTACTCTGCTAAGCACGAGTAAAAGTCGTTTTGATTTGTTTTATTGGGAATGAAATGTGTATTTAAACATCAAGATTTGCAAATTTTTTATCACAAATAAAACAAATATGATTATTTTTCACCCACTTGAAGTTGTAGGTCGCAGCAGCGAGGCACAACTTCAAGTGGGTGAAATTTTTAATTATTTAATTTAGTGGTTTAAGGTTTAACCCTTTCAATGCGTCTATAGCATCGGATTCTGGCGTCCATAGACGTCAGATTCCAAAGGGTAAAATCGATTCCGCACTGGAGAGTAAAATATTTATAATGGTCATAGACCGATAACATAGGTACTCAAATGAAGCAGGAAGAACTAAGACATTATGATGATTTCAAATTGAAATGTGTGACCGGATAACTTTCCCTTTTGTCAGCATATATACGTGGCAAATTGTCAACTGCATTTCACCCACATTCAAGGTACATTTTTCAATAATTGAAAAGAATAATAATTAGCAAGATCCACAGAATCCCATGGTGGGGGCCCAAAGACATCCGAGTCTACAACTAATGTGGTTCGAACGTTGAAACAAAGCTAGTCTGCTATAAGTATCAGGCTTACGCCATCTCCTCAGCCTTTGAACTGTTAGGACATTTAGTGCACGTGGGCATTCCCAGGACCCTCCTCCCCCAACCCCCTATAAGATATCAAACGGTGCTCATTTGAGTGCGATATGGGAAAATACAGCACTCGTTAGATAAAAAAATGGGGAGCCATTAATAGAACACTTTATTCGTGGAACGCGTGCTCTATTTACCCATATTACACGAAAAATGTCCAAAGTTTGTATTTTCTCACACGATAATGTCACACATGACATAACTGCCATACATTGCAGTTCAAACTACAGCTATAGTGCGATATAGACTGATACCGGTGTATGTCTCATATAGTGAAACCACTGCACAGAGTATGAGAAACGTACAAATCGCACCTGAAGCTGAATCCATGTGATGTGTTAAGTTATAGATTCCCTTAACCCTTTCAAGTCTGAATTTACCATTGTAATCTTCATCCACTACAAGTCGCGAATTGCTGTCGCAATTCTCGACATGTACTGGATGATGATGACTTGAAGTGGGTGGCAAATGAAAAAAGATGCTATTATTAAAACAGCTCTATGGGAATTTTTGTTAAAAAGTCCCTAGATGTAGGAAATCAAATCATTTTTCAAAGATGCATAATGATGCTTTGATGCATCGTCAGGGCTTTACTCTTACAGCGCGGGGCCCACTTTAGTCGTCAGAATCTGACGTCTGTAGACGTCAGATTCTGTCGACTAAAGTCGATCCCCGCATTGCAAGAGTAAAAATATTTCTAATGGCCGTAACATAGGTATTCAAAGGAATCACAAAGAGCTAACGAAGACATTTATGATGATTTCCAATTTAAAAAAAACAACATTTGGTTGCGATGTTTCTTACAAATTAATTCAAATGAAAACTGACGAACCTCCACGTGATGTATGGAGAATCTGACCGGAGAATCAACACACTGCGTCAATACGGATACCATGGAAAACACCATACGCTCACCCAATGCTGTTTTAATGTTGGGACAGCGTCGCAGACGGTGGACCAGAATTGAAACAGAATTGGGTCGATTACTTGTTTGCTGGTGTCCTGGTCCGTATGGAGCTGACAGGCAGCAAATATAACACAGAACATGGGCCACCGTCTGAGACGCTGATACAGCACTCAAACAACATTGAGTTGATGAATCTAGTTGGAAAACATCAGCGAAAAAAAGATAGATAACACATACGGAAAAATATATGCCTATTACCATATACTCACCCTGAGTGAGTGAGTGAGTGAGTGAGTGAGTGAGTGAGTGAGTGAGTGAGTGAGTGAGTGAGTGAGTGAGTGAGTGAGTGAGTGAGTGAGTGAATGAGTGAGTGAATGAGTGAGTGAGTGAGTGAGTGAGTGAGTGAGTGAGTGAGTGAGTGAGTGAGTGAGTGAGTGAGTGAGTGAGTGAGTGAGTGAGTGAGTGAGTGAGTGAGTGAGTGAGTGAGTGAGTGAGTGAGTGAGTGAGTGAGTGAGTGAGTGAGTGAGTGAGTGAGTGAGTGAGTGAGTGAGTGAGTGAGTGAGTGAGTGAGTGAGTGAGTGAGTGAGTGAGTGAGTGAGTGAGTGAGTGAGTGAGTGAGTGAGTGAGTGAGTGAGTGAGTGAGTGAGTGAGTGAGTTAGTGAGTGAGTAAATCATTGCTTTACGTCACTGTTCGGCACAAATGGCCTTTTAAGTGACATTGTAATACGATAACAACGTTGTAGTCAATTGATGAGATGAATGATGTACAGAATGCTGATGATGATGCGAGGGTGATGAGTGAGTGAGTGAGTGATGCAACATACTTTACTCAACGTCAACAACATCACCTGGTTTGAGGACATCTTCGCCACTTTGTTTTCAGGGCCAAGTTAGAATGGGTTGATGGCCCTAATGATAGATAAAACAAGTCCGGAGTGCTGCATTTATCGATTAATAATTTATTCGTTGGCGATAGAACTACATGTCTGGCTTCATTAATTTTATGTTCTCAAATGCTGAAGAATAGAAGGGGAATTTATGTCACGCGAAATGTACTTGGGATAGATTTTTCTATCAGCTGAATATAGCAACAGTACAATGCTGGATTATAGTTGGCCCACCGTCCGCGACGCTGAACCAACATTAAATCAACATTGTCGTGTCTACTGCGTTAGTTACCCTTCTGCTGCCGAATTGTGTTTACCCCCTCAAGGCTGTAATTTATAAATGCAATTTCCACCTTCATATGATGAAAAATTGATATTTATGTGAAAAATAGACATCTCCAAAATTGAATAATTTCACTAACTTAGCATCTTTCACAAAGTGTTTTTATCAATTTCTGTGGTATTTTATTTTTTTGTTACCATACATATACGACCCCAACATTACAAGGATTAAGTGTTTAGCTCGCTGTCCTGGGAGAGAGAGGGTGTATTATATTCAGTTTGCGTCTTGCTCGCGGATTTACTGTTATGGCCGTGACGTGCTCGCTCCCATCAGCAGAAACCGCTAATATGTTAGCAGAATACACCAGCGACACAAGAACAATGCTGTTTTAATGTTGGTCCAGCGTCTGCGACGCTGGCCCAACATTGAAACAACATTGGTTCAGTGGTCATATCAGCAGAATCCGCTAAAATGTTAGCCCTACTTGGGGTGAATTCTGATGACTAAGGATCAACCGAATATCTTGGTCAGTCTCCGCAGAGTCAAGGCACTACGAATCCAGAATCAAGGTACCGCGAATCCGGAGTCAAGGCACCACGAATACAGAATCAAGGTACAGCGAATCCATAGTAAAGGTACTGCGAATACAAATTAAAGATACCGCGAATCCAAAATAAAGGTACTGCGAATCCAGAATCAACGTACTACATATCCAGAATCAAGGTATACCGAATCCAGATTCAGGATACAGCGAATCCAGAATCAAGGTAGCGTGACGAATCCAGAGTCAAAGAATCAGTATGGGACACCCTTGTGCTGCTGGGACTGTTTCAGACCCATAAAATGTCATTGAAATTTATCAAATAGGTTGCGGAAAAAAAATCCAATATGAGACGCGTCTAGTTTTCATAAGAAATACATATTTTTCGTCATTCGAAGCCGGAAATTGCGTTAGTAATTCCCGCTTCAAATGAATAAGAAATAAAAGTAAACAATACAACGGGATAAGGGCTTAGAACAATACATTTTGAAAAAAATGTGTTTTTTTATAAAATTATGTTTTTAATGATTTGCCAGTTTTCCCCTTTCTGTGGGTAAGGCGCGGGTGGTAAGCTGCAACTAACTCAAAAGTGGTCACAGACAAGAAGAATCTTAACGCAGGGAAACACCTAGCAAACAATGTGTTTTCTGCCCAGCAGACACAAGACGATGAATCAATGTTGGTTTAACATTGGTCCACCGTCTACGACGCTGGACCAACGTTAAGCCAACATTGATTCATCGTCTTGTGTCTGCGGGGTGGGCATCAGTGACTTTCTGGAACCACATTATTTAGACAGAGAAATCTGTGGGGTATAGCGTGGGAAGACGTTCAATTAGCATTTTTCTGAAACTGCTAGACATACGCGTAAAGTACGCTCCAACTCACTCATTAACCATCCCATATCTGGAATATTATATACCTAGACTAATTGTCACACATGTTAAGCCTCGAATCACCCAGCGATGCAGGGCTGAACATCACATGGATGAAAATGACTCAGAAAATAGTGAATTATCCCGTTATCTAAGGTGTGGTGCTTGTACTAATAATCAATCTACATGATACAGAAGTGATGCGTATTGGTTTATATAATTGGGAGAGTTCGCCTGAGTGATCAGGTATAAAGTAGACTGGGGGATTAAGGATGCTTCAGTTGTGTTGTGTGGGGAGCCCTACGTGATGAAGCCTGGGGGCTGTGGTGCGCGCCGCTACCCGCTTTATTCTGGTCACGCGCGCCGTGCCGGTGTGTGTGCCGGGCGGGCTTACCCGGGGGAGGGCCGCCGTACGTGCTCCTCAGACCCCCGAGCCCAACACCGCTCATGTACATGCCCAACGTTTGGCCAGGCGTTCATTCTTCCGATATTTTGCTTGTTTTCTTTTTTATGAATTCTCCCAATGCTGAATGATTTACGTAGTGCTCAATTTTTTGTGAATTTTTTTTCAAATTTTGAAAAAGAGCGCTAAGCACGAATCTAAGATTTTGTTTTCAATCAGTTTTATTAAACGTTGAAATCACTGTTATTGGGAACGAAATGTATGTTTAAACATACAGATTTGCAAATGTGTTGTCTCAAATTAAGCAAATAGCAGTAATTTTCACCCACTTGAGGTTGTGGATCGCGGTAGCGAGACACAACCTCAAGTGGGTGAAAATTTAACTTTTTAATGCAGGGCTGGGGTTTAATATATTTCATATTTTCGAAAAATGATGGTTATGATATTAGGCTGGGTCAGGAATGTATCCTTCGTAAAAAAGTAAATTCTGTATATGTCTGCGCGGTGACTATTGAGAGTTTACTGTATTTAGTATGGCGCGTGCGGCACGTCTCTTCACCAGACCCTATCTATTGTCAACACAGCGTCTTCCGCGCCACATGCAACCGTGCTCACAAAAACAACGACAGCCAGGCAAACACCAGATGCGAACACAATGCTGGCCTAATGCTGGCCAGAGTAGTAGACGATGGGCCAGCATTAATACAACATAGTGTCAATGTCTTGTGTTTACTTGGAGTTCTCCCTCTGGAAATAATGTCACGTTAATATAAAATCCCGTGCATCAATATCCTTAAATGTTAGCTGAATTTATTTAAAATGATTTATCACATCCCGTAAACTACACTAAGCTGAAACGCTAAATTAATTGGACTTTTCACCCACTTGAAGTTCGACCAAAATTAACGTCGATACAAAGGTTTCAACAATACATCAAAGTGGCCGCCATTTACGTGATCGCCCAGTCACATTGAGAAGGGAGAAACAATGATATTTCTCTGAAAAACCAACGCATGATCAGCGGGATTCGAACCCGGAACGCATGCATGACTGGCGAGGCAGTCAGGCGCTCTACCATAGCGCCACGTCCCCTTCTCTCTTGTTGTGTCTCGCTACCGCGACCTACAACTTCAAATCAGTGAAAAATATTCACATTTGTTTAATTTGAAATCAACCATTTGCAAATCTTGATGTTTAAACACTCATTTCGTTCCCAATAACAGTGATTTAACAAGATAAAATGACACGATGTTAAAATGGTGGTTATAAAGCTTCTATGGTTATAAATCGTGCTTTATTCACCATCTAGGGTTGCAATGGGTAGAACAGAGATAAGGGATTCTACCTATTAGGGTTTTGCACTTTATTTGCCATGATATCATCGTGCAAAACATCACAGCGCCAGATTGAAGCATCGCATGAGACAGTGCCATCCAACACGACACGGTGATCCAATGTTGGCTCAACGCTGGCCCGCCGTCTACGACGTCGGCCCACCATTGAACCAACATCGGATGAACGTGCATGACACGGTGCCATCAACTCCTGCTGCATTTCTAATTGTGAACACGAACGAAAATATCCGCAGCAAACTGCCTCTATTCAGCAGGTGCCTATACACTAATGGAAGAGGAAAAACAGAAAGAGGCATTCTGTGCAGGCAATCATAACATGTAAACCATCCTTATTGGTAGGATTCAGTCTGTAATAGAACACACTAATGATTGGAAGAAAACTCAAAACGCAAAAAGTATATTAGCTGTTGTATACAGTTATAATTTGTTATGTTGATCAGTTTCAAATAGTTTCTTGTATTATTGTCCCAACAACATATATCACCTGTTAAGTATATAAAACATGATGAGACAAACTGTTGGATATCTTCTTACAACAGCGTAAAAATAGCAAGGAATTCTAATATAGGCTACTCAAGTTAAAACACTTTTCGCGATTTTCCGATGAACGCTGACCCAATATTAAAGCAGCAGCACTGGTTCAAGGTTTCCTGGATACATAATGTAACACGAGTAAGGAGATTAAACGTATTAGCTGAATATTATAATCCTACTTTCGCATGCATCTGCTGTGTTTTTAATCTGTTCCCGGTCAACTCAGGGCGCTGAGCTGTCTCAATGCTGGGCCAGCGTCGGAGATGCTGGCCCAGCATTGAGACAGCACTGGGCCAGAGTGTCCACTTCTAACACGGGCTGTTGGACTTATCAATTCACCATCAGAGAGGATAAATAATATAGCTGTACATTCTTTCACAGCTGCCCAATCACCGGGGTATTTTGTATTATTATTTGAGGGGTAGGTCCTTCAGCAGGTCCTCCCAGGAAGTGGCAGCCTCATATAGGAAGCCCTTTAACCCTTTATCTGCTGTGGATAAATTAACCCTTTGAACTCGATGCATCAAAGCATCATTTTGCACCTCTGAAGAATGATTTAATTTCCTACACTTTTTTTCAAGTCGAGAATTGCGACTGATAAATTCAGGCTTCAAAGGGTTAACTAACTTTGAATGCATCATATTTTTATTCTGCATAACAGTGAATAAAAATGATTAAAAGTTAGCAAATTTATAAAAAAAATACGTGCCTAGTGTAATTGTAATAATCAATAAGCTCCTAACGTGTTGGTTTTCATGGGGAAATTTTGATATTAAATTAATTTTAATCAAATGACACAATGAACCATGAAGTTGAACAGATACAAGTGATTTGGGCCTAGGCCTGCAGGTAGATTAGTGCAAGTTTAATCTTATGAGAATAAATTTTTAAAACAGCGCACTTAGAATGTTGATTGGGCTATATTCTAAATCATTGAAGTTACGTATTATAAACCTCAATTTGTAGGCTAATTGCATTTTAACAATCAATATCCAATTATTAATGATGTCAATGTACAGAGTTTGTCGTAAAATATTACTTAAGGTCACTGTTCGATCGGAATTTGTATATAATACGAATTATGATCGAACAGTGACCTTAAGTAATTATTCCGATCGAGCAGTGACCTCAGTTAATTATCTTATACGACTTTGTAACACGGCAATGTGTAAATGGTTAAAATGAGCGATGAACAAATGGCGCCACGAGGATGGAGTAATTGAGTAGGTATGGTAATTGCAGAGTGGTCCTTCTCTAACCCGTGGCCGAGCGGTAGTGTGTTCGGCCTCAGACCGCCAGGAATATAATTTCTAATCCTGTGTTTGAAGGGCAGATTCACCAGCATCTGGCCCAGTTCTCAGTTTAGCCTGTATGTGCACACAAGTGGCATAATTTAATGCCCCTTTCATTCATTCATTCATTCATTCATTCATTCATTCATTCATTCATTCATTCATTCATTCATTCATTCATTCATTCATTCATTCATTCATTCATTCATTCATTCATTCAGTCATCCATCCATCCATTCATCCATCCATCCATCCATCCATCCATCCATCCATCCATCCATCCATCCATCCATCCACCCTTTCATCAATCCATCCATCCGCCCTTTCTTCCATCCATCTATCCATCCATCCATCCATCCATCCACCCATCCATCCATCCACCCACCCACCCACCGACCCACCCTACCCCCCACCCACACACCCACCAACCCATCCATCCATTCATCCATCCATCCATCCATCCATCCATCCATCCATCCATCCATCCATCCATCCATCCATCCACCCTTTCATCCATCCATCCATCCATCCATCCATCCATCCATCCATCCATCCATCCATCCATTCATCCATTCATCCATTCATCCATTCATCCATCCATCCATCCATCCATCCATCCATCCATCCACCCTTCCATCCATCCATCCATCCATCCATCCATCCATCCATCCATCCATCCATCCATCCATCCATCCATCCATTCATCCATCCATCCATCCATCCATCCATCCATCCATCCATCCATCCATCCATCCATCCATGGGAGTGAATAATGATTCACGTCGCTTTCTGCACAATCATGGCAATATCGCGACAGAAGGAAGCACGTAGTCGGGTCTATGCCCTATACTCTTATCGAATAACTTCAAGGGTTCTTCATAGTGCACAGTACCAGAGACAGCACTGTACACTCCAGGCCTTCGAACAGCTTGAAACACTGTATATGCACGATCTCGATGACCAATATCTAAAATTTGTGACAGTGATATATGTGACATATCACTTTAATTTCACAAATACAATAATTTCCAGTTACTTCAAATAACTAAAAGGCAAGCGTGATCGTTCATAGGTAATTAGGGTAACTTTGAACACAAACAAATTAAATTATATGGAATCTTAATTCAATGTGTTAATATCATTCTTAATTTGGGTATAGGATATGGCCCTTTGTGCAACACCGAAAAATATTTCTATTTTATTGTATTAATACTGTGGGTCTCCAATCACTAAACTATAATCTATAAAGTAACATTCAGTGGAGCTGTTAAAACAGTATTTTCTCAGTCTCGTGTTTTTCCCTAAGTTGTTTATTTCTGTGGATACAGCGTGTAGCGGGTTAATACATACAGCAGCTGGCCGGGCAGACAAAGCCACAGGAGGTTCAGGGCGGTGCCTGATCAGGCCGCTACATACTTGTAACGTGGCAACGTCACCGAGACTGCCACCTTAAACGGTGCCGGGGCCCACTGGGGTGTTGCCTGGGTTACACTGATACCCCCCCTCAATCAGAGTGATTCCTACCCGCTAAGGGGATATCCGACCGGCGTGGCGCTGCCATGGCAACCATTAGCCAATGCACGAGACTAGTTCATAAACACGTTAGCTTCAGATTCTTAGCGTCGGTTCGGTGACGGCACAGCGTTGCAGACGTTGGCATAACACCGCACCAACACTGTACCATCCTATTTTGGATGGACATAATAGGCAGATAGATGTCAACAAGTCTTCTTGTCAAAGTGACCCATTCAGTACCAGAGTATGGGTACTGCCGGGGCAACCGACATCAATAAATAATAGAAGTTAATGTAATAGCGGCGCCAATGTGACCCATTAAATACCAGAGTCGACACAGTGACTGGGCAACCAAGATTTGACAAATAAGACAACCCCTGTGATAAAGCGTCAAAGCGGCCGTTGAACTCCTAACCAGCTGACGCGAGACGTCTAGTCAATGTTGTGGTAATGTTGGACCAACGTCACAGACGGTGGCCCAGCATTAACATTGACTCGACGTCTAGCGTTTTAAGGATAAACATTTCAGGGTAACCACTTACGGTGACCGGGCAACGAATGTGAACTGATAATTGAACTTAGTCACGGTGCTGTCAAATAAATTAAATATTAAAATATGCATATTTATCGGGCATCTAAAGTGGCAGATTATTGATATACCAGTCATGTTTTATGCATGGTATCTGCGTATTTTGTAACCGTAAAAGGATGAGGAGGTCCGATCAACCCTTTAAGCCCCCACGATGCATTAAAGCATCATTTTACATCCCTGAAAACATACTCAATTTTCCTACAACTAAGAGTTTTAAAACGCAAATTTCCATGAAACTGGTTTACCAATACATGGCAATTTTCTTTAATTTTTAAACTACATCAAATCATCTTCATCCACTACAAGTCGAGAATTGCGGTAGCAATTCGCGGCTTGTAGCGGATGAAGATGACATTGTTAAATTCAGGCTCGAAAGGGTTAACCCTTTCGATAAGGGCTTAAAAGCAGTATTATTTGTTTATTATACTGATCTGTGTTACAATAATTCATGGAATGATTACAAACATCAAAATAAAAGCACACCCAGCCCCGACACGGGCTTATGAGCAGTTTAAATATAGGGGGCCTAGTAACAATATTTAACCCTTTCAAGCCTGAATTTACCATAGTCATCTTCATCCACTACAAGCCGCGAATTGCTGTCGCAATTCTCGACTTGTAGTGGATGAAGATGATTTGATGTGGTTTAAAAATTGAACAAAATTACCACGTACTGGTAAACCAGTTTCATGGAAATTTTTGTTCAGAGACCCTTAGTTGTAGAAAATTAAGTCTGTTTTCAGGGATGTAAAATGATGCTTTAATGCATCGTGAGGGCTTAAAGAGTTAATCAATATGCATGATGCGAGATAAAACAATAACATATTCCAAATAATAAAAACATTGTGACATTACATCTCTATATTATAGTCGTTAGTTATATATACACTTTGCGAATGTTCCATGACTTTTCTACAATGTGAAGAACATCTGTTGAACTAGTGAAAAGAACTAGTGAGAAACAGCAGGAACAGTGGATGTTAGAGTTAGCGACCTATACATTTACAACTACACAGTTAATGAAAGAACATTACATCTGATTTCCTCTCTAAAATTGAGCAGTTTCCACAGGACACATGGTAAGAAACAACATCGGGGAAAAGAAATTGAGAAAAAATACAATATTTACAGCCACCAAAAAAATATTTAAAAGATTCAACGTAAAACCTAATATGATGAACCATGCAAAAAATATAAAACGTATAATTAAAAGAGACACTTTGATATTATTTAACTCATAATAAAATAGATTTTTTTAAACATAACCCCGTAAAAGAGACACTTTCATATATAACTTATAATAAAAAAGGCTTATTTGAAACATAACCCCATAACGACCACATAGCAAACAGCTATGTGTTAGTTATGTGGTCGTTATAGAGGTTATATTTCTAATAAGCCTATTTTATCATAAGTTATGGCCTGGTCGTCTCCTTCTAAATATTACCAACGAGTATTTTGGCGGGATGTCAACAAGCCCATTTTGGGGTAAGGTAAATAATGAGCACTTTGCTGCAGTCCGTCCCATTTAGAGGCTTAACAGCGCATAGACAGGAATTTACAGCTCAGGGCTTATTAAATACAGTAATTCACACAGGTTCACACACGCATGCTTATGTTCGTTAGACATGAAATTCTCTAGAGATCACGAACGTCGTAAAATTGATTGAATTGTATTAAACCATTACAAAACTATACAAAGTGTAGCAATAAAAATATAGCATTAACCTGACACACGCACGCGCGTTGCACAATCAATCAATCAATCAATCAATCAATCAATCAATCAATCAATCAATCAATCAATCAATCAATCAATCAATCAATCAATCAATCAATCAATCAATCAATCAATCAGTCAATCAATCAATTAATCAATCAATCAATCAATCAATCAATCAATCAATCAAAGAAGCAAAGGATCAATCAATTAATTAATTAATTGAAAGACAGGCAGTTTTTACTCGTACATATTATTTACATATGATGTCGAAATAAATGATGAAGACTTAAAAAGGGGGCCTCAAAAAAAGTTAGCATTATTTAAATCCAACTTTAAATACAACAACCAAAAGTCGGTTGACTAAAGATAATACCCAACGATTTGTCCCTCAAAATTGTTCACTTGTCTTCATTCATGATTATGCATCATCTCATTTTATTTCTGAGATGCGATTGACTATGTGCAGATGATTCCCATATCGTCTATAAGGGAGATGTTAATGTGGTTACAGACAAATGGTATTCTGTGAAACGCAGTGACGTCACTCGGTGAAAACAAGGTTATATAACACCTCTCTCCCATACTTCATTCTGTGAAACGCAGTGACGTCACTCGGTGAAAACAAGGTTATATAACACCCCTCTCCCATACTTCATTCTGTGAAACGCAGTGACGTCACTCGGTGAAAACAAGGTTATATAACACCCCTCTCCCATACTTCATTCTGTGAAACGCAGTGACGTCACTCGGTGAAAACAAGGTTATATAACACCCCTCTCCCATACTTCATTCTGTGAAACGCAGTGACGTCACTCGGTGAAAACAAGGTTATATAACACCCCTCTCCCATACTTCATTCTGTGAAACGCAGTGACGTCACTCGGTGAAAACAAGGTCATATAAGAACCCTCCCCCATACTTCATCGTATTAGCCAGCCCGGTGAAAACAAAGGAGGTCGAGGTCATTGAGTTTCACAGAATATATGAAATGGAGAATAAACTATGACGTCCTAAACAGGGACCTATATATAATAAATGTCCTCACAATGAAGGGGGGGGGGGCAAGCATTGATAATAGAGGAGGTATCTCAACCAGAACGTGAGGGGTGTAGTAAACTGAGGGTATTTAATTATACCAGTCATCCACATGTCTCTACTCAGCTAGTGCCATGAATATTAACCAGTGAATTCTACGTGACGGGATTGTCTAACAAACAAGGCACTAGACATGCTGGATATAATTCAGGCAATCGCCTGAGAGGTTTGTAGTGTATGAGCAGGGAGGTGTACAGAACTGGAAGGAGTGAAACCACTGGCGATGAAATCAGTCACTATTTTAGTGACTACACGGTGGACAAGCTACATTGAACCTCTGGCTCGGTGTTGGGACGGCGCCGGAAACGGTGGTCGGCATTGAGTCACCATAGGACCAATGTCTCAGTCTTTAGCATGTTTAATGTCGACCATAGACGTCAGAAGCTGACGTCCATAGACGTCATAATCTGACGTCTAAAGTCGATCCCCGCATTGAAAAGAGTAAAATATTATTAATGGCCCCACGATGCATTAAAGCATCATTTTACACCATTGAAAACTTACTTGATTTTTTCACAGCTAAGGGTTTTAGAGGGCAAATTTCGATAAAATTGTTCCACGAATACATAGTAATTTTCTTTAATTTATCACCCACATCAAATCATCTTCATCCACTACAAGTCGAGTATTGCGACAGCAATTCGCGGCTTGTAGTGGATGAAGATGACAATGGTGAACTCAGGCTTGAAAGGGTTAAATTAAAATATATCAGCGTTTTCGGGGTTAATGCCGAGTAGGTGCGAGACCGTAACAGATTTAACCATCAGTGGAAATCTGAACTGTCAAAAAAACTGTTTGTATGTCAAGATACTCAATGTCCATGTTTGTGATAATTCTGGAGCATGCTGAGGGACCAGGCAAAAAATTGGGGCGCTGATTTAAAAAAATTATACTCAAATGACCATTTTACATCGAAAAGTGACGCCAATCATTATTTCATAGCTATATGTATTTATAGGGCTCATATCATACAAGAAGTGACTCAAATTAAAACATTGTCAAACACACGCTATCAACCCTTGGCCTGCTAGGCTCGTATATATCCGGTTTAAAGCATGTTCTAGATCAATAGAAATATCACTCAAATTGAGAAAATAGTTTTTAGTAGATGCTTAGTTAATCCAATACTTCAATATTGCGGATAAACATTTTTCGTCATTTGAAGCTGGAAATTGCGTTAGCAATTCCAGCTTCAAATGAATGAAAAATAGAAGCAAACCTTTCAGGAGCACAAGGGTTAACCCTTACGCCGCTGATCACGTCTATGGTTGTTTTTAATCCATAAAATGAGTTTTTAGACATCAAGATTTGCAAATGTTAGGTCTCAAAATAAACAAATATGAGTAATTTTCACCCATTTGAAGTTGTGGGTTGCGATACGTGCCACAATTTCAGGTGGGTGAAAATTTAAATAACAATTGAGACATGGCGGGTTAATTGGTTCAAAATATTTTTTCTCACACGGCCCAAAAGCGAGCCTGGTGTAAATAGACATGTACGCCCTGCTGGCCATTATTTACACCCTGTTCCACCTGAGAGTGGCCCCACAGGACTCCAAGCTATTGATGGGAATATTACTATTATTCACATTCCGGTATATATTTCCAGATTGTACTGAGAAATAAATAAATAAATAAATAAATAAATAAATAAATAAATAAATAAATAAATGAATGAATGAATGAATGAATGAATGAATGAATGAATGAATGAATGAATGAATGAATGAATGAATGAAAACATAATTGAATGAATAAATGAATGCACAATATGCTACAGTGCGTTATGCTACATTTGTGCTGATATAGGCTAAACCGGGTCAGAATAACCGCCTGAGGATGGAGAGGTGAATAAAATGGCACTGCCTTTCCCACAATAATATTAATAATCGTTACTGTTGAATACCAGAGCGAGGGACGAACCTGGAAGCTGCGATGTGACCGATATTCGGTGTAACAACTCTAGTACACTAGGGCCCCACCCAGCTAAGAAACGAACAAGGACAAAAAGTTGATGAATGGAGATAGTTTGAGCGAGTTTATCATCCTTATCCTGGGTGCGTGTTATCATGTCATCTGTCCAAGCTATACGTTCTCTGGGAGAGATATAACATCTGACTAACACATTCTGGACGATAAACTTATAAAAAATAACTCTTGTTTTATGTCATTTAGCTCTATACAAGTATTCGTGATATGAAAAGGCGTGGTGCAGTGCTATTCAAGTCATTCACATGTGTACACTTTATTGAAATTTCAATCCTTTTTATCTTCAAATATGATTGCTCACAAACAAATCTCCATTCAGAGATTTAACTATAAGACGCACAATTTCTAGGCAGATGACTGTTTGATGTATATGATCACTGATGATGTATACGGGTATCAATGATGCATGCAAACTCTGCACGATTTTATCAAAATCGCTTACACTTTTTAAATTGCAATCAGTATTATCTACACAGAAGATTTATTGCCCAGATATAAGATTGTCAGCCAGATATACAACACAGACGCCCTGCTAAAACATCAAAACGTTGACTGAATGCTCAGCCAAGCTAGTCCGCCAGCCAACTATGGATTTTCGGTATAGCATTGTTTTGGTTATTAAAAAGCAAAAAATGGGAGGACCAATAGGGATCACGGAATAATTAGAGCGTTTCAGAATGTTCCAAAATGTGCCAAAAATATGTGTAGCCGTGCATGTGACAAGGCAATATTGCAAATTCTAGGTCAAAACGGCTTAACCAACCTATTATCGTCAGTATTTGCTCCCGATTATACATGTAGCAAACTGCACCGCTGCACCAGCCAAATTAGTTCTTGAGTATTTGGTGGAAACACCTGGAATTCTCACGCTTGAGCTCACATTTTGGGCCTTCTCATTTAGTAAAAGGGTGGTTCTCCTTAGTTTGGACATCGCTGACACCCTAGTAGTTGTCTGTGGGTTGACCCACGGTCAGTGACAAGGAGCCTGCAGTATTCAGCCTGCTTCTTCTTTCCTGCATGTATATAGCCTTTATGGTGTAGACCGTGGATTGCAACATTCGTTCATTGCTTTCAACATGGTGACTGAGAGCGATCTCCACCCAAGGGCTGAAAAATGCTCACAACTTGTTTGTATAAATTATGGAGACCAAAGAGGTTTTTCAATTTGAAATCACCATTAATGTCTTAGTTAGCTCTTTCCGCTTCATTTGAATACCTATGTTACTGGTCTACGGCTGCCATTATATATTTCTTTTTAATTCTCTCAGTGCGGAGATTGACGTCAGATTCTGACGTCTAAAGTCGGTCCCCGCGCTCCAATGGTTAATGAAGTAGCGGAAAAGGGGCTGAGCATACGTGAATGTAGGTGAAATGATTCTGAATTTTGATAATTTAAACCACCTGATTGATCGCGGTCAAGTATTAGATACAGGCGTCCAAAAGTAGGTTTCCCACGTTTTTATACGGGCTCAATCTGTGGCTGAATTCTTCCGTTTCAGTGACGTTGGGGGCTAGTGGCTCCTGTGGCGTGAGGACTCGCCATCGGGTATGTGCCATAGACAGGCGGAATACCTCCCCCGGGCCCCACATCTCGCTTGTTCACAACGCCAGTAATTACCCAGTGTCGATTGCATATGGCAGATGAGGTATTGGGCAAATTTGCCTTGTTAGTCGCCGTGAGAGCCGTCTAATTCCGCGGCGACATGCGATCCTTGTCCGTCCCGCTCTACACGAGCCCTGTACGCATGACCACGGGATGCGACAGGGATGTGACGGCGATACGGGGCTGGCCCAATGCTGCTTTAATGCTGGGCCAGCGTCGTAGACACTGGCCCAACATCAAAACAGCATTGGGTCAACGTGATATGACATGACGCAAGATACAGAGACTGACCGATGATGTTTTACTTTTGGGCCTGTGTCGTAGACGCTGTACCAACATTAAAACAGAATTGGTTTAACGTTTCGTGTTTGGGCTAGCGTCGTAGAGGATGAACCAATAATAAAACAGCATTGGATGAACTTCCGTGTTATAGCATCACGTCGCGGCGACAGGACATGGAAGGCCAGTGTCACTAAAAGTGACATGGGGACACGGTAATCAACTAATGGAGCAGCTAAACAGGTCGACAAGATTAGGTTCACAATTTTTTACACGGGGGGGGGGGGGTGGGGCAGATGTCGCAGTAACATAAACAAAATAAATGTCCCATAAGGCAGAAAGGGGGGAACATAAAATAAACATATGTTGAAGAAAGTAGTTAGTGAAAGTAGTTAAGTGACGTTAAAACAGTGTACTAATAGCCCATTGATGCTGATGTCAGTGTGGGGTGGGAGTTATTGGCATGGTGGGTTATTGAGAGTGTTTCCATTCATTGCTGGCCAATCAGCATGCAGTACGTCCCAGGAGGGGAAATCCTTGAGACCAATAGGGCATACCATATTTGGAGATGGATGTCAGCTATTGTGTCACATTTTGAATGATGTCATCGCTGGCTAATCACTGATCAGGATACAAAACATTCTCCCCAGAATAATGCTTGTTACCGGGCCCTGTAATTTGCATAAGTTGCGCCCAATCAGAACATAGCTGATTGATTATGCTGGACAAGGGCCATTGTTGATCAGCCAATAACATTTCTGTTTGAACAGACTTGTGTACTAACCTACTACCAGTAGTTAAGGGACCGTCAACATCGAACAGTCTTGTTTTGTATCAAACTGATATAAGGAGCTTTATGCGTATATGTATCTACTGATAGGGTCCCCGGAAATAAGGCCAATGGTCAGCTTTATGAATGGAATTCACCCATCTATCAGTTTTATGAATGAAATGACGTCACTTTTTGTCTCAAATTCAGAGACCAGATTCTGATAATAATGTACCTGGGCTGACGCCCAGCTACAAAAACGTACATTTAAAACTGTACAGCCACCACACACACACACGTCCAATATTTTACAGATAGCAGGATTGTCAGTTTCATTGTGTGTCAAAAGTGTATCCAATCAACTATTTTTCTCAAAAGAAATGCGAGAGATTTGTAAAATTCAAAATTCCATGCCTTTTCCAAAGAATAAACCCTGTAAATACTGAATTTACCACTGAAATCTTCATCCACTCGAAGCCTCAAATTCTCGACTTGTAGTGGATGAAGATGACCTGGAATGGGTGGCAAATTAAATAAAATTGCTATATACATTGTTAAAACAGATTCATGATTTTTTTCGAGCCAAACTCTTAGGGAAATTAAGCCATTATTCAGGAACGCAAAAATTCCAGCTTATGATAATTACATATAATAGATTTATAGAACATATCTATTACGCCAATAATGATTAGCCAACATATCGCTGTTAAGAAAAACCTGGATGGAAAAGAAGCTTAAGCATGAGTGACACCTGCAAACAAGAGACGTTGACCCAGTGATGGACTAATGTCGGGCCACCATCTACGATGTTGGCCCGCCATTAGACAAGCAATGGATCAACATCTCACATTTCTTCAGAATAATAACCTATGAGGAAGCAGTTAGAGTAAAACGCTTCGCTATGGGCGGGTGGTGCGAAGCGCTGGTAAAGTTAGTTAATTAGAGAAGCCGTGGGCCTCACACAACAGGCAGTCAGCACTTTAATAACTAAGGTTTTTAGTTCCAATTTTCACTCACTTGAAGCTGTGCCTCGCTCACGCGATCCACAGCTTCAAGTGAATGAAAATCATCAAGATATGTCTGGAGGTCACGTGACCTCAAATTTAACAGCTATGATACATATTTCACATTCAAAAGACGCTTTTTAACTCATAAAGCGCTGAAATATTTTTGTATAAACGTGGAGACCAAAGGTGTTTTTTCAATTGGAAACCATCATAAATGTCTCAGTTAGCATTTTCCCCTTTATTTGAATACCTAGATGTCATGGGTCAACGGCCATTATAAATATTCTACTCTCTCAGTGCGGGGACCGACTTTAGATGTCAGAATCAGACGTGTCTATAGACGTCAGATTCTGACGTCTAAAGTCGATCCCCGCACTGAAAGGGTTAAGGTAAAAATAAAAAGGTTGAACACGATTATAGTGGTGCCTAGCCCCCAAAGGGTTGGTATGTTTTTAGGTAGTTGTTGTCCGCGTTATGATGACGCTCGTTCGTGACAGAGGCTGTTTTCCACGCTTCATCGTATTAGCCAGCCCGGTGAAAACAAAGGAGGTCGAGGTCATTGAGTTTCACAGAATATATGAAATGGAGAATAAACTATGACGTCCTAAACAGGGACCTATATATAATAAATGTCCTCACAATGAAGGGGGGGGGGGGCAAGCATTGATAATAGAGGAGGTATCTCAACCAGAACGTGAGGGGTGTAGTAAACTGAGGGTATTTAATTATACCAGTCATCCACATGTCTCTACTCAGCTAGTGCCATGAATATTAACCAGTGAATTCTACGTGACGGGATTGTCTAACAAACAAGGCACTAGACATGCTGGATATAATTCAGGCAATCGCCTGAGAGGTTTGTAGTGTATGAGCAGGGAGGTGTACAGAACTGGAAGGAGTGAAACCACTGGCGATGAAATCAGTCACTATTTTAGTGACTACACGGTGGACAAGCTACATTGAACCTCTGGCTCGGTGTTGGGACGGCGCCGGAAACGGTGGTCGGCATTGAGTCACCATAGGACCAATGTCTCAGTCTTTAGCATGTTTAATGTCGACCATAGACGTCAGAAGCTGACGTCCATAGACGTCATAATCTGACGTCTAAAGTCGATCCCCGCATTGAAAAGAGTAAAATATTATTAATGGCCCCACGATGCATTAAAGCATCATTTTACACCATTGAAAACTTACTTGATTTTTTCACAGCTAAGGGTTTTAGAGGGCAAATTTCGATAAAATTGTTCCACGAATACATAGTAATTTTCTTTAATTTATCACCCACATCAAATCATCTTCATCCACTACAAGTCGAGTATTGCGACAGCAATTCGCGGCTTGTAGTGGATGAAGATGACAATGGTGAACTCAGGCTTGAAAGGGTTAAATTAAAATATATCAGCGTTTTCGGGGTTAATGCCGAGTAGGTGCGAGACCGTAACAGATTTAACCATCAGTGGAAATCTGAACTGTCAAAAAAACTGTTTGTATGTCAAGATACTCAATGTCCATGTTTGTGATAATTCTGGAGCATGCTGAGGGACCAGGCAAAAAATTGGGGCGCTGATTTAAAAAAATTATACTCAAATGACCATTTTACATCGAAAAGTGACGCCAATCATTATTTCATAGCTATATGTATTTATAGGGCTCATATCATACAAGAAGTGACTCAAATTAAAACATTGTCAAACACACGCTATCAACCCTTGGCCTGCTAGGCTCGTATATATCCGGTTTAAAGCATGTTCTAGATCAATAGAAATATCACTCAAATTGAGAAAATAGTTTTTAGTAGATGCTTAGTTAATCCAATACTTCAATATTGCGGATAAACATTTTTCGTCATTTGAAGCTGGAAATTGCGTTAGCAATTCCAGCTTCAAATGAATGAAAAATAGAAGCAAACCTTTCAGGAGCACAAGGGTTAACCCTTACGCCGCTGATCACGTCTATGGTTGTTTTTAATCCATAAAATGAGTTTTTAGACATCAAGATTTGCAAATGTTAGGTCTCAAAATAAACAAATATGAGTAATTTTCACCCATTTGAAGTTGTGGGTTGCGATACGTGCCACAATTTCAGGTGGGTGAAAATTTAAATAACAATTGAGACATGGCGGGTTAATTGGTTCAAAATATTTTTTCTCACACGGCCCAAAAGCGAGCCTGGTGTAAATAGACATGTACGCCCTGCTGGCCATTATTTACACCCTGTTCCACCTGAGAGTGGCCCCACAGGACTCAAAGCTATTGATGGGAATATTACTATTATTCACATTCCGGTATATATTTCCAGATTGTACTGAGAAATAAATAAATAAATAAATAAATAAATAAATAAATAAATAAATAAATAAATAAATAAATGAATGAATGAATGAATGAATGAATGAATGAATGAATGAATGAATGAATGAATGAATGAATGAATGAATGAATGAAAACATAATTGAATGAATAAATGAATGCACAATATGCTACAGTGCGTTATGCTACATTTGTGCTGATATAGGCTAAACCGGGTCAGAATAACCGCCTGAGGATGGAGAGGTGAATAAAATGGCACTGCCTTTCCCACAATAATATTAATAATCGTTACTGTTGAATACCAGAGCGAGGGACGAACCTGGAAGCTGCGATGTGACCGATATTCGGTGTAACAACTCTAGTACACTAGGGCCCCACCCAGCTAAGAAACGAACAAGGACAAAAAGTTGATGAATGGAGATAGTTTGAGCGAGTTTATCATCCTTATCCTGGGTGCGTGTTATCATGTCATCTGTCCAAGCTATACGTTCTCTGGGAGAGATATAACATCTGACTAACACATTCTGGACGATAAACTTATAAAAAATAACTCTTGTTTTATGTCATTTAGCTCTATACAAGTATTCGTGATATGAAAAGGCGTGGTGCAGTGCTATTCAAGTCATTCACATGTGTACACTTTATTGAAATTTCAATCCTTTTTATCTTCAAATATGATTGCTCACAAACAAATCTCCATTCAGAGATTTAACTATAAGACGCACAATTTCTAGGCAGATGACTGTTTGATGTATATGATCACTGATGATGTATACGGGTATCAATGATGCATGCAAACTCTGCACGATTTTATCAAAATCGCTTACACTTTTTAAATTGCAATCAGTATTATCTACACAGAAGATTTATTGCCCAGATATAAGATTGTCAGCCAGATATACAACACAGACGCCCTGCTAAAACATCAAAACGTTGACTGAATGCTCAGCCAAGCTAGTCCGCCAGCCAACTATGGATTTTCGGTATAGCATTGTTTTGGTTATTAAAAAGCAAAAAATGGGAGGACCAATAGGGATCACGGAATAATTAGAGCGTTTCAGAATGTTCCAAAATGTGCCAAAAATATGTGTAGCCGTGCATGTGACAAGGCAATATTGCAAATTCTAGGTCAAAACGGCTTAACCAACCTATTATCGTCAGTATTTGCTCCCGATTATACATGTAGCAAACTGCACCGCTGCACCAGCCAAATTAGTTCTTGAGTATTTGGTGGAAACACCTGGAATTCTCACGCTTGAGCTCACATTTTGGGCCTTCTCATTTAGTAAAAGGGTGGTTCTCCTTAGTTTGGACATCGCTGACACCCTAGTAGTTGTCTGTGGGTTGACCCACGGTCAGTGACAAGGAGCCTGCAGTATTCAGCCTGCTTCTTCTTTCCTGCATGTATATAGCCTTTATGGTGTAGACCGTGGATTGCAACATTCGTTCATTGCTTTCAACATGGTGACTGAGAGCGATCTCCACCCAAGGGCTGAAAAATGCTCACAACTTGTTTGTATAAATTATGGAGACCAAAGAGGTTTTTCAATTTGAAATCACCATTAATGTCTTAGTTAGCTCTTTCCGCTTCATTTGAATACCTATGTTACTGGTCTACGGCTGCCATTATATATTTCTTTTTAATTCTCTCAGTGCGGAGATTGACGTCAGATTCTGACGTCTAAAGTCGGTCCCCGCGCTCCAATGGTTAATGAAGTAGCGGAAAAGGGGCTGAGCATACGTGAATGTAGGTGAAATGATTCTGAATTTTGATAATTTAAACCACCTGATTGATCGCGGTCAAGTATTAGATACAGGCGTCCAAAAGTAGGTTTCCCACGTTTTTATACGGGCTCAATCTGTGGCTGAATTCTTCCGTTTCAGTGACGTTGGGGGCTAGTGGCTCCTGTGGCGTGAGGACTCGCCATCGGGTATGTGCCATAGACAGGCGGAATACCTCCCCCGGGCCCCACATCTCGCTTGTTCACAACGCCAGTAATTACCCAGTGTCGATTGCATATGGCAGATGAGGTATTGGGCAAATTTGCCTTGTTAGTCGCCGTGAGAGCCGTCTAATTCCGCGGCGACATGCGATCCTTGTCCGTCCCGCTCTACACGAGCCCTGTACGCATGACCACGGGATGCGACAGGGATGTGACGGCGATACGGGGCTGGCCCAATGCTGCTTTAATGCTGGGCCAGCGTCGTAGACACTGGCCCAACATCAGAACCGCATTGGGTCAACGTGATATGACATGACGCAAGATACAGAGACTGACCGATGATGTTTTACTTTTGGGCCTGTGTCGTAGACGCTGTACCAACATTAAAACAGAATTGGTTTAACGTTTCGTGTTTGGGCTAGCGTCGTAGAGGATGAACCAATAATAAAACAGCATTGGATGAACTTCCGTGTTATAGCATCACGTCGCGGCGACAGGACATGGAAGGCCAGTGTCACTAAAAGTGACATGGGGACACGGTAATCAACCAATGGAGCAGCTAAACAGGTCGACAAGATTAGGTTCACAATTTTTTACACGGGGGGGGGGGGGTGGGGCAGATGTCGCAGTAACATAAACAAAATAAATGTCCCATAAGGCAGAAAGGGGGGAACATAAAATAAACATATGTTGAAGAAAGTAGTTAGTGAAAGTAGTTAAGTGACGTTAAAACAGTGTACTAATAGCCCATTGATGCTGATGTCAGTGTGGGGTGGGAGTTATTGGCATGGTGGGTTATTGAGAGTGTTTCCATTCATTGCTGGCCAATCAGCATGCAGTACGTCCCAGGAGGGGAAATCCTTGAGACCAATAGGGCATACCATATTTGGAGATGGATGTCAGCTATTGTGTCACATTTTGAATGATGTCATCGCTGGCTAATCACTGATCAGGATACAAAACATTCTCCCCAGAATAATGCTTGTTACCGGGCCCTGTAATTTGCATAAGTTGCGCCCAATCAGAACATAGCTGATTGATTATGCTGGACAAGGGCCATTGTTGATCAGCCAATAACATTTCTGTTTGAACAGACTTGTGTACTAACCTACTACCAGTAGTTAAGGGACCGTCAACATCGAACAGTCTTGTTTTGTATCAAACTGATATAAGGAGCTTTATGCGTATATGTATCTACTGATAGGGTCCCCGGAAATAAGGCCAATGGTCAGCTTTATGAATGGAATTCACCCATCTATCAGTTTTATGAATGAAATGACGTCACTTTTTGTCTCAAATTCAGAGACCAGATTCTGATAATAATGTACCTGGGCTGACGCCCAGCTACAAAAACGTACATTTAAAACTGTACAGCCACCACACACACACACGTCCAATATTTTACAGATAGCAGGATTGTCAGTTTCATTGTGTGTCAAAAGTGTATCCAATCAACTATTTTTCTCAAAAGAAATGCGAGAGATTTGTAAAATTCAAAATTCCATGCCTTTTCCAAAGAATAAACCCTGTAAATACTGAATTTACCACTGAAATCTTCATCCACTCGAAGCCTCAAATTCTCGACTTGTAGTGGATGAAGATGACCTGGAATGGGTGGCAAATTAAATAAAATTGCTATATACATTGTTAAAACAGATTCATGATTTTTTTCGAGCCAAACTCTTAGGGAAATTAAGCCATTATTCAGGAACGCAAAAATTCCAGCTTATGATAATTACATATAATAGATTTATAGAACATATCTATTACGCCAATAATGATTAGCCAACATATCGCTGTTAAGAAAAACCTGGATGGAAAAGAAGCTTAAGCATGAGTGACACCTGCAAACAAGAGACGTTGACCCAGTGATGGACTAATGTCGGGCCACCATCTACGATGTTGGCCCGCCATTAGACAAGCAATGGATCAACATCTCACATTTCTTCAGAATAATAACCTATGAGGAAGCAGTTAGAGTAAAACGCTTCGCTATGGGCGGGTGGTGCGAAGCGCTGGTAAAGTTAGTTAATTAGAGAAGCCGTGGGCCTCACACAACAGGCAGTCAGCACTTTAATAACTAAGGTTTTTAGTTCCAATTTTCACTCACTTGAAGCTGTGCCTCGCTCACGCGATCCACAGCTTCAAGTGAATGAAAATCATCAAGATATGTCTGGAGGTCACGTGACCTCAAATTTAACAGCTATGATACATATTTCACATTCAAAAGACGCTTTTTAACTCATAAAGCGCTGAAATATTTTTGTATAAACGTGGAGACCAAAGGTGTTTTTTCAATTGGAAACCATCATAAATGTCTCAGTTAGCATTTTCCCCTTTATTTGAATACCTAGATGTCATGGGTCAACGGCCATTATAAATATTCTACTCTCTCAGTGCGGGGACCGACTTTAGATGTCAGAATCAGACGTGTCTATAGACGTCAGATTCTGACGTCTAAAGTCGATCCCCGCACTGAAAGGGTTAAGGTAAAAATAAAAAGGTTGAACACGATTATAGTGGTGCCTAGCCCCCAAAGGGTTGGTATGTTTTTAGGTAGTTGTTGTCCGCGTTATGATGACGCTCGTTCGTGACAGAGGCTGTTTTCCACGCCTCGGGAGACACGATGCATCACGAGACGGGCGAACTTCACACGTCCCCGGAAAACGAGCCGGCCATCCTCCCAAAAAACACTACTCCAGGGTAGTGAGCCGACTAAAATGACGCTAACAACGTGTGACCAGCACACGTGGCCAACAAACATCAAGTACACATACCCCAACAAAACACGTGAGCATCTAGCAGATATAGAACAATGTCGGACCAACGTTACAGATTTTGACACATCGCTCGGTTATCAGCTCTTGTTGCGCTGAAAAATTGTCCATTTTTAAAGGTTAAAATTCTCGAGAATTTCAATCTCGCGAAGACCCTACATTATCCCCGATTGGCATGTCTGTAGATGACCAGATGTTTTTCATGTGAACAAAAAATAAACAATATCTTACAACAAGCCAACATTAATTCATCGCTGAGTTAAAGGGACTGGCCCAGGTTAAAATCAGCAAAAAATCGGTGATTTTATTTCGGGTTCCTAATATGACCATATGATGTAAACATGTACATAGACTAGAACTGCAAATTTTTATAATTTTTGTGCTGCGCATTCATCAGTTAGACTAGATATAGAGACGAAATTCCCGCATTTCCTATTTTTGACATGGTTGTCAATAATTAGGAATCAGGAATTTCGTCTCTATATCTAGCCTAACTGGTGAATGCGCAGCACAAAAATTATAAAAATTCGCAGTTCTAGTCTATGTACATGCTTACATCATATGGTCATATTAAGAACCCGAAATAAAATCACCGATTTTTTTATGATTTCAGCGTGGGCCAGTCCCTTTAATAGATCTTGTTATCAGAAAATTGTGAATTTTAAAGGTGCAAAGTGAATTTCACAGAGGCGCTACATTATTCGGTGATTAAAAAACTGACAAGTGATATATTTTTACATAATCTATTTGCGAATTTTAATTTATCTGATTGACAAAGCTGTAGCCGACGAATAGCATTAACCCTTTCAGCGCGGGGACCGTCTTCAGACGTCAGAATCTGACGTTTAAAGACCTAAGACGGTCCCCACACTGGAAGAATTAAAATATTATAATGGCCGTAGATCCATAACATAGGTATTCAAACGGGCGGGACCAGCTAACTAAGACATTTATGATGATTTCAAATGGGAAAAAAACCTTTTATCCCCCAACGCCTAACTTATTTACTGCGCGATGTCAGGGTATTATTCTCATGGTTTAGACATAAACAATTCAGCGTTGTAAGGGATAAACTGGACGTCAGCTGAGTACAGGGACAGACGAGGAGTGTAGAATAACATATCGTCGCCTCGGAGCTAAATGATCCTATCTGACACTCGTCAGAGTGGCAGATAGGATCATTTAGCTTCGAGGCGACGATATATGACTATAGGTGTTGTGTCTTAAACGTTTTAAAGCAGGCTACTGAATACTTTATATCATCCCACCATGTATGGTACATTAGTTATTCCTTGTAAATAAGTTATTTCTTGCGATGTGAATAATGTTGTTTGGGGACATGCAAATGTTATACGTGTATGTGCAACCGGCCATGTTTTACCCGGTAAATTGTAATTCATTGTTTATTTTATTATTAACATTATTGTTAGATTTTATTGAAGTATTATATACATTGTGGACTACCAGACTTGTATAGATTTATACGTTACATGTACTGTATATATGTCTGTTTTTGGTGGCTCCGCCATCATTTTTTACTGTTTTTTTTTTACTATTTTCACTGTTTTTGATGATTATGTGAGACATACAAATTGTAATGGGTTTTAGTGTGTTGATGGCAAATAAATAAATAAATAAATAAATAAATTCCCAATTTACAGTTCGCGACTATTAATTCAAAGGGCTTACAATATTCCCCGCTTGATATTGTGATGCTGTGTTTCTAAAGTGAATAAAAATAATGAATAATTAGTCACCCATCATTTATTGTCTAAGATTTTTGGCACCAATTTTAACTTATTGCAACGTTATTTAAATGATAATATGAGCTACAAAATGAAGCGAAGTTTTTTATCATTACATAGCGGTGGATTAATCAGTAAAATATTCACAACCTACACGGCTATGTATTCTAAAATGTGTCGATAATTTAACGTGATTGTCAAATTTTAGAATGCCATTGAAATATGGTAAATTTTACATTCGCAGGTTGGATCGCCTGTACAACGTGAGCGACATATGTGAGTACAAAAACAAAAAATGCTCCCCTCACATAATGGCCAGGCGAGGGAGCATCTCACGTGTGGATCAGCTGAATGCTCCAGCTCTCATATTACACACGATATTACACACGACATCTCAAACGTGAGGCCCGGTAACTGACAAAAACCCCGCACATCATGACGGCCGAGTAACAATGGCTGAAAAAGTGGAATATCGTGCATGATGGTGTCCGGGTATCACGAGTATTAGCTCCCAGCAAACACGGGGCATTCAACCAATGCTGTTTCAATGTTGGGCCAGCGTCGAAAAAGGTGGCCCAACATTGAAACAGCATTGGGTGGATGCACCCCTGTTAGCTGGACTGTGTTGTCAATTCTCAGCAAACGCAAGACATTGAGCCAATGTTGTCCTAATGTTGGGCCAGCGTCGTAGACGGTGGACCAACAGTAGAACAACATTGGATCAACGTCCTGTGTCTCCCGGGCGGTGGTGAAGTGCTGATTATACGCACAAAACAACTAATTATTCACCAACATTTTCCCAGAACCTGTAGTATCTCATATCTATATTCATAAAGAGCCTTTTGTAAAGGTTCTGCATGAATACAACCGTGAAATACTAAATCGATCACATCGACGGCTCATTCGGTTCGGTTGTGACTCGAAACTCACAGGTATACTGTACTGGAATATGTTTGTCATCGTGTTTGTGCATTTATATAGTGCCCCAAACCGTTCAAAGGCCTGGAATGCGCAGTGGTGCCTATGATACTGTGCACTGTAAAGAATCCTAAAATCATTTGATAAGAGTGGGGCAGTCTTAAGTCTGAAATGAGTCTAAAACATTTGCTATGCTACTCAGGTAGCTTAATACTCCTGCACAGGGCTTACTATCCAGTAGTAAGAACAATGCAGCTGACAATGTAAGTTAGAATCTGTCTTAAGCCATCAGTGTTGGGTTATCGTTGATGAAGACGCAACAATGGTTTACAAGAGATCACGAGATTCTGTTGGGGCTCAAATTTCAGTATTAGTTTTGTCAGAATTAATCATTTCAACAACGAGTCTTTTTCTCAATAATTATTAATAAATACTTGCTCAACTTCTAACGCAGACGAATCAATGGGGCTTAAGCCTTTTACATTTTCAGCCACTTGAAGTTGTGAGTCGCGGCAGCGAGACACAACTTTAAGTGGCTGAAGACTACACATATTTGTTTAAATTAGGATAAAAAAAATGCAGATGTTGATGGTGAAACACACATTTTATTCCCAAGAAGAGTGATTTAATCTAATAATAAAATGGATTGAAAACGATTATAGCCGTACTTAGCACTTAAAGCGTTACGCCACATAACCCAGAGGACACTGATTTTGTGAATAATTGGAATACTGATATCAATAATAATACAAATACGATGATTCGTATGAGTAGAAGGTACAACACCACTATTCACACAGTATCCTCTCATCCTGGTGTTTAAAATATCATAACGCGATTAACACCGGAAAAAAATAATGTGGATTGTGTAAAATAATTATTAAAATAAGTTGGGAGCTCCGCAATGCTAATGTTAAACACTGTAGGTAAACTCTTTAACCCTTTGACTTCCAGGCCGGGGTGCATGCCAGGATCCAGATATACTGGTGTAGGAGTTCTATTTTTCGTCATTTGAAGCTGGAATTGCTAACGCAATTTCCAGCTTCAAATGACGAAAAATACATAAATGTAGTATATATTTGACGAAAATTTTATGGTTACGTTCATTGACGAATGACGACGGAAATTTCCGTCATGTATGGTAGTGAAAAGGTTAAATACAGAACAAGTAAGAATAAGATGTGAAATAACAGAAAATCTACCTAAAAAATCACACATGTTTAAAAAAGATTAAAATTGAAATTAAAAACGGATAGGCAAAATATGATATTTCATTCGCTTAAAACCATCTATATAGCCTATATACTAAACAGGTTAGCTGAACCTTACCTCTTTAAGTGCTTCATTACTACTTAACATTTTTCTTTCATTTGAAGTTGGCATTGCTCACGCAATTGCCAACTTCAAATGAAAGGAAAATACCTCCTCACTTAAAAATTAAACCTGCTAGATTTCACAATGGGGGCTTTACTCAAGATTTATACATGCATATTTGTTCAATTTCTGTCAAATTTTAGTTGTGGAAAAACAGTATGAATGCGCTTAAAAGCGTCGCCCGCACTCAAAGGGTTAACACCATCTATATAGCATATATACTAAACAGGATAGCTGAACCTTAAAGAGATGAGTTATATAATTTAATTTTTAGCCCATTTATCTCTTAAAGCGCTGAATTATTATTGTTTAAACCATGGAGATTAAAGGGTTTTTTCAATTTGAAATTATCATAAATATTCTAGTTAGGTCTTTCTGACTCATTTGAATACCTATGTTATGCGCCTACGACCATTAGAAATATTTTTACAGAAGTCAGACTCTGACGACTAAAGTCTATCCCCGCACTGTAAGGGTTAAAGTTGTGTCTCGCTAACAAAGTCCACAACGTCAGGTGGAAAAAAATACAATATTATTGTCAGGTGTGGCAAATTTAAAATTGTAAGATTTCTCGTTATTTTGAAAGACAAATCCAAAGCTGAGCATGGTCATAGACGAAACAATCACTTTAAGGCTTAATACGTCCCGTAGGACAGAACAAACGGCAGCCTGTTGCTAACCACCACAATGCAGTCGAGCACGCTATCTGGGCGTTTCATTATAATTAGCTGATTTAAATAGATATTATACATGAGAAAGAAAAAGGTCGTGCCAGATAATGCACCACACCATGCATGCCAACTCATTAGGCAAGATAATTATAAAATGCGAGTTAAAACCATCAACAAGTCCACGTTACACTGGCAAAAGTGCACAATAATTGAGAGGAGAAATGGTTTTCATAGAACAAAGTGTTCTACATGTAGGTGCCACGACACATTGTTCCAAGAAAATTATTCATCAACATTAGTTTTAACCTCTAATGTGATATATTATAAAATTTGGGTCTCGCTACCGCGACCCACAAATTCAAGTGGGTAAAAATTATATATATTTATACAATTTGAAGCAAAATAAATGCAAATTTTGCAGGTGTAATCCACATTTCTCTTGTACTTTTTTTTTGAAAAACAAAACAGAAATACTAAAAAAGGCTATAGCCGCAATTATCATTTAAACCCTTACAGTGCGGGGATCGACTTTAGACGTCAGAACCTGACGTCTGTAGACGTCAGATTCTGAAGTCTAAAGTCGATCCCCGCACTGTAAGAATTAAAATATTTATAATGGCCGTAGACCCATAACATAAGTATTCAAATGAATCAGAAAGAGCTAACGAAGACAATTATGATGATTTGAAATTGAAAAAAACCCATTTGGTCTCCATGGTGTATACGAAAGTATTTCAGCGCTTCAAGGGTTAAGGGTCAATACGGTATGTACTTTGAAATGGATATAAGCGCATCATAATATAAATAGTTGCAATGAAATTATTGCTAAAACATGACGATGAAATACGGCGTTCACACTGAGAACAATGCGAAGATTAATTATGAGTCGTCTGTATTACATAAATATTTACAATTTTCGCCGCACTCTAAATGGGGAAGACTACAGCGCAAGACAGGAAGTGTATTGCACTATTCAATACATGACAACAACACATTGAGCTGTTCCATTGCAAACTGCCTGACGCTGAATCAGATGGAAAGTGAAACAAGCTTCTATCACTTCGTCATCTGATTCAATTAACCCTTTCGGCGCTGAAAAAAATTATATAAACCATGGTGACCAGAATGGTGTTTTTTCAATTTGAAATCGTCATAAATGTCTTAGCTAGCTCTTTCCGTCTATGTTATGGGTCTACGGCATTTATGAATTTGGTAATTCTTTCAGTGCGTGGATCGCAAAAAACATGTCCAAACCGGAATACCATTTTGTCCCCAAGGCATTCCGGTATGTATTCCCCTGCAGGTTGTACTGTATTTAAATCTGACTGACTAAATTTTTAATACCAGAAAAAAAACTGTTCCTATATCAAGATACAATTTTGAAACGAAAACAAAAAATAGACGAAACATTTTTGTTATTATCATGACACTGAGTAGTTCCGGACGTTGTTCCCTTGATAATGATAAGGGTCATTAGAGAAACATATAGTTTTCCCTCTACCATGTCTACATGTCGTGCCTTACAGCAATGTTATCAGAGAAAAATGTAACTTGAACAATGTTACCCGCAGGAATGACCCGATGAAAAATTACCAGACTAGATGGTTAATGAGCGGGGTCATGTGATCCACATACTACTCATTAGCCTATTATTCTTTGAAATATTCAAGTAATGAACAAAATGAATGGATGGACTTTGGACCACATTTGTGCACTGATAGGCTAAACTGGGCAATAAGAACCTCTTGATGATTGCAACATGAATCAGATGTATTGTTCGTCGTCTGTGACGCTGGTTCAACATTAAATCAACACTGGGTCAACTTCAATAACGCGTTTTCGAGAAAAGCCTTCATATGCTACAGAAAATATGCGAGTAGTCACGACTTTAGGTGAAAGATCAATTACATAATTATAATATTAACTTATGGTCACGATAGAAATACACTATTTTATTTTAACAACAGTAAATTGTTATGTGTAATGCGGGTAAAACGTGATCCAAATTAAAACATGTCTAGAACCCATTGAATTGACTTTAGACGTCAGTATCTGACGTCTGTAGACCACGTCTACAGACGCACTGAAAGAGTTTAAAAATATTTAGAAATATTTATAAAGGTCTTAAACCCATAACATATGTATTCAAATGAATTAAAAAGAGTTAATTACCACATTTATGATGATTTCAAAATGAAAAAAACCATTTGGTCCCCATGGTTTATACAAAAATATTGCAGCGTTGGAAGGGTTAAGCCTTATTGCAATGGAGTATATCATTTTCTATTCAATGAGTTATAATATAAATTTGCCATGTGATGCATCATCAATTTACAACAGCATTCAAATGGATCATCAATATACAACAGAATTCAAATGGTCAAGATTAGTCCACAGGCTCTGGTGTCCAAAGCACCCTTTGGATACCAGAGGCTGTAGATTAGTCTGGCATTTTGATCTACAAAGAAGCAGTGCTCAATATATGAAGACCACATCAAGTAAAACAAGAGCACGCTCGACAATAGCCCGCCGCCATTATCACTGATTATTGAACTTAAAGTTATTGCGCCCACAAGGTCAAATTCTTGACGTAAAAATGCAAAAAATCACAATAAATCGGCCATTTTGATTTTTTCAGCAGTTTTTGAACTTGTCCGAGAAATGCTTATTAGTAAAATGTATAACGAATTTAAGCAGGATAAATGGAAAAATTTTCATGTTATCGCGCCAACAAGGTCAAATTATTGATGTAATTTAAAAAATCAGCCATTTTGATTTTTTCAGCCATTATTGAAATTGTCCGAGAACTGGACATATGTAACATGAATAACAAATTTCGGAAAAATCAATGAAAAGCTTTTCACGTTATCGCGCCCACAAGGTCAAATTATTGACGTAAAATGCGAAAAATCGCGATAAATCGGCCATTTTAATTTTTTTCAGCCATTATCGAACTTGTCTGAGAACTGGTCATTAGTAACATGCATAACAAATTTGGGAATGATACTTGAAAAACTTTTAAAGTTATCGCGCCCACAAGTAAATATTAACGCAGACGCCGACGACGCCGAACTTCAATTGCAATAGCCCACTTTTTATATTTAACATTAAAAGGCGGGCTAAAAACGAGTAAAAAAACTTATTTTGAGACAGTTGACCTGTTGATTTATCACTGTGTAGCGAGATATCTATGGCAAAGAAGTCAAAAACGTGCTCGTATTACTTCTCCTTACACACGGACCCAGCAAACAAGATATATTTACACAATAGTGGTTCAATGTTGGGCCAGCGTCGCAGACGGTGGGCCAGCATTGGACCTACATTGGGTACGCCTCAGATTTTCTAGGTATTATTCTTCAGTAATATCAAGACAAAATGATAAAACGTGATCTATTGATAATGTAGAAATTATGCTGTGTTCGATAAGAATATGCATACATTTTTCATTTCTCACTTTTTTATGACTTGTGTGTGTTATCCTAGGAGAGCATTTATAATGGTTGTGTAGCTTTATTAGGCGATTCCTAAAAAATGAGGATGCGCATGGGTCCTGGAAATAATGGATTATTCCAAGTTCACTTTTCACCCATTTTTTGTCCTCGCTATTCGCTTTTTATAAGGGAAAAATGATATAAATATAGATAAAAATAGACATAATTTTTTACGTTCGTTTTTTACACTATTTATAAGCTGAAATCCTCGATGTTCGGACCCTAACGGTTTACATCAAACGCATACAATTAAAAACTCAAGATTCATCTAGTAATCATAATTAAATAACCCTCACTTTTCTTTTTACTATCACATATCACGTGATCAAGACTTAGCATACATGTTTATTCTAATTGGATCTAGTTAAGTCGCAACGTGACGAAAATATGCATTTAGTTTTTTTTTAATTTAGGCGATATACTTGTATGTCGTAGTAATAACATAATCCTCCCTAGAATAGAAAAAGGAGCGATACAATAACATCATTAAAAGCATAAATGAGAATGCTGTCATACATGAATGTTACTGAATTTTACACCTACATGCATAACCAATGCAACTATTATTATTATTAAAAAAAACTGCATTAATATATCTTCACCAAAAGAGAAACGTAATCAATACTTCTGAACGTTAAAATTATAAATAACGGTTACCATAAATATACACCTACATGTTTAGGTACTTAAACGATCATACTTCATAACTACAAAGGGGCATCGATGATTATTCCTACACCACAGAACTACTTTCGCACGGACTGACAGACGGGGGTAAAGGACAGACGAACGGATAGACGGACAAACCGAATACATAATGCGTCCAGTTCCAACGCTGGAGGAAGCATGAAAACGCACCTACATATCTGCGAAATGATAAGGTCGCAGAGGTACAAAATGCCAGAGCAGAGAGTGGTAGTCAGTGCGTATGTCCAGAGGACACGATTTCTTGTGGTGAGTGCTAGACAAGTTACTCCCTAATTCCCAATAACTGGGGTATCGCCTCCAGACGTCTGACCAGAGCTGAGCCAACGTCTCTCAGCAGTGTGCAGACGCTGGAACAGGTATTTGTGGCAGCAGCTAATTTACCAGTTACTAAGATAAGAGTTTGTTGTTGGTAGACGGTAACGCCAGAGGCGAGGTATCTAGTTACACTCGAACTGTTGTAAGTGAATTATCACTCGTACGCACTGGAGGTCAATTGTTCTGACATCTAAATTCTTTGTGGTGTTTATAAATGTCGAATAAAAACATGTGTATTCCATTAAATATGGGCGACAAATTGTTTTCTGTGTCAAACCCATGACTTGAAATTAAAAGCAAAACAGACCATGGTTCAATACCAGTATTGTATTTCTTAAAATAAAACGAAACAAAAAAATGTCGCAAGGTAATTTATCTATGTAATATTTTAAATAATAGTGGTAGTAGTACTAGTAACTGATTTTTAGGTTGACAGTTGGCACAAAAACACAAATTTCGGGAAAACCTTCATTTAAAACTTTCCTTCAATTTCAACGACTGGCCATGGAATGGTTTGACTAAAAATGAATGCCTGGATATATGAATGCATGAATGAATAAATGAACAAAAGAATAAAGGAATAAATGAATGAATGAATGAATGAATGAATGAATGAATGAATGAATGAATGAATGAATGAATGAATGAATGAATGAATATGGTTAGAGGCCATATGTGTGCACTTACAGGCTAAACTGGGCCAAGAGAACATCCGGCGAGATGTATCCGATAGACCGAGCACGCTACCTGTTGTGAAGTTGGTCACGGAGGCTCCCCCACAATACCAGACTAGATGAAGGAGAAAGTGACAGTATCCGGTGCAGTTTGACGAGGCCACACTTATTACGGAAGTGTACACAGGCGGCTGGTACTCCAGGTGTGGAGCACGCACTCATGGCGTCATGGCCCACGGGTACAGGGCAGAACCAGAGCTCAGGGACATAGGTGCCCCTAGGGGATCGCCAAGACCTGGTCTACAGGTTACCCAGTGCTGTACTTGATAAGTACCACCACAAGATATCAACCCTTAAAGCGCTACATTAAAAAAAATTATTTTCACCTACTTGAAGTAATGTCTCGCTACCGCGACCCACTACTTCAAGTGGGTGAAAATTACTCATATTTGATTTTAGACCAAGCAATTGAAAATCTTCATGTCTAAAAACCTATTTTGTTCCCAAAAACTGCGACTTAAACGACTAATAAAATGAATTAAAAACGAACATAGACGTACATAAAGGTGAAAGGTTTAACCATTTAGACCCTCATGATGCCTCATTTTGCATCCCCCCCCCCCAAAAAAAAAGATTTTATTTCCTACATATTTAACCTTTAAAGCGCGGAATTCATTTGTAAAAAAAATCGCAACCAGAGTGTTTTTTCAATTTGAAATCATCATAAATGTCTTAGTTAGCTCTTTCCGATTCATTTGAATACCTATGTTATGAGGCTAATGTCATTAGAAATATTGTTATTCTTACAGTGCGGGGATCGACTTTAGACGCTCTGACGTCTACAGACGTCAGATTATGACGCCTAAAGTCGATCCCCGCACTGTGAGGGTTAAGATTTAAACAAAATGAAACAATTTTATCAAAATATACCAATATTCATTAACTTGTCAGCCACTTCAAGTCATCTTCATTTACTACAAGTCGGGAATATTGCGTTAGCAATTCACGGCTTGTTGTGGATGCAGATTTCATTGTAAATTCAAGCTTTATAGGGTTAGTCCATACCATTGGATGAATGTTAGACCGACACCTACGGCATTGTACCAGCATTGACCCAACGTTGAGACTGTGGCTGTTTCCCAGCTGTCTTCGGCCTCGCTAATTCTCCCGTGACACAACACGCAGGTAGGCCAGCCACATAGCGCGATAATACATACTACTGTTCTTATCACGGGTTATCAAAGCGTACGCAGATTGTATAAAATTACCTGCTAATTATGCACCAGTTAAAACACATCTCAAACTTCAATCAGTGATTTTGCTTCACTGATTCTTCAGGGCAAACGTAGCTGCAGCACGCCTTAGGTGAGGGATCGAGAGACGCTCTCTGGGTCGTATTATCGTACACGTTATGATATATCGTAGGCTTCGGATTGGTCGAGATGGCCATCTCGACCAATCCAAAGCCTGCGATATATCGTAACTTGTACGAGAATACGGGCTCTGGTATGTATGTACATTTCCCCATATTACTTTACAACAATTATCTTTCAAGAACCACATATACACATACACATACATACACATACATACAATTCATGTATGAGAGTGACTGATTTTGCATACTATTGAAAATTTTATTTCTTTTCCGTGGTCATTGTGTCGCATAACTGATGTCATCAAACAAAAACAAATCTGGTAAAAAAAAAGATAAATAACGCACTTTGTGTATGGCTCGATCGGATCTACCGTATGTGCACTGTGCAGTGTATAATTCGTCTGTTCTACCAAGGAATTTATGATAAGTTTTGGTGGTTCTAGAATCGGTCTATTCCACAGATCTGAAATGCTCAATATTTACCCATGCTTTGGTGGTTGGGCAATAGACTTGTTACTACAGATAACAGGGCGTTTTAACTGTAGTAGTCTGGTGTATACCTCTCAGACAACCACTTGTACGTGCAGACGTGCTCTGTGACCTGGGTATAGTGAAGGGCTGCACGAACGACACACCTCTTGAGGCATCATGCAAGTCAATCAGTTCAAACAATACAAACAGCATTGAATGAATTTCTTGTGAATGCTGGAAGGAGACGCACAGGTAACGATAATATCGTCCCCTTGGATATGTTGGTGTAGCAATTTTGGGCATGGATAACAGTAGGCATCAGGGAATAATGTCTTCCAAAATAATAGTGTAGCAGTTTAGCAGTTGATTTTCAGAAGTTTCAGAATTAAAATTCCCATGAAACCGTTTTTCCAATATGTGGCAATTTTCTTTAATTTTTCATCCACCTCAAGTCATCTTCATCAACTACAAGTCGAGAATTGCGACAGCAATTCGCGGCTTGTAGTGGATGAAGATGACAACGGCAAATTCAGGCTTGAAAGGGTTTTAAAAGACGAAAAATATTTCCTAAATAACACGTGGAAATCACGAGATGTTCAAATCCGTTTCCAATTCTGTGAAGTTCAGCTGGTGGTCGCACGCAATCAGATGCTGGTATTTTGGTGGGATGTTTCCAGGAAGTAAACGCAACCGTCTGGATCAGAAGCGGTAAGTTCAACACAATCCGCTCCAGGTCCGGAACACTCTGCTACACTGAAGTCAGCCCAGCGTCAACCCTTTAAACGCCACATTAACAATTTGTATTATCACCCACTTGAAGTCGACTTCGAATGAGTGAAAATTACGCGCTAATCACGACTATATACTCGTCGTCAAATTAAAAATGATTAACCAGGATCGCATGATTTTCGGCGATTACTCCGGCAGTTTTAAACCGATTTACTTCAAATTTTGCAAAGGCCATTTCCTAACAGCCCTGAAAATTATATAGCGTATTTCAAAAGTTAGACCATTTGACATGTAGTAAATTGAAATTACGACGTCCCTCTATAATACCCCATTAAACCAATTCTAGAATTTTATCACATGGCAAATAGTCTAACTTTTAAAATATTAAATATAATTTTGCCAATTTTTTACCGCTGCTAGGATTTTAATTGAAAATGGCCGTTGCAAAATTTAAAGGGAATCGGCTAAAAATTGACCCAAAAATCGCCGAAAATCATGCGATCCTGGTTGATCATTTTTAATTTGACGACAAATATATTCGTTTTTAATCCGTTTTATTAGCAGATAAAATCACTGTCATTGTGCACGAAATCTAAGAGGGTACTGACCAGAGAGTCACAGATTACTGCTTTAAATGGTTGTTTGTGCTTCTGGTGAATTAAAAAAAAAAATACAGCAATGTTGTAAATTTGTCGATTAATTGTAAGCACGAAATTCAAGGGGGTAGGTCTACTGACCGGAGTCACAAATTAGTGCTTTAAATGGTTGTTTCTGCTTCTGGTGAATTAAAAAAATTACAGCACTGTTGTAAATTTGTCGACAAATTTTAGGCACGCATTGTTTTATTTATGTGTGATATGAGGTATAACTATGTCACGAGATTTTCGGATGGACACAGAGGGTGAAAAGGATTTGTGTCTTTTCTAGGAATTGGCGTAAGAATATTTAGGGAGATCTGGGTAATGTTTACCTTTTACTCACAAGGGGACGTAGCTCGAAAAATCATTGGTTAGCATACCATTTTCGGATCCGTTCTTGAAAAAGAACAGCTGAGGCTTTATTATGGTGTGTAGTAAATTGTTGCTTTACGTCACTTTTCGGCACTAATGGTCATTTAAGTGACATTGTAATACGATACAAACAGTCCATTGATGAGATGAACAGATGATGACGTGAGGGTGGGGTTATAAGGCATGGTGGAATGTTGCGAGTGTTTTCCTTCACTCACCAGTGAAGTGTTCTGGGCATGTCTAGGTGATTTATCACCAGGCATGCCCAGACGTCTAAAGACTGAGGTTTTTCGGTACAAAACACGGCTCCGCTATCCTCGGGTCGTATAATCCCCAGAGTGACAATAGCTAAGGGTAACTCCATTCATCCCGCGTGAGACACATACTGTCTAACACTCTATTGCCTATTGTTTCAAGGCTACCACGACCAACATCAGTGCCTGCACTGTAGTGATACGGGAGCTGCATTAGCACTGCTGTTGAATGAAGAAACCACTTTACGCCGCTGGCAATCTGCCCGAAGATTATGGCCAGACACGTGGAGGCTTCATCCTTGGATCATTGCTATAGACGCTTCCGTACCATGCATTACAGCATGCAACAGACGGAACAAATCCCAGTGACCATTACCGGATGGGGGCGAAAAGTACTACTACTGGCAATCATACCAGTACCCCCAGTTGGTGGTGTATTGTGTGAAGGAAAACATTGACCCTCTGTTGATTTACTGTTGGTGCACCGTCAGCGATGCTGATCTACCATAACACCAACAACCGTCTGCGGCGGGGGGGGGGGGACGGGATGTTGACATGTAACACAATATGTAGCTTACCACTGCATCCTGTTACATATCTAGAAACAGAATTGTGTGGCCAGAATAATTGACTAAACGTTTGAGAGTTGAGTCGGCGTTGTGTGCGCCCTGTTACATCCTGGAAGGATCAGCCATATATGTGGGCGACGAAACTAACAGTCACAGACGCTTATCCGTCAATCAGTAGGGTTTTAGGACACCGTTGTGCACATATAGGATAAACTGATCCAGGAGAACCTCCTGAGGAGGGTGAGATGAATGAGATGACACTGCCCTCTATACACAGGATTCGAAATTCGAGCACTGGCGGTCTGAGGCCGAGCACGCTACTACTCGGTCACGAAGGCTCTCCAGAATATTGAATCTCTAGAGGAGTGAGCGGGGTAGAAACATTTTGTCTTGTTAAAACTTGAAGGCCAAAGTGGGCTTCGAATCCGCGATCTCCGGCTTTCCAAGCAGGCAGCTTTACCACTGTACAAGGGCTCCTGCTCAACTACATCATAAAATATGACCCGACTACTCCGCTTTACAGGACTAATAATTTCTAGAGTAATTCTGTAAATATTAATATATTGGTAACGACAGCGATGTATTCTAAAATATACTGTTTGTTGAATTAGGTTCGCATATTATTTGGTATAATTTACATATGCCACATCCAATGAAAGAGCTTGTACGACATACACTGTGGATGTGCTACTGAAATATCAGTGATTAAAATTAAACTTTGAATATTACACAGCTTCGGTGTTGAAATCACAGAAAGAATTATTTTATTACTTAAGCAGAACTGTATGTAGTTATTTAATGAAATATGCCCAATGCGAATCTTGTTAGAATTATTTTAGTGAGTAGGCTGGGGAGCCATCTTCTATTAGGAGCAGACGTTGACCTTACAGAAGCAGTCCCTAAGGACTTCTACATTAATTTAGATCTTTACACTCAATGACATATCACGAAAAACTATTTTGATCGCCAGTTAATTTAACCCGAAATTTGATAGCGATAATACATATGCCATGCAGTTATAGGTTATTAAAATCAGTTTATATAAGTAAAAAGTTATATGTCACGAACAAATTCATATGTCGTTACATTCAATGGAATAATATAATATTTCAACCGACTCAATTACACACGAAATATATTTCCATTGTTGAAGGAAAATCATTTCACAATGTAAATATCTTTCCACTTTAAACGCCCAGTTATTTTATTAAATTTTAACCTATTATGAGGTGATGTAAAATACAGTCATATTAATCTAAGTAGAGATCAAATATATTTGTTAATTACGCTGATTGGGAGCGCATTCCAACTTTATCAATTGTTCACCATTTAAAGTGCTAAACAAATAGATTAAAAACAAATGTGATTGTGATTTGCGTTGGAATGGCCAACCATGTTATCACCGTCACCGTAAAAAACCTGAATCCGGTATTTCAACTGAGCGCCCCCACAGTGCACTACAAAGAGATCACCCCCACACATCACACATCCGCCTCTCCATATACAGCAGTAGTCCTTTCATTTACCAGGAACCGAACATTATCCATTCCACGCTGATAGGGGTATTTTTAAACATAATACTCATAACACATAGCGGCCGCTGCATGAGTATGTCACAACTTTGGTTCTAAAAATTGTTTATATAAAATATTAGGATAATGTTTTAAAAAAGATTGAATAACCCTTAGAGCACTGATGTCAACTACAGTAGATATTCTAGGTTTTATTAGCACCTGTATAACCCCTTATAACGAGCTGTTGACAGTAAAATATGCCTTCAATCTTGAAACACTAATACATATTGCGACTTAAATTTCACAAAAAAATACATTTTCAGTCACTGGAAGTTGTGTATCGCGGTAGCGAGACACAACTTCAAGTGACTGAAAATTTAAATTGAATAGCTTAGTGTTCTATGGGTTAATCGTTATAAAAATACATACGAAAAGAGATGTGACATTATTATAGATTATTAGAGTTCATTGGGTTTCATTTAAAAACATTTTTTTTTTTGTCCTCAATTTAACCCTTACAGTGCGGGGATCGACTTTAGTTGTCAGACTCTGACGTCTGTAGACGTCAGATTGTGACAACTAAAGTCGATCCCCAAATTGTAAGAATAAAAATATTTCTAATAGCCGTAGACCCATAACATAGGTATTCAAATGAATCAGACAGAGCTAACGAAGACATTTATGATGATTTCCAATTGAGAAAACCCCATTTGGTAGCGATGTTTTTTACAGATTAATTCAGCGCTTTAAGGGTTAACTAATCTAAAATATAATACGGTAGCCTCGGTGCCGATTTAGCATTTTTAACCCTTAAACCGCTAGCACGACAATAGTCGTTTATAATCTGTTTTATTACAGGTTAAATCACGGTTAGTGGGAAGTAAATGTCTGTTTAAACATCAAAATTTGAAAATGTTTGCTTTCAAATAACAAAAATACGAGTAATTTTCATCCACTTGAAGTTGTGGATCGCGGTAGCGAGACACAACTTCAAGTGGGTGAAAATTTAAATTAATTAACTTAGCGGCATCAGGGTTGGTTAACAATGCGCGAATGTGGATCATCCTATTGTAATTATTACTTTTTCCATTTTAATATAGAATTCTAGTTGCTAGTCACTTACATTATTGTGAGTGAACAAACTAGCTGAAGCATTATTATAGGCATATATATTGACAGTTTTAGTAGCAGGGAAACACTATTTGTTTGCCTAATGTCTGTTCAAGGTTATGCCAACGTCCCAGACGTTGGCCCAGCATTAAACAGACACTGGATCAGACTAATTAAAACCCGGGAATCATGAGGGTCGGTCTGATGTTGGCTCAATGTTGGGCCACCGTCGACGACGCTGACCCTACATTAAGCCAGCTTTAGATCCACGTTTCCCAGCAAACACAATTGATCTAATGTCGCTTTAACCCTTACATAGCGGGGATAGACTTTGGACGTCAGAATCTGACGTCTGTAGACGTCAGATTCTGACGTCTAAAGTGAATCCCGGCACTGAAACAATTAAAATATTTATAGATCGTAGACCCATAACATAGGTATTCAAAGGAATAAGAAAGAGCTAACCGAGACATTTATGATGAATTCAAAAGGAAAAACCCTTTGGTCTCCTAAGGATTTCATAAAAAAAATTCAGCCTTTTAAGGGTCAATGTTGGCCCGTCTTCCACGACGCTGGGCCAACGACTACCCGACATCATATCCACGTCAGGAATTTACCGGGACAGTCCCAGGACTCCGATTAACAAGTTGACGGGCCGGGGCCGGGGGGGGGGGGGAGGCAGATTTCCGTGTGATGCTACCATGAAGGGTGGCAGTGACAGGGAGGGACCAGGGACACACCACACCGGCGGCGGTTGTCGCGCGATCCGCCACAGGGAGGGAGGGATGGAGGGCGACAGAAGAAGGGCGCGCCTGTGGCAGCAGCTGTAAGGTCGCTTACTGATGATCTGCAACCACGCACAGACTCAGAATCCACTCTGGTCACCGCCTGAAAGATGACCGCTCCACTGGACAGTGGTCACGTCAACGCTGACCACTTATGCGGCGGAAAAACACCACTAAATTGAGGGTTTTATGCCATGTTTCCGGGTAATTCGGGGATATAATATATCCAATCCCAGCATAATAGATGTGACGTGACGCTACCAGATATGCGTGCATGTCATTTTTAAACATGGTATATTCATATCACATAGCTAAGCAAGTTATTAAGTGAAGAGTTTATATTTTGGGTAATTGTCCTGCAAGCTATACAACATAAACATTAACCATTTAAAGATCAGTGATCAGCGATTATAATATAATAAAATTTCAAATATTTCTTTAATATTACTTATGATATATCTATTCGCACAGACCAAGAATTTTGGAACACAAATGAGATATGTATGGTGGTGGTTACAAATCAGAATCTCCCCCCCCCCCCCAATTCTCACGATATTCAACAGATGCCAATTTTACTAACCGACTTAAGTCAAATTTTCGTCGTAACTATGAATACGTACAAATATTTATAATATTGACCGTAGACCCATAACATAGGTATTCAAATGAATCGGATAGGGGATAAATAAGATATTTATGCTGTTTTCAAATTGAAAAAAAACACCTTTGGTCTCCATGCTTTATACAAAAATAATTCAGCGCTTTAACCCTTTCACCACTAAAGCCCGTTTTTATGTGCTGAATGCTATGGCATTCAGCACACAAAAACGGGCTTCAGTGGTGAAAGGGTTATTAGGGTTAAAATTGACTTAAATCCAGGGAAATGTAACCGAGCTACATGTGTAGTTGGTGAAACCGGGTCTGATTAAAATCAAACCAAAAAAGGCGCTGAGTATGACACTAGGAAAGATCAGATAATAACGATATATTTATAATTTTGCAAAAAATCCACGCGTCAAAGCTACTGATTAAATCGATGTTATTCGTTCCAGCTGTCTCACACTGCCACATGTATATATCTAAGCTCCGACGGACCAGAGTATACCTGGCAAACATCAGGCGATGAGCCGATGTCGCGTTAATGGCGGACCAGAATCGCAGACGGTGGGCCAACATTTATCAAGCATATGATCAGAGCTTCGTGCTGGCTGAGCAGCCTATGGTTTCAGGCCCGTGTGAAAATAACTGATCACTTCTTGCAAATATCTGTAAATTATGAAAATCGATATTAGTTATTTTTGTTTCAAAAATATATCATTTAAAACAAGAAATTGGTTTGGTAATTCCAGCTTTAAATGACAGATGAGTACTGTAGCAGTTGAAGGGTTACGTCATCCTGTTACATCATTATCGTAGCAGGTCTGAGCGTGAAGAAAAAATAATAAACGACTGTGGAGTTTTATGGCACAGAGAACAAATGTGGAATGGTGCGACCATATACGGCATTGTAACGACAATGTACCAGAAAAGTACTAATTCAGCAACATAATGAATCATTCATCATTATTATGTGGAAAAATGGACGCGGTCGGAAATTGAACATAGCAGATTTCACTGTTATCACCTGGAGAAAAACCTATACTGACTGATTTACTCATCCACACCAGGGGCGGAACTAGCTTTTCAGTGAGGGGGGGGGGGGAGGAGTTTAAGGAATTTTTTTATTTCCAAAGGTTTTCTCATGCAATCTAAGGCATATTGGGCACTGTTTCTCACTCAGTATATTGCCAAATCATAAAGAAACCTCTAAATAAAGTGATCATTTTTTAAACAATACAAAAAAATACAAAAATATGCAATGACATAAATAAACCAATTACCGACCGCGTAAGTGATTTGAATGCTTCTGGTGAAAAGTGAAAATAAATGTAAATAGAAGTGAACATACTTCTCAACATAGTAGATGCGCTGATGGTATAATGTGAAGTAAATTAAACCTGGACTGGATGTGTGTGTAAAGAAATAAAGTAGCCTGTCATGCAAAAAATAGTGTAGAATCTCAGCAAGACTTTTACAGATGAGCGTCTAAACTAAGATGAAAATATCAACCCTAAAGTGCTTAATTAAATCATTTAAATTTACAACCACTTGAAGTTGTGTCTCGCTACTGCGACCCACAACTTCAAGTGGCTGAAAATTACTGCTATTTATTTAATTTGAAAATTTAGGATTTGCAAATCACGATTTTTAAACACACATTTCATTCCTAGTAACATTGATTTGATCAGCGAGTAAAACAAAAACGATTATAGTCGCGTTTCGCGGTTTAACCCCTCAACCGCCGGTGTCGCATATATTCGGGTTTTCATTTTTTATTAGCGCATTAAGTACCACCTTTTAAACATGTTAAAGATAAAATGTGACATCAATCAGCAATATTTAAAAACAGTTGACCTCCATTTTGTCAAATCTGAATAATTTTCACTCACTTGGAAGTTGTGGATCGCGTCAGAGAGACACAATTTCAAGTGGGTGAAAATTCAGATTGAAGGTTAAAGGGTTAAATGACGGTATTATATGTTTTAGTATATGATACAGATGTACAAGTAAATACGAGAAATTGAACCAATGTTGGCGTGAAGTTGGCCCACCGCGTTCAGCACCAAACTAGCATTGGCTTTACGTCTTGTGTTGGCCGTGTCATACAGGCCCCCACACACCTGATACACTGTGTTATCTGGAGCTGCGTCACATACACTGGCGACGCCTAGCGAGTGCAACTATAATCTCTGTCAGCAGCAGCAGTATTTTGTCGACAGTTCAGCATGCACTGGACATTGACCCATTGTTGATTTAAGCCGGACGCTGGCCCAAAATTAAAACAACTTTTGGAATTAAGCTATTGTGGATTTAATGTTGGATAGCCTGACAGGCGGTGGCCCGATATAAAAAAACAACATTGGATCAATGCCAAGAGCTATTGACCCAATGTTGATTTATTGTTGACCCACCGTCTTCGATGCTGGCCCAACTTTAACCCAACATTGGACAAATGTGTCAGGCCTGCTAGGAGGTAGTGATGGATTTTTCATATTTAGCAAGTTAGCCCAAAACAACATTGGTCTCAAGCCACAAGTTATAACAGGGAAATAAATAATAAAATGATAAAACAATTTCAAAGCCGGAAAAGGGTGAAAAGGTTTATTGATTGTTGTTTGATTCCTGTTTTGAGAGGTATAATGAGCCAGGTGAGCCATGATAATATGATATTCGTCATTAGCAGGAAAAGGATAAGCAATTACAACAAGTATCCTTGGGATAAGCAACCAAAAGATGCCAAAAGATGTTGGAAATAAGTGACATCACACTGGATTTAATTAGCTGGATGACAAATACATGTACCAGTTTCTGAGTGGCGAGAAGACAATAGAAACATAAATGGCCCCTAATTGGTATTAACCCACAGAGCACTCTTGATAATTTAAACTCTCAGTGCACACATTATTATCACTCTAAAAACTTCTTTTTTTCCACCTTCTGCATCCCGCCGGTAACTTAGTTGTTTACTTGGTTGAAATCGTGAATAAAATTGTGCATAATTTATTAGTGAAGAGTAGCGTGCTCCGAATTTGAACTATAATTTCAATGCTTCAGTATACAAATATTATAACTTATCCTGTAGCGGTGACCCAGAAAATATGAAACATTGACCCGATGTTGTTTTAATGTTGGGCCAGCGTGGTAGACGATGGACCAGCATTAAAACAACATTGATTGAATGTGTCGTGTTTGCTGTCGAGGTGCTGTAGGTGTGTATGACATGACTAGGTGGTGTTCAGGAAGATGGGGTATAATGGGCCACACACGTGGGCAGATCTAGGGGAAGGTGGCGCCTTTACACCAGAGGATTAACGCCTGTCGCTGCCGTGCAGGGACCTAGTTAATCCCGACACCTGCCCATAATCCCACACCGTCCTTCTGGCCTGTGTGCTGCAAAGAAAACACGAAACCTTGGCCAAATGTTGGCCCAGCGGTGTAGATAGTGGATCAGCATTAAACCAACATTGGATCAATTTCCATATGGCTTGCATGCTGCAGCAGAGAGCTTTGACACTAAGGTGGGTCGAAATGTCTCGTTTGTGCAGGATTATTTTTGTTTGATTCCTGTTAATTTATTTTTGTTTCATTCCTATTAGGGGTGTCACTTTGACCCTTTTTTGGGTAGAAATGTCTCATCGCTGGCCGATAAATAAGTCTAATAAGTTAGTAAAACTATTGTCTGATTATTAGAAGGGCAGATTATTTACGTGCTTATTAATAGGTTAAACTCACCACATAAGGGATTTTTGGACATGGCTACGGAATTTAACTTACAGATACGCATAGAGAGCTCTGTACTATTTAATGTTATTTTCACTATTTGAAGTTGTGCTTCGCGGTCGAAAGTGTTGGAAATGTATTTTTTTATCAGATAGCTTTAATGATGTTTAATTTGGAACTAAAATGTTTAGAGTTGTTGCAATTATAGGTAGAGAGAAAATATCAAAATGTGTTCTGGTGGTGTCTGTTATTTAAATGAAAACATTTTTATTCATTTAATACTGGAAGTCAAGAAACCCAGCAAACACGACACATCTACCCAATGTTTGGCCAATGTTGGCCCACTGTCTACGACGTTGGCCCAACATTGGTCAAACATCGGGTAGATGTGTCGTGTTTGCCGCGAAGGCACTCAGGACAAAGTACAGACAGATTGATTCCACAGAGAGATGATATGGCCTATGGGAGTATGATAGAGAACAGGCATATTACAAGAGTATTAATTTCAAACCAGACTTACAAAGGACCTTAAAGGTGATCTATCACCCCTTACGTAGTATAAATAATTTTGTGACAAATAAATCACAGTTGCCACAAGATAGGGCACAAGTGTTTCCTTATATGGGGTAATTAGCTATCATGTGACCCTCTGAGATGGTCACATGATAGCCAATCACCCCATATGAAGACATAATTATTCACACCATATAAAGGGTGATAGATCACCTTCAATTTACCTCTGATTTTAATTACGTAAAAAGTAAAGGTGACTTTAATCACATGGAATTTTTCTTTTACCGCCATGGAACAGTTCAGTTAATGAAAAATACAGAGAACTGATAGGTATTAAATGACAAAATCATGATGGATTGGAAAAGTTTATCGTTAGACTTGTCGTCATTTTAATTTTTATAATATAACATGTATAACAAGTATAATGGCTATGACATTCTATAGTCACGACGATGATCTTAATAATTAGTTTTTTTTACCACGTAAAGGATGTTAATTATTCAAGTTGTCACATGTTATCTATCCAAGGTAGTCAACGTGATTTTCACAAGTAGAATATTTTAGGCTGGCAATAAATAAGCAATAATTATCGTCTTATGCTTCCTGTGCTAGGCCAACCATTTCGCATGATATCCCACGAAAATTCATTTTAAATTGTAGCTGGACAGATTATATGAGGGAAAAATACATTTGAAGTCTCGGTCGGAAAAGGGGGGATTGTTACTAACTCAAACGGTTCAAAATATTTTTGAAAATATCCAGAAATATACATTCCTGAAACCACAATTTTTTTTTATAGTAATGGTCTAGCTACCTGGCACAGTTTTCCCGATATTAGCCATATTAAAGTCAATAATTGGCGATAGTCGGCAATTTTGAATTTTGTCGGGTTGAAAGTTAATTATGTCCGATAGTCGGCCATTTTGAATTTGCTCGAGTTGAAAGTTTTCAGACCATATTAGTTCCTGAAACCGCAGATTTTGTTTAACCCTTTGACTTCCAGGCCGAAGTGCATGCCAGGATCCATATATACTGGTGTAGGAGTTCTATTTTTCGTCATTTAAAGCTGGAATTGCTAACGCAATTTCCAGCTTCAAATGACGAAAAATACATAAATGTAGTATATATTTGACGAAAATTTGTGTCATTTTATGGTTACGTTCATTGACGAATGACGACGGAAATTTCCGTCATGTATGGTAGTGAAAAGGTTAATAGCTATAGTCCAGCTATCAGGCACAGTTTGTCAGATATCAGGCATATTAACGTCAATAATGGCCGACTATAGTCGGCCATTATTGAATTTAATACAGTTGAAATTTCTCAGGGAAAACGCTAATTATGGTTCATAGCAATAATCTAGAAATCTGGCACGGTTTTCCAGATATTACGCATATTAAAGTCAATAATGGTCACAAGGGCAAGGGCATATCCCTCACTGAAATGGCACATTTTGTTTTATAGTGATGGTTCAGCTATCTGGCATGGTTCACCTTATATCAGGCATATCAAAGTTAATTATGGCCGATAGTCGGCTAATTTTTCATTTAATCAAGTTTAAATTCTTTAGGGCATATCCCTCCCTGAAACCGATAAATTTGGTTCATAGTATACTCTAGATATTCGGTACGGTTTTCCAGATATTACACATATTGAAGTCAATAATGGACGCAAGGGCAATGACATTTCCCTCACTGAAATGACACATTTTGTTTTATAGTGATGGTATATAGCTATCTGGGACGGTTTGCCAGATATCAGGCATATTAAAGTTAATAATGAACGATAATCGGCCATTTTTAATTTTGATAGTTAAAAAATTTCAGGCCATATACATCCCTGCAATCGCACATCTGGCTATCTTGCATGGTTTATCTAACATGGTTTGCCAGATATCACGCATATTAAAGTTAAGTATTGCCGATAGTTGGCCATTTAGAATTTGATCGAGCTGCAATTTCAAAGGGCATTTCCCTGCCTGGCACTGTAAATGTTATTTTATAGTAATGGTCTAGTTATCTGTTTGCCAGAAATCAAGCATAAAAGTTAATTATGGTCGATGGTCGGACATTTAAGTAGGTCAAAGTTCATAAACCCCAAAAGGCACATCTACACCCCTTAAGGGATGTAAGTGTGCAATAAGGGTTTCGGAGATCTGCTTCGGAAACGAAACGCGGACAGACGGACGGACTTGCGAGGCGACGCCATAACCCCCCGCCCCAACTTCACCAGGTGGGGGATAAAAATGAGCTATGTTTCTAGTCGGAGAAATTTCAAAAGTGGTGCGTGGAACTGTTTTTCTCATTTTTTTTTTTGGGGGGGGGAGGGGGCTCGGCCCCTGAATTAAACATATATGTGTGAAAAGCAGCAAAAACGGCAGATCCATGTTCATGAATGTTTAATGTTGTGTTTACACAGGCAATACACAACAAGTAGCATCGCTGGCATCAGTGAGGTGTCTGGGTAGAGGAGCATGACAACATTTAATAAGTTTTTAATTAAACGACGACAAGAAACATAGTCCTTTTCTGCCTTACATCGACAACATTCTGCAAGAAGAGGAAATCGGACACAGAGGAAGATGTTTAACCGACCTTTGGAATCGGTATTTGTGTAGGAGTGGGACAAGTTCGAGAAATCGCCAATCAAGAACCTGGTATATTTCATGTCTGAAAGGCACAAGTTGTGGTCAGAGTGAAGGGAACACACTGGCTTTTAAATTGAATGAATGTGTTGTATTCTCGTCATTTGAGTGTACTTTTCTTGAGGAGAACTTCTGGGACACAATGTAATGAATAACAGTTCTATGTGAAACTCTCTCAATAAAAATAATAGATATAGATATCGTGAAAAGATCAGATTAAAAGTAATGATATGCAAAAAATAGGCAATAGAATTGTGGATAACTTTCTGTTGGGTATTTATTTTTCTTTAACACAGAGCTAGAAGTTTCATCAGCAATACAGCTTCAAATGATGATTCGAATCATTTTAATTCTGTTTTAAATCTGAATCATATTCACAGATGTATGAAGCTGCTGTCTTAGATAAGTTATAGTTTATTTTCTATCAGGGATAAAATCAGCCTGTTTTTCTCGGCTTCAGTGTTTGGTTTTCACGCGGGCAGTGTGGACAGATTGACCATTGACACATCACGTCGCCGGCTGGATGACCTTTTAACGCCTCGACCTACTGGTAACCAGCGGTGCTTACAGCATACGAGAGTCACAGAGGAGGAGGGACCCGGAAAACAACAGATGCTGGAGCAATGTTGGTTTAATACTGGGCCAGCGTCGTAGACGATGGCCCAGTATTAGGCCAACATTGGGTTAACATCTCGGTCGGATGGAAATCAGCGGTGCTTACGGCATACAAGAGTCACAGAGGAGGGACAAAAACACGACGCATTAAATCGATTTTGCCACAATGTTGGGAAATAGTCGCAAACGGTGGCCCAACACTCAGCCAACATAAAATCACTGTATGTTCTTACTGGGTGGGTGGGGTTGGTGGGGGGGGGGGGGGGGGAGGGAGGTACCGTCATCTTGCCATCTCCGCCTATTTAACCATCATAAACCTAGTGTCCATTCTAATTCAGAGACAAAAATACCGTTATTCTTAAGGTTAGCTTAGTAGGGGCTGGAGTTATCAAAGTAAACTTTTGCCTAAAGGTGATATAACTGTAGTTTCCATACTAAATCAAGAGAAAAAAATACCGTTATTCTTAAGGTTAATAGGGACTGGAGTTATTAAAAAGTAACTTCTGGCTTAAAGGTGATAAAACTGATTTCCAAGCAAGGCGTTTTTTCAGCTTTGTATATATAAAACAAATATTACCGTTATTCTTAAGGTTAGCTGCAGTTATTAAAGTAAACTTGTAAAAGGTGATAAAAGGTGATAAAACTGATTTTTAAGCAAGGCGGTTTTCCACTTGGACAGAACAAATATTACTTTTAAAATATGTATTTCTAAGTTGAACAATAAAATGCGGTTGACGCATTGAAGTAATTTAGAATGAGAACACAAATACTGACTGATAGGTCAAATGTACAGATTTAAATTACATGTCCCAAATAAAGCACAAATTATATTAAAATTAAAACAGGTCTAGTTTTTAAACGCAAAGCCACTTTCCATTTATTTTTTGCTGGTAATTTTGGAAAAAAGACGTCACCACATACATTCAGTGTTTTTATCACTGCGTGGTGGGGATAATTCTAAGTATTTCTATACATTTATATTTTCAAGTTAAGTAGATATATCAAAATGCTTACAATTTGACATTCTAAGCATTTCTATATCTTTTTCTTCTTCAAAAAGTTAAAGCAGCTCCTTGGGATGACATCAATTTTCGTTTTTAATTCCTTACTGAAGTAGTGTATCCCACGGATCATGTTTTTTTATTTTTTCAGAATTTTCATATTTTTACAAATATTTTTATCAACATTTCTATGAATCCAGAAGTAACTCAAACAAACTATTTGTATACCTGAAGGACGATTGAATGTTCTCACAGCATTGGGCCATATGCTGATGGCATCGGCCCAGCGTTGGGTAGACAATCAGTGCTGCAGGTGTATCCTCCCTTGTCCTGGCTATAAGACACCAATTAGCGGCGACTGCTTTGATTTTACCGTCTGATACGTGGGAATAAGTGATATAAAGTGCTGAATATTGCTGACTTGTTTTGTTTACATGGCAATATACGACCTGGAAATACAACTATTTCACTCTTTTTCGGTGCTTTAAAATTGTTTTTTGACTTTTTCGTATTTTAAGGTCAGCAGGCTATATAGCTTCAACCTTCAATTAATTTAAATTTTTAAAATTGAGAACATTGAAAATGTCTCATCCCAAGGGGTCCCTTTAATAGGCCTATATAGAAATAGTTAGAATTTGAAATTCCAAGCATTCCTATGTTTTTACTTCTTATGTAAGTAAATCTATGAAATGAATAGAATTTAAAATTCTATTATATTTTTATGCTTTCAATGCTGGATTTATTTTAAATATTGTCTATTACCAATGAGTGTTTTACGCACGAGGTGTTTGCCTGCGGTCAGTCATCACCCCCCCCCCCCGGGCCTGTGTAATTCACGTCGCCCCCGGGGTGGCTCCCTGTCCGCTACCCTCCCACCTTCCCCGGTCTGCTCACGAATTTACCCTCACTTCCGACCGCTCTCCCCTGCCCCTCACAATTTACGGGCACTTCCTGAGGGTCTGGCGGGCCTTCCGGGGGCATAAAGCAGTGGCCGGGGCAGCCGGACAGACAGCCTTTACCCCTGACGGATTATCCGTCGCGCCGGGGGTTAACGGCCGCGGCGGCCCGCGCATCCCAATGTGCGCTAAACCGGCGGCCTGTATGCCAGTCACCACACATACCCAATCTATTGGGGAGAGGCGGGCACCACGACCTGAATGGCAAACACTGGCCGCCCTCTGCCATTACCCGACCACCGCCACTCACCCAGAATACCGCGAGCAGCAAAGTCAAAAGGCAGTATCTGCTTACTTGTAAAGTAAGCAGATACTGCCTTTTGACTTTGCACGTCAGACTACAAGCGGCCAACCCACAGAAGCTCGACCTGAGACCCGCTACAGTGCTAAACAGACAACTGACCCCATGTCAGTCACAAGTTAGCAGGACTCTGAACAGAAGCGTATGCATTCCACGTGAAGGACATGCATACTGCCTCAAATGCTCACTGATGCGCACTGCCTGCCTGTAGAGCATCCTTAACAAACACCACGAGACGTTCAGCCTACATTAAACTATATTCTAGGCTATTGAAGCCTTAACAAACACCACGAGGCGTTCAGCCTACGTTAAACTATATTCTAGGTTCTTGAAAAATAGAACCATCGCGTTAAATTTGAATGCGATCCAACTAACGGTTCAGAATATTTCACGTTCATAAGCTTCTTTCCATAGATGACAAGTGAAAAAAATCATGACTTTACAAATGTATAATATCTCACGTTTCTTGGGATCAGAGGCTGGTTCAAATGATGACTTTGTCCCTTTGGATATGAAAGGGCATATCTGCCACTTTACGAAGTGGCAGATACACCCTTTCGTACCCAAAGAGACGACATATTCTTGGCTGAATGTAGGGCCAAAGCCACAGACAATCGGGCCAGCCATGAGCCGCCTCTTCACCACGGTTACAGAGTCTGTGATAATCAGAGTTTCTTGCCGCGTGCCGCGACCATCGCATAGATTCATGCCGCGACCATCTCATAGACTCATCCCAAGTAGCTCCATCAATTAACACTTTGGGCACGAGGGTCGAATTCTCGAAGGTAGTTAAGATCTTATGTTAGCGGGTTTTTTTCACTAAAATTCTGAAATTTCGCAGACATCCTTGTAAGTTCTACAACCCAATATGTCTCGTAAATATAAGAATATATCGTAACTTTACACAAAAGTTGAGATCTTTCGAGAATAAGGCCCCTGAGGCTCATCCCACTGAAAAAGTTATGATTTATCATAAATTTTATTTCTATTTAGCTTAACTTTCATTTTTATTTAGAAAAGTTAAGATTTATCCTAACTTTTCTCTTGGAAATGAAATCTAAGATATGACAAATCTTAAGATTTATCCTAACTTTTCTGATGGAAATGAGTGAAATTTGAGATATAAATTTATCCTAACTTTTTAATGAAAATGAGAGTAAGTCGAGATGTGATAATATTTATAAATAAAAATGAAAGAAAAATGATATATGCTTAATCTTAAGATTATTTTAAGATTTTCCAAATGGAAAAGAGAGAAAGTTATGATAAATATTAAGATTGGTAGTGTATGGGCTCCTGAGCGTAATTTCAACAACATTGAAAGGGACATTATATGTAGACATCAATTTGATTTATATAGCAGTTTAAGTTATATAGCATACTGATCTTAAATAAAAATATTTAAAAATCACAAAAAAATCTAAAGCACGGAAAAAGACTAAACTAATTTTATTTCGAAGTCGTATACTGACATGTAAACAAAAGTGGTGTACAGCATACAACACTTCATACCACAACTACCCACCGTTTTCGACCGACGGCATGAAAGACACCGACGTTAGTTGGTGTCTGAAATTGAGGGCATGGGGGTTAACCGTCAGCACTGATTGTCTGCCCAACTGATTGTATGACGGCACCAACATAAGGTTTGGGTTATCAATGGATTTTTAGAAATTTTTATAAAAAAAATTTAAATCTGAAAACCTGCGGCAAAAAATACCCGAATTGGTGTCATCCCATAGAGTCTCTTTAATTGAGTCAATTCAGTTAAGCTTAAAAGAAAATATGCTAAAGTTTAAACTCAGTTTCAGCAATTATCTATAATACTCACAGTTCACATAGTCTATGTTTTTATGCATCAGAAAATGATTGTAAAAGCCCACCTAATCTGAAGAATCAAATCAAAGTTAAATATAACGTCAGCTTCGCTAATCTTCACTAATCACTGACCTAGTCGGTATTTTCCTAACGTTTTTTACATTCCAGTTAGATCTTTCATTGTAAATTATTTATTCACTGCCATAAGAGCAGTCCCAGTGGTCATTTTGTCAAAGCTGATCGACCGACTTATCTCTGTGTCAGGCAATCAATGTACCGGCAGGCCAGCACATTCACTCATCTGGCTAAAACAAAGCCTCACAGCACAATGACAAATCTGATAATTTGACGAAAAAATGCTAAGTCCAGGTAGTATTTCTTGCTGGGACATTTTCAGTGCGGGTACGGACTTTAGACGTCTAAAGTCGATCCCCGCACTGAAAATGTAAAATATTTACATGGCACTAGGCATGCTGTCCTTTGTTAAGCACTCTACATCATACGTGATATACCTTAAAGATTAAATAGGTTCCTGGCAATGCAGATGTTAAAAATCATCTTAAACGTGTAAAACACTTGATTAAAGAAAGAATGTATGCATGCTGTATTCTTGATATGATGTTTGTATGAATGCTCAATTGTAGTCAGATATTTCACAAAATAGACTCATGTCAAATTGTATAGTTATGCAGACATCGACAATAGCCCATGTCAAATCTTCGAGGAATATTCGAGAAAGTATATGCGAAATGCACCAAATGTTCAGCGATGCATGTAAGTGATCAATGAGGCAACAACCAAGCAAACAACCAAGCAAACACAAAAGCATTTGTATCACATTTGTACAACGTCGGCCCAACGTCTTTGACGTTGGACCAACAATGTACAGATGTTATATAAATGTTTTTGTATTTACTGGGAAGTGACGATCTATCACGAAAGGCGGCGATTATCGGTGTTTCTTTGACGTGTGACAGATGAACAGCGCGAATGTGTGTCACAGTGAGGGAAATAATTTTGACGTTTTGACAAATCGTGGTGTTAAACGAATGAATAAACGAGTGGGGGGGGGGGCGTTCAGGCCACATACAGGCTAAACTGGGCCAAGAGAACCTCCCGAGGATGGTGATTTGAATCAGATGACATTGCCGTCGAAACACAGGATTCGAAATTAATTCGAACTCAGGCGATCTGAGGCTAAGTACGCGACCTTTCTGTCACAGAGACTCTCCACAAAACCAAATCGTTAGAAGTGGACAGAGAAGAAACATTTACTTTATATCAGCAATGCATACCAGAGCGGTGGACGAACACAGAAGCTCCGGCGTGACAGACGCGAAGTCCAATCCACCAGTTCAGCTCATTTGGGAGGTGCTGCGTCATATAAAATGCTCCAAACCTTCGAAGGCTTGTAGTGTGCATTGCTCTCTATGGTACTGTACACTATAAAGAACCCTTGAATTCAAGAGTAAGACATAGTCCCGATCTCGGGCTTCCTTCAGTCGCGATATTGCCATGATTGTGCAAAAAGTGATGAAAAACACATTCAGTCATTTCATTTCACTCACTTGACGTAATAGTGACATATCACCATTACATTGTCATTATAAAGTTTTATGTGTTTGTTGTCAGATGGGTAGGAAGATAAAAGGTGTGATCCTGTTCCATTCATGTTTCTGTTTTAGCGATGATGTTTTGTCTTGGTTTGGTATAATTATGTTCTTGGTCTTCTGGAAGCTGTTCAGGCACCTTGTGGTACTCCTGTATTCTGTAATTATTATCACATCTTTAATTAATAATTTCATGATGTGTGGTTCATCTCGATCAACAATGTCTGATAGGATGTTAAATACTGTCTTTCGGTCCCCTGTGTTAAACTCTTTGCTCATATCAAGCATCAGAAGGTATAGTGTATTTGGATGCTGTTGTTGCCATTTCAGTTGGTAGCTTTACCACGTCCAGTTCGGTCTGTTGTTTGCGTTATTGGTATTCTAGTAGAGAGTTTATTAGATGTATACATTCGTTAATCATTACGTGATCGATAGTATCTTGCAGCAAGATGATTGACCTTAGATTACACATTTTGTTTTACAAAGGATTATGAGTTATTGAGAGTGTTTTTCTTCACTTACAAGATATTGATTTTTGGGCATGTCTAGGGGATTTACCCCAGACATGCCCAGACGGTCGGCGATTTGGGTTGACCTGGTCATAGTTACTGTTTTCTCTAGTATCTAGATGTTGCTCATGCCATGTATCGACTTGGCTTATCGTTTATATAATGATATTATGCTGCAGAAAGAGAGTAATTAGGTCAGTGAGTATGGTAACTGTTTTCTTTAGTATCTGTGATGTAAGAGGTAGACACGGGGCAGCTGTGTGTGGGGGCAGGTGCTAACCAGCTCACAGAATGCCTCCAGTGACAAACACCCCCGGCAAACAATGTCACTGCTACTGCCACTGTCAACTTAGCAGCAAAGTCTGGGCGGGACTCGACAAGTTAAGGATCACAGAGGCTCAACGTCAAGTCAATGCCGGGCCAACGTCGCAGACGTTGTCCCGGCATTGACCAGACGTTGAGTGTTAGTTGTGGAAGGCCCGGCTCGCCACATGACGGATACGGTTGCGTGTGACCAGTGTCTGCGGAGCGGGGGGAGGTCTTTCAGGGCGGCGGCACCTCGCGTGCCTCACGCGCCGCGTCGACGTCCCGGCCTCCTGCCGCAGGAAACGGGATTGGGGAGAAGAGAGGCTGATCGCGGTGAGGCTGTCCACGGGGGAGGACATAGGGTAGGCCAAATGACGGGATTGCATGCCAGAATGACGGCAGCACGGCCTGCCGGGGTCTGCCGTGCATGTGTGAAGGTCATCAATGCTGGCATGTCTGACTATATTCGGTCTGTCAGCAAGCTGGAGAGAAACTCTCCTCAAGAGCTTCCTTCAAGTTATGTAGCCAGCCAGCAAGCTAGAAAGCCAGTTAGCCAGCCAGACAGTCAGCCAGTCAGTCAGTTCGACAGCCATCAAACAATGCAGCCGGTCAGAAAGCAAGTTAGCCAGTCAGCAAGCCAGTTAGATATTCAGCCAGCTTGACAGCCATCAAACAATGCAGCCAGCCATAAAGCCAGTTAGTCGGCTAGCTAGCGAGCTAGAGAGTCAGTCAGTCAGTCAGTTCGACAGCCATCAAACAATGTAGTCAGCCAGAAAGCCAGTTAGTCAGCCAAAAAAACAGATAGTCAGCCAGAAAGCCAGTTAGACAGTCAACCAATCAGTCAGTGATAAAAATAATAATGTGAGTATTTCTATGGCGCACATGTCCAGCCTAGGACTGCTCATGGCGCCTTATATCATATTACCCCTGGTCATTGGACCTGTTCACCATCAACAATGCACAGCAAGTCTGCAGTCAGATGGACAGCCACCAAGCAAGCCAGCCAACTAGCCAGCCATCAAGCAATAAGACAGCCAGGTATAGCTATCAAGCCATAAGGTCAACTACCAAATATGCCAGTCATGTAGTCAACCACTAAGACAGTCAGCCAACCAGTCTTTCAAATAGCGTTAGCCAGTCATTAACTATAGATAGCCCAAAAGGGCAGTCATTGAGTGAGCTAGCCAGCCAGCTATCAAGCCATCCATCTAGCCAGCCAGCCATCCGATCAGCCAATCAGTCAGCCATCCCGCCAGCAATCCCACAAACTAGCCAGCCAGCCATTAAGACACTCACACCGCAGCCTTATAGACAAACTAACTTTCCTCAAGTAAATCTGCAGACCTTCCACTGGACAGGGGGAAAGGCGTTGAATCCAGGGAGTTTTGTGAGGGGGGTCGGCTGCAGGGAGGGGACTACTCCATGCGAATTCTGGATCGCGGGTTGCGGGCGTTTTTCTGATGACCCTCTTGTTTGCGCACAAACTATCCATCAGCTTCGGGCCCATTACGGGGCACAAGTCGCGGCAGCGGGCAAGGCGTGATCCCCACCCTAAACAGCAGGCCGGACCCTCCACCAAGGCAAAAAACACGGCATTTGTATGCCAAGGCGCAGTGCGGTGGCCATCGGCCACGGCGGGAGGAGGCGGGCGCGCCTCTTGGCCATTTTGATTTGTGCTTTCGCAGCACCGTCAGTAAAATGGAATTAAGCCACACGAATGTGCCAGCCATCCACAATGAGGAGAAGCATGTCTTTGCTGCCGCAGTGGCGACGCCTCTGGCATACACACTGACAATTAGCCTGCCCACGGCTGGGGCTGGCAACACGGCTCTTGATGCCCCGTAAACAGCGGCAGCTGTCACAACACTAGTTGTTGGTCATAGTGCAGATCTCTGTTCTCTCACACCGACTCGCATTCTTCTCCTCCAAAACAAGACGCTCCTCCACAGTGCTGCTTCATTGCTGGGCTAACGTCGCAGGCCAATGAAGCAAAACTGGGCCAGCGTTTCGCTTAGCCTGGATCACTCGCTGGTCCACTGAGCTCAGTTGAATGTTATCCACTTAAAGACAAAAGTCATCACTTGACTTTTCTTCATAAAAACAACTATGTGTCAATGCAAACCAGGTAATAAAAGACATACAAAGCATAACCTCTTACAGACAAAGATTATCACTTGATATAGCTTTTCTTCATTAAACCATGGTACTGAATACTGCATGGCAATGTAAGCCATTCAATCAAAGATTGAAACATTATATCGTTAAGATCGCTGAACCATTCCAACAATAATTCTCTGAATAATTATTTCAGTAGATCTTGTTACAAAGTTCAGTCAGTTATATGATGAGATGAATGATATACAAATGATGATGTGAGGGTGACGTGACAGGGAATGGTGGGTTGTTGCGAGTGTTTTTCTTCACTCACCCAAAAAGGGGTTCTGGACATGTACAAATTTACACCCAAGCATGCCCAGATGTCCAGAGAGACAGTTTTTTGCTCAAAAGCGGATCCGCTATCCTTGGGTCGGATAGTCCCTAGAGTAAAAATAACTAAGGGTAACTCCATCCATCCAAAGTGGAACACATAAAGTGTAGCACTCTATTGTCGGTTGGTTCAAGGCTACCACAGCCAGCATCAGTGCCTGCACTGCTGACACCGCCTGCACTGATAAGGGAGCTGCATTAGCACCGTTGTCGAACGGAGGAACCAGGTGAACCACTGGCAATCCCCACAAAGATTATGGCCAGACACGTACGTGGAGTTTTCACAACGAAAACATTTAAAGACTAGTACACTCGGCTTCTCATCTGAGAAAGAAGGTATTACATAATTTGTTGCTTATTCAGTAGAGATAAATTAACTAGATCTATATCCAGATAATAACATAGCCCCAGCTAAACGAAAATGCTCCCACAAGATTAGAGTGCTTTAACAATTTTATGTAAATTTGTTTTCAGAAAAAAATCACCCACCTCGCTCTAGCACCCCCCCCCCCCCCCGAAAAAAACCCCGAAGGCCACCCTAACTCACTCACCCTTCCCACGTGATAGACACCTTGCAGGAGGCATCCTTCCCTGAACTCTCAGTTTGTTTTACAATGTACAGTAATGGTCTAGCCGTCTAGATATCTGGAACAGTTTTCCAAATATTACGCATATTAAAATTGATGATGGCCGCAAGTCGGACATTTTAAAAATGATCGAGTTGAAATTTCTCAGGGCATATCCCTCTGTGAAGCCGCACATATTGTTTTACAGTATTGGTCTAGCTATCTGACACGGTTTTCCAGATATTACGCATAATAAAGTCAATAATGGCCGCAATTCGGACATTTATAATTTGATCGAGTTTATTATTGCATGTGTATAAAGAGGCCCTATTGCAAATTAGTAGGCCTACTATGTACTAAAAGGATAACCCCCTATAAATAAAGTGTATTATCATTACTATTATTATTATAATTATTATTATAAGAGATGGCACATCAAACACCACCTGAGGAATGTGTGTGTGCAATATGAAAGAAATTCCTCAAAACTGTATGAAAACAAAAAGCCTAACCCTGGTATAGTATGGATTTGGTGGTGGTGAATAAAACCGTACTAAAACAAAAAGACTCACTCTTGTATAGTATGGATTGGGCGGTGGTGGACAAAACCGTACAAAAACATAAAGCCTTACCCTTGTACAGTATGAATTTAGTGGTAGTAAACAAAACCGTACAAAAACAAAAAGCAGCCTCACCCTGGTATAGTATGGATTGGGCGGTGGTGGTGAAAACCGTACAAAAACAAAAAAACTCACCATGGTACACTATGGATGGCGCTGTGGTAGACAAAATCGTTCAAAAACACAAAGCCTTACCCTGGTACAGTATAGATTGGGCGGTGGTGGACAAAACCGTACAAAAACATAAAGACTTACCCTGGTACAGTATAGATAGGGCGGTGGTGGACAAAACGATACAAAAACTTCACCCTGGTAGAGTATCATAGATTGAGCGGTGGTGGACAAAACTGTACAAAAACATAAAGCCTCACCCTGGTACAGTATGGATTTGACGGCGGTGGACAAAACCATACAAAAACTTCACCTTGGTAGAGCATCATGGATTGAGCACCGTACGAAAACAAAAAGCTTCAACCTGGTACAGTATGGATTAGGCTGCGGTGGACAAAACCATACAAAAAAAAACAAAAATCCTCACCCTGGTAAAATGCTAGTAAAATTAAAAAAATAGTTTGTGGTATATGTTTATTCAATCAAATATTTTATTAATGGGTGATGTCTATTTTTCACAAAAAGAATAGCTTTCCTAAATTGAAGCTGGAAATTGCGTTAACTGCCAATTCAGGAGGACAGACGTTAACGGTAGCGTTTGGTTACTTTATTTTTGCCCTCGTCGCTTGCTATTTAATGGAAAGACACGATCGACTACCAAGAACGCGCCACAAAGTCAGTGCACCGCTTATCAGGTCATTTAATCTGCGAAGTGGACTGGTCATCTACGGATGCCTGGGGGTCAAACTAGTGGTGATAGAGATGTGACCCCGGGGTGTGGGTGCGGTGGGGGAGGCATGATTACACCGGTCAGCTGGCAGACCAGCCCAGCAACAGGGGCGGATCCACAACTTACAAATAGGGGTGGATTTATGGGAATTTGGTAGACCTCCTCCAAGTTTTTTTTTTTGGGGGGGGGGGAGAGGCACCTACTGGAAAAATGCTGAGTGTCAAAAAACGATTTTAGAGCGATATTGGCAAATTATTTCCTAAAAGGGAGAGACAGGACTCTGGTAGAGCTGTCCAACAAAAAACAGCCAGCTCTTATGTGATCGTTTGATGGGAAGCCAGTGACTCGCCTGAGTGAAAATCGTCGCTGGCACACGCTGCTGCTGACTTGGTCAATCTAGTATAAGATCTTAAATATCGGTTAAATCGTTAATAGATTACGATCAAGATTCCGCTAATGCATACAATTTTTTTCTTCTTTAAGAACAGAGCGAAACTTCTAACTGGAAGGCTAGTTGCTCTGGATTGCTGCTAACTTAGCAAATTACGGAGCAGGCGTACAGGATCCGATGACTAAGTTTTTTCTTAAATTTCTGGTGAAACCTTATACATGTATACATAATCTAGAATTATGTTAGTGAAGAGTGCGGCACCCATTAACTCCCCCCCCCCCCCCCGGCAAACACGAAACGTGGATCCAACGTTGGCCCATCCTTAACCCCACATTGGATCAACTGCTTGTGGTCCTTCTCTATTCCAATGACCATAAGTTTCACTTGCTCATTTTCATGACCATGATCTCCCCTCCATTATGTTGATGACAATGAAATCCCTCCTCCATTCTGATGATCATGGAAACCCTCCTCCATTCTTATGACCATGGACTCCTTCTCCATTCTGATGACCATGGAATCCCTCCTCCATCCTGATGGCCATGGACCCCCTCCTCCATTCTCCATTCATGACTATGGACCCCTCCTCTATTCTCTTCAGCAATGGATATTACACGCGGAATGACGGAGGCATCAAAGCGGAAAACCTGATGGGGCAACTTGGTTTAGCCCAGCGGTTGGGGCGTTCTTTTTCACCCTGGCGGGGCCGTGTCGAGCAAAACAGGCCAATTAGCGAGAGGTGCCCAACTGTCTGCGGACACGAGCAGGGCTTACTGGTCGGCGGCGGCGGCCGGCGGGGCCGGGAACGAGTGATGGCAGGAGAGTGCCGCCAGACATACCGATGGATCTCATTGAGAGCCAAGTCACACGCCAGGCTCAGCAGTCCCCGGCCCCGGTCATGCCACCCCGACCAACCAGCCCCATTTCTCTTCATGGCTGATGGGAGCACTACGCCTCCCAGAATTCTAAGAAATCGCAATGCCTCTAATAGATGTGCCCAGAAGTCTTTATTTCGCCTGCGGGGAGCCATGAATTAGCACTAATGCCGCGCCACATGTGAACAGCTGATTAAGAAGTTAACATTAGCGTTTCCACGCGCGTCTTCATCTGCCCGCGTATACACTGATGACGACCTGCGTCCAATTTAGCCGCCCTTGTCAACGACTCTTGCCACATGCACAATCCGGCAATGTGCCCTCCTGAATAAGAAGTGCTCTGCCATTTCGCGGCTTGTTAACCAAGGAGATTTCATGTGCGCATATTAGACTGGATGGACAAAAGCAGCAACGTCCTCTATCTGCCTAATGAATCACCTGGTATCGGACTTGATCTTTAGTTGGTAGGTCGTCACGTGCAGTGCTTATCCACATTCTCATTTCAGCCCGGGGACCGTCTATAGACGTCACAATCTGACGTCTTTCGACGTCAGATTCTGACGTGTAAAGTCGGCCCCCGCATTGAAAGAGTAAAATATTTATAAATGGCCGTAGATCCATAACATAGGTATCCAAATAAATCGGAAAGAGCTAACTAAGACATTTATGAAAAAATCAACTTGACTTTTTTGGAGACGTTAATATATGGCACCATTCTTGAAAATGAGATTGGAAAATTAGGAGCGAGCTACTAAGTTGTGGGAACGACTTATTAGTTTATGCAATCATTCACACGAGTTAGATAACTAGTTCTCAATAATGACTCAACTATCTCTCACTATAGGATGTTACAACAAGTTGATACCTTGTTCTCACAAAAGGCTCCATGCAGTAGAATAACATCAGTAACATGATTAAAACACGTACATATAGCAACAAAACTAAAGTTAATAAGAAAGAAAAAATCAAAACTAAACTACTTCAATACAGCAGTGTGTATCTACCTCCCATGCATAAGCTGCATCACGACGAGGGATTATCATTACAACACGATGGTAACATTTGAAAGTTTAATGAATCGCACTCGGATGTTATTCTTCAAAAACTCGTTTTTATTAAAAATGTACATGTACCTTTAAAAGTCGAGACGAAGAAATATAAAAAAAGATCTTTTGGAAGAAATTGTAAATTAGAACGTCTTTAAATACGTTTTCAAAATTTGTCTACCAGCGGAATTGTTTGGCATTGGTTTCAATGATAAATCATAGAAAAATCAAATTTTGTTCCTGTCGTCCATAGCAAAATTTTGCTATCAAGTAAATTTTCGAAGACAATTCACAAGCGATATTATTTGACATTAGTTTCAATAACAGGCCCTGAAAAATTAAATTTTTCTGTGTCGTACAAATTAAACAATTCTACGTTCGCAAGTGGTTGTATGAGAGCGCTGCGTGCTCCAATCTCTGTGACGACACCATAGTCAGTAAATCCTGCATTAACTCTTACAGTGCGGGGATCGACTTTAGTCGTCAGAATCTGACGTCTGCAGACGTCAGATTCTGACGACTAAAGTCGATCCCCGCACTGTAAGAATCAACATATTTCTAATGGCCGTAGACCCATAACATAGGTATTGAAATAAAGCGGAAAGAGCTAAGTAAGACATTTATGGTTTTTAAATTGAAAAAACCCTTTGGTCTCCAAGGTTTTCATAAAATAATTCAGCACTTTAAGGGTTAAAAACAACACCTGTCCTGAACGACATTTGGTCAGATAGGTTAATATTGATTTGATGGCGACTAAACGTTTCTGTAAAGAGGAAGCAGGCTACAGTGACTGGCTGACAAAACATGGGACTCTGTTCTATATCCATTAACAGTTTGACAGCTCAGTAATTTTAATCCTAATCACACCGTGTTTTGAGCTGCTATAGCGATTCTCGCTATAGCAGCTAAAAACACGGTGTGATGAAATTTTAACTACAATTCAGAAATGAATAGCAGGATTATTCCCGCGATTTTACTCAATAAAGCTCTAGATATTGTATGATATTTTGTATAATTATGGGAATCATTTGCCTCTGGCGCACAGAGAGTAGCTGCCACAGCGCACCTGACTTTTTTACTAGCCCGCACAAAAAGGTACGCGTCCAAGCATCGCTCGTGCCGTGCAGGGCGCCATTTGTCAGGAGTGACAGACGCACACGGAACACGCACGACGGCCATAGCTAACTATAACATCAGTCCACTTAGCCGGGCCACTGGCGGAAAACAGAGAAAAAAGGAGCCTTAAAAAGAGTAGTCATAGGGGCAGTAGTGTCATGTTGCCCAGAAATATACAGCGATAATAGGTGGGTTGTTAGTGTGAAGCGACCAGTATGAAGGCGGATAAACTGCAGGCTGGCACGAGTTTACTACATTAAAAATAACTACTGTTTTTTACGCATGATGGCTTAACCTATATGTTTTTAAACTTTTCTCTGCCAACAGATGATTGTAGAAAATTAATATAACATAACAAGCGATAAATTATTGACAACGATACCCTTGTGTTACATTTCTAAGTAGCAGGCATGTTTATCATGGAGGACTAAGATGTTTAAAAAGACGAAAAACCAACTGTTTCTTTCCTTTCGTGTAAATATACTGTTAATCACAAAATGTATTTGGGCGAGGCCCGCATGGCTTTTGTTTTCTGTAATTAAAGAGGTATGATGAAGAATGGGATGGTGTGACTAGGTCACATATCAGGCTGGCATCTCAACAAAAAAAACCTCCTATATGCCTGCATAGTGCGATTGAGAAAGTATAATTTTTACCATAAACACATTCAGAGAAAGTAGATTACTGATAATATATCAAAGGTCATATACTCATATACATTTACAAGTAGGAGATATAGTTTATCTAGTACAAGTTTGACACTATACAACTGCTAATTTTTTTTATATCCGACGAGAATATTTCAGTCATAACAGCAGGCCAGTGTTTTTAAAATGAATGTGTTTTAAATCACCAAAGCCAATATTGTATTCGTTTTACGCTTTTTTACATGATTATATTGTAATTGTAACCACTTGAAAATTGGGAGCCGCACAGTCAGCGAAACACAACTTCAAATGGGTAATACTGTATATTTGTGAGCCAGCAAATAGGAAACACTGCACCAATGTCGGTTTCATGTAGTGTGGGAACAACAGTGGTTCAACCCTTTAACCGCCGAATAATTCAATTGGAATTTTCACCCACTTGAAGTTGTGGATCGCACAACTTCAAGTGAGTGAAAATTATTCAGATTTATTCAGATTTGAAATCGTGCTGATTGATGGCACATTATGGCTTTAACATGTTTAAAAGGCGGTACCGAATGTGGTGGTAATTGAGTAAAAAACGAATATATTCGTCACCGGCGGTTAAGGGGTTAATGCCTCGTGCTTTCAGTAAGCCTCGAGTGAGTAGTTAAAAATAAAGATGTGAATGAAATGTGTGTTTTAACATCGTCCCTCTGGGAGTTGGAAGGTGCTGAACTGCCACTTAACAAAGTGGCGGATTAGCACCTTCTAACTCCACGGGGACTACATGAACATATACATTTTTAAACGAATATGATTACTTTTCACTCACTTGAAGTTGTGGGTCGCAGTAGGAAACCCACTGGCCCTGTGTAATGGTGGTTCACGGTTCACCACTGCCTCTAACACCATCACAGCACAGACACCCCACAGGTTCAATGCGCATGTCACTGAAGTTCATCACATATAATCATATAGTCAACTAATTACTAGGGCGACTAAATGTGAAGAAAAAGTTTGAAGAAAAGGTTCCAGCATTCATTTGGTGTCACACATTAAAGAGTTTGTGTGAGCAAACAATTTGCAGGATTTGTATGCATCTCGAAAAAAATGCAAAGCAGCTGGACCATAAATATAAAACAAATGAATATTATTAAAATCTTTTCCGCAAATTTTTTCTTCAAATTTAGTCGCCCTAGGAATCAATCAACTATATGATTATATGGGGAAGCAAATTGTTAACAAACAACATCCCAGTGTTAACCCTTAGAGCACTGAGCTATTCAATTAAAATTTTCGGTCACTTGGGGGTTAGAATACACCTGTGACACAAGCCTATTATTAAAACAGTAGACATAGATCTACGAATTTACTGTTATTTTTAATACTTGCCAGGTCGGGCGTAATATATAATGTTTAACCATGACACTGTATGGCTAAATGTTGCATGGCTTAATTAACCATGCTGACAATGAAATTGAGGTTTTATATATAAATTCTTGGAACATATGTACTAGTACCTATTTTATGTATTTTAAAAGAACTCAATTACAGTCGTAGTAGTTGTAGTAGGAGTAGATAAAATAATGATTAACGTCACGTTTCGGCACCGATGGTTATTAAAGTGACATTGTAAGACGTTAACAAGAGCACACTCGACAATACTGAGCTTGTAAATTAAAGAGACATGTCATAAATAGCTATAAATCGGCCATTTTGTGCGATAAATCGGCCATTTCGATTTTTTTACAGTCGAGAACCGGTTATTAGCAACATGGAAAACACATTTGAAGAGGATGCATGAAAAACAGAGCACTAATCGCGCCCACAAGAAAATGTTAGCGCCGTAGCCAGCAGTGACGCCGACGACGAGGAACATCAAAAATAATTGCAATAACCCACCTTTTCTAATTAAAAATTAAAAGGCGGACTAAGAAGGTGCTGGTAAAATGAATGATGTACAGCTGATGACGTGAGGGTGGGGTGATAGGGCATGGTGGGTTACTGAGAGTGTTTTTCTTCACTCGCCCGATAAGGGATTCCAGGCATGTCTACGGGATTTATCCCAAGGCATGCCCAGACGGCTCAATATCGATAGATTCGTAGATCTATACGAATTCTGTCGAATTCTGTGAAACTCAATAGCCTTCATCTGGAATGTTTTCACCTAGCAAATTAATACAATGAAGTATGGGGAATGGAGATTTATATAACATTATTTTCACCGAGTAGTCATTCAAAAGGGTTTCTTGTGAGGTCACTGCGTTTCACAGAATATACAATCGGCGCGCAGCGACTCGTATCTACGAATCTTTCGAATTTCGTTTTTTCTCCTCGACATATATATCGTCTCCTTGGATAGGGGAGGGTGTATCTGCCACTTTACAAAGTGGCAGATACACCCTTTCATATCGAAGGGGACGATATAATGGCTATGTAACGTATAAATCCTAGATTTGTTGCTACTTAGAAAACAACTACTAGTACTTGTGGCGGGCGGCGGGTGGGATGTGTCTACAGGTGTGATGAGTCTGGCGGCCCCTGCACGTGGTCAGCTCAGAGGTGAACACCGGGGTGCGCGGCACAGCCCGGGGGTCAAGTCGGGGCGTCAGGCGGGGTGAACACGGCGGCAGTGGCTGAGACCGGGGGGTCAACACGGCAGACCCCGGGGGCATCAGATGACGGCTGGGCAGTCAGACGCACGCCTGTAATCACCTGATGCTGATGCGCAACATCCAACCATGTCACACGAGATATATCGGCGCTTTGGGTTGGAAAGGGTTATCTCACACTGTACAAAGTGCTAGATAAACCCTTTCCATACCAAGGTGACAACAGATTGTGTAGCGCTACATAGAAACAGGCTGAAAGCTCTAGCCGGAAATCTAATGTGTATTAGTAAACCTCCAGGGGTGGAACCAGAGAAAAATGCAAGGGATGGGTGATGCAAATAGTCAGATATTTCCAATTATTCTTGTATTTTGAATAAAATTGAACCAATCATTCATAATACACCGGCCATTATATAGAAACGTGTGGTTCACCAATTTGGTGATCAATTTGTAAAACTACACGTCTCTATATAATGGGCGGTGGTATTATCAATTGGTATTATCAATTTTATTCAAAAAACAATAATTTTAGTTAGAAATAGCCGACTATTTGCGATTTTTTCATCGATGATGTAATGCGTCGCAGACGGTGGCTTAAAACCCTTTGAAGCCTGAATTTACCAATGTCATCTTCATCCACTACAAGCCGCGAATTGCTGTCGCAATTCTCGACTTGTAGTGGATGAAGATGATTTAATGTGGGTGAAAAAGTAAAGAAAATTGCCATGTATTGGTAAATCAGTTTCCTAGAAATTTTCGTTCTAAAACCCTTTATTTTAGAAAAATTAAGTCCGTTTTCAGGGACACGGCTCATAATGAATGGAATGTGATGAAAGTACATGGTGGGTGCAGGGCTAATGTGCCTGATTAGACCAGACTAAGACCAATCAGCGAACTTCTTACTGAAGTGAGTTTGTAATTAATAAATGGCGAAATCGACCCATTGTTTAAGTACATGTATTTTCACTCCACATGTCACCACGGATCGTGTACAACACACGGGCGTAAATTTCGCTGGTGTGGGGAAAGGAGATAATTACTCAGAAAAAATTATGTGAAATCAGTCAGTGCTGCGTCATTTCGTCAATATACAGGCGTAATTACTAACGGTGTCTGGTGGAGCGAAATTAGCAGTAGTCCGGTGGCCCGAGGCCACCGAATATTACTTCGGACCACCACAACACTGTGTAGCAAAAATGTTTAGAAAATCGTAAAAAAATGTATCTATTCAGAACACTGGATAGCAGACAGTGGTCTCCCTGGCCATTGAAATGTTCCAGTCCAATATTGTTTGATTTTGTTTTTGACTACCAGATTTAGTTGGCTGGTGGTCCTCTGGGCCAGTGCTCGAGAAAGTTTATTTCTAGCCATAATAATTTTATACGACATTTCATAACGCATCGTGTTAATCCGCCTTATTTTAAAGCACACGATTCCAATTGGTAAAAAATACACCCTGCTCAGATTTCGTCTGCACGAAAAGCTTAAAACTTGAAAATCTATCTAGATTTAGCATCGCTAAACACCAACACAGATTTCCTCTATCACGATTTGATACTTACATACTTATTAAAAGTACGCAACATGAGAAGATTAGTTGATCTTTAATAGAAAAACTGTCGACACTTTTGTATCATAGATCCAATATTATACAGGGAATGTTTTTTTCTTGGGTGCGGTGCCGTTTGCCAGACAAATGGAGAAAAATGCTCAGACTCAAGACAACTTTTTTACATTTGCTCCCACTTACTGTCTATTCCATCGTAATTAATTTATTTAAATTTTCACCCACGCGACCCACAACTTCAAGTGGCTGAAAATGTTCACCCACTTAAAGTTGCGTCTCGCTGACGCTACCTACAACTTCAAATGGCTGAAAATTACTAATATCTGTTTAATTTGAGCACAAATATTTGTAAATCTTGATGTTTAAACACCCATTTCATTCACAATAACAGTGATTTGGTCGAGTAATAAAACAATTAAAAAGGACTATAGTCATGATCAGCAGAATAAGGGTGATTTTAATTCAAAATATGTCAACTACTCTTGCCACGTGCACAATCCGGCAAATAGTACGTGGTATTATTAACTACTGTAACTAGAAAACACATATTAAGATCATTTTAACATGATTATCAGCGCGATGGGTATAATAAAGGCCTTTTCAATGTATATAATTATTTTTTGTCAGGTTGCTTCTACGCTAGTGACCTCAAGTCTGTAGAATTCTCCTGACTTTCTATTACTACTTTTGTTCGGATGTTTTTGTACATATCTTGTATTATATAACTACTGTAGAAAACCCGATAAATGAGTGTGCGTTTGATACTTGATCCGAGGCCGGTCTATAGCAGGGGCCTAGCAAACACAAAACATTAACCTTCATGCACTAAGAATGGCTTAAGTCGTTTAAAAAAAAAATATTTGACGATCAAATCAATCTTTTTGCCAATAAAATGAGTTTTTAAACATCAAGATTTGCTATTTTTTGTTTCAAATTAAACAGGTATGGACAATTTTCACACACTTGAAGTCGTGGGTCGCGGTATCGAGTCACAACTTGAAATGGGTGGAAATTGGAATTATTTAATTTGGCGCCTTAAGGGTTTAACCAATGCTTATTTGATGTTGGTCCGACGCTGTATAACAATAAACCAACAATAAACCGACATTGGTTTAACGTTTTGTATTTGCTGGTGAGCCAGGAGTCATAATCCGCCTGGTACTGGACCCCGGGGCTGTTACGATAATACTGGGGTCCGGGCGTCCCTCCCCGGCACGCTCCACCCCCGGCCTGCCCCGGGCCTGCCCGCGTCTAGACATCCTCAAGTCCATCTTCTACCCCCGGTACAACCCCACCCCCCCCCCCCCGCCGGTACTCACCTCGCGTATCACCATAGAGCGTCTCAGGAAAACACGGTAGGGTTAAATGATGTTATTTAATGTTAGGCCAGCGTCTCAGGCGGTTGGCCAACATTCACCCAACATTGTTCCATCGGCCAACGTTGCTAGGCTATAACTCTAAATATTCTCATGAAAAAACGGGTTTCTTGGTTTCTCAGGAATCATTTGTCTAGTGTAGCGATGCTGTTTGCTACATAATGCTACACTATAATAATATTATGTCGGTGTAGTCTAACAATTTTGTCATGGACAATAGTAAGACCTATACGTCGGTTCCTGTAAGGTGGGATACACAACTGTTTTTCTAAATGAATGGCATCGTGCACAAGTGGGCTAACCCACATTTTGACAATTTTGACAAAAAATCGCGCTGCAACATGTAGTACATGATAAAACGAATAAATACAAATTAACACAGAACGAAATCAGTGACCAAATAGTCTAACCCTGAATGTGAAACTCTTATATTGATCAAGTTGTTGCTATCAATGACATACATTTTCATCGTTTTTTAATGTGGGTTAGCCCACTTGTGCACGATGCCATCCAAATAAACTTTCCCTTGTATCTAAGACACGATAAGCAAATAATATAAAATAATGTAAATGTATTGGTAAAAATCACTTCATAATCTCATCAAATTATATCTCAATGGAATTTTCATTTTTTTCTTATTCAAGTAACAATATAATTGTGGTGAGATCTCTCAGCGTCCGATGTGTTAGTCCGATATTGAGCCAACATTGACCCAGCAAGACATGTTTAGTGAGTACTTTCTCACGTAATTAGCCTGTAGTCCTACACCCCGGGCTATACCATGTACAAACCAGCGACAAATAGGAGGCCTTGATTGGCAGAGATTGACCAATCAGCATGGCAGCATCTGTCGCAGCCGGATCGAAAACCCTGGTTTATATCTAGAGAATCAGAGCTGTCCAAGCAAAGACGAGACGTTGACCCAATGTTTGTTTAACGTTGGACCAACGTCTGCAACGCTGGCCCAACATTAAACCAACAATGAGTCAACGTCTCGTGTCTGCTGGGTTTTTTCAGAGCGATTGTACTTTACTTTACGATAAATATTTATTGAGAGAATTGGTTGATAAGACTTGTTGTCTGGCCGTGCCACCCATTGCCTGTTACAGCCTATTTGTCTTTTATCTCCTCCCTCGTGTAGCCTGTAATAGCCACACCTAACCCTAGTGCTCCTAGAACCAGAAACGTTTATAAGCAAGTCTGAAACCAAATTAAATGCTACATTAATTGATAAAATACGGTGTGGTAAATGCTCAATACATCAAATTATTCAATTTAGAAGGCGTCTGTTTTTCACAAATAGAAATATTTTTCGTCATTTGAAGCTGGAAATTGCGTTAGCAATTCCAGCTTCAAATGACGAAAAATAGGGTATTCAGCAACATAAGGGCTAATGACTTGTCTACTAGCTTGTACCAGATCCATGTAAAGTACGGGTGCGGGAACGGTCCAACTAGAAGTTGTTGGTCGCGGTAGCGAGACAAAACAGCACGGCTGAAAAATTAAATTCCCACGCCTGAATTGTATTCTGATCACGAAGAATGATCAGTTTTTATCTGATAGAATCAGCCACAAGAAGGCAAGTAGGCAAGTAGAATGTCTGCCTTGTAGCAGTGAACATGTTTTTCCAATGTGAAAGCTTGTTACGCCAATAAAATACAATATTACAAAATAATATTGTTTGAAAAAAAAATTCATAGATGAATCGTATGATTAACAAAAACATTTTTCGTTATTATTTAAATAAAAAATCAATAAAATAAAAATCGCAATGAATCTGCCATTTTGATTTTTTCCAGCCACTTGTCCGAGCACTTGTAATAAGTAGAAAGCATAATAAATTTGAGCAGGATACATGGAAAACTTTTGAAGTTATCGCGCCCACAAGGTAAAATTATGACGTAAAATGCGCAAAATCGGAATAAATCGGCCATTTTCTATTTTTTCATCTACTATTGATCTATTAATAAAGTTATCAAGTAAATGTTGACGCAAACGCAAACGCCAACGCCGACGACGCGGAACTTCAATTGCAATAGCCCACTTTTTAAATAAAAATCAAAAGGCGGATAAAATACGACCATAGTCGTGCTTACCGTTTTATGGATAATAGCCCCCTCACATCATCCACCTATTTCCGCTCATTTTTATTTTTATTGAGATGTGATCCCGCAAGCCAAATAAAAATAAGATTATTTTATAATGCTCATGATAGTGTATCAATTGAAAGCTTAGAACCTGTCTTCTCTATTTTATGAAAAGTCTTACAACGCTGAAATATGTTTGTATAAACCATGGAGACCAAATTTTTTATTTTTTATTTGAAATCATCATAAATGACTTAAGTTAGCTCTTTCCTATATTATGGGTCTACGGGCATTATACATTATAGACAATATAGACGTGTAATGTATGATTCTGACGTCTAAAGACGTCCGCAGCGCTGAAAGAAAAAGTTCAATTAAAAAAATGTCACATGACGCATAGGCCTACTATTACGTACGGCTAATGTGCTTAGTTCCCATGGGACGAAGTATGTCGATCTCACCTATTCTACTTGTTAAAGGGACTCAATCAGGCTAAAATCGGACATGCATGTCCAAAATAAGAAATACGCGAATTTCGGCTCTATATCTAGCCTAACTGGTGAATGCGCGGCACAAAAATTAAAAACTTTTGCAGCTCTAGTCTATTGACATGTTTACATCATATGGTCATATTAAGAAGCCAAAATAAAATCACCGATTTTTTGAAGATTTTAACCTGATTGAGTCCCTTTAACTTCGTTAGTTCCCAGCCATCAAGGCCCAACTCAACCATTACACAGCTAATCACGACTATTCTATAGTCGTTTTTAATACATTTTATTAGCCGTTTAAATCGCAGTTATTCGGAACGAAATGTGTGTTCCAATATCAAGATTTGAAAACGTTTGATCTCAAATTAAATAAATAAGTATTTTTCTCCCACTCTAGGTTCTGGGTCGCCGTAGCAAGACACAACTTCAAGTGAGTGATTTTTTTTAAATGTAGCGCTTTAAGGATTTTGAACAGTGACTTATGTTTGGTCTTAAATGTTGGTGAAACTGGAGTGACCAACTGACTGTAGTCAAACTTTTGTCTTAAATATCAACACGTGGTCAAGTATAAACCAATCAGTGAGCTTAACACTAACTTGAGTCCAGAGCGACTTGGCAGTTGGTGAAGCTATAGCCTGGCCATGACGGGTGTGCGGGGATCACAGACATGATCATCATATGAGTCGTGACCATCGTCACAGGCTCGTGCCGCCAGCAAATGAGCTTTTTTGTAAAAATAAAGAAATGAGATTTGATTGGCGTCACGATGGATGTTTGAGTACTAGTATAATTATATATTAACTACGTGATAGGGCGTGTATCACACGCAGTCCTGAAAAACTGGATCGACACGAAACGACCCCGCCAGGTAGGGTGTGGGCGACTGGCAATCATGGCTGAGGGGGGGGGGGGAAAGGTAGACTTAACCCTTCAACCGCCAAATTATTCAATTTGAATTTTCACTCACTTGAAGTTGTGTCTCGCTGACGCGATCCACAACTTCAAGTGAGTGAAAATTATTCAGATTTGACAAAATGGACGTCAACTCTTTTCAAATCTTGCTGTCAAATCTTGATGTCACATTTTATCTTTACCATGTTTAAAAGGTGGTACTTAATGTGCTAATAAAAAATGGAAACCCGAATATATGCAGCACCGGCGGTTAAAGGGTTAACCCTTGTATTGCTGCGCCCGTATTATTATTATTGTATTTCTTTAGACGCTTGTATCCAGCTGCATAGCCGATCACAGCGCTTACAGAATAAAATTTCATGTATGCTAAAAGTTTCAATCTCAATAAAAACAAGGCTAAAAACATGGGCCATCAGTGTAATATATATGCAGACTAGAATAGGTGTGTTTTTAATGTTTGGTAAAAGATTGTAGTGTGCGAATTGTTCTAATGTTCAGTGGCGATTTGTTCCAAAGTCACGTAGTAGTTAGTCTTTATCTATGTCTCATCCAGTTTACATCATACAGATCATACACACAATTTCAGAGTAATATAGTGGTTACCCAATGAGAGTTACAAGAGACTGTATTAAAATTATTTCAACTTGAAAAAAAAATACAAATAACGTGTGAATAAATAGCGTACGGCTAAAAACTGATTATGATAGCACAATAGTCATGATGGTCATGAGGTAATAGAAATGAAATGATATAGATTATTATAATATACAAGTAAAATATCTAATATGACGATAATATTGTAAAATGGATTGCTAGCTATACCAAGCGAACATAGGACATCGATCCAGTGCCGCACAATATATACATAACTTCCAAGTGGGTGAAAATGACACACAATTGTTAAAACGAGACCAAACATTTGTAAAACTTGATGTTTAAACATACATTTCATTCCCAATAAAGGACTGTGATTTAACCTGCTATGGTGGCATCACACCCTGCGACTCATTCCGATCTCCACTGCGATGCAATGACAGCTGGATTTGCTGTTTTGACCATTATCATGACTAAACTCACACACAGGAATGTAGGTTGCGATATAAACATTTGCAAGTAAATTATCCCCCGATTTAGAAGTTTGTGTAGGTTATTCTATTTGGGCTCACTGATATTCCCAGCAAATGCAAGATAGTGAACCTATGCTGATTGAATGTTGGCCCACCGTCTACAACGCTGTACCAACATTATGCCAGCATCAGGTGAGCGTCTGATATTGTCACGATATCGCTCGTGACAGCGGGCGATGATTAGACTTTGTCATGACGACTGTAGGTGTGGCTGATGAGAACTGGGGGGATTACATGTGCCAAAACAGACAGGGCTGCGGGGAATTACACAACACCTAACAGACGTATAGCCAATGCTGTTTTAATGCTAGCACAGCGTCGCAGACGCTGGGCCAGCATTAAAACATCATTGATTCGTGTCTCGTGTTTTGGGAGAAGTCGGTCATACATCTGCCAAAATTCACCCGGTGCCATTGTTCCGAATTTGTCAAACACGTATAAATCCCATTCTGTGATTTATAAATAACGTTATTCAAATAAATAGAATACAAAAAATACGAAATATTGTTTTTTTTGTGGATCGATTTGTAGTAGAATTGCAGTCAGAGTCTAAGAATAGTATCTGTTCAATAACAAGGGACGATGGATACCAGATTTAGAACAGCGTCATGCACTTATAAGAAGTTTTTAATTATTGATCTTAACAAAAACTGCATCACCGAAACAGGTGTTGCATTATTTAGTTCGCATATTTTATTTCGCGTCTATTATTATAGTGTGATATTCAAAAACTGTACGGCTTTAGTTACCAAAATATCGTATATATTTTTTACAATCGGCATGTATAGGACAGTAATAAAATACGATAAAACGCACTAATAAACATTTTTTTTAAGTTAAACCCTTTGCCCGCTAAATTATCTTATTTAAATTTTCAGCCACTTAAAGTTGTGTCTCGCCACCGCGATCCACAACATCAAGTGGCTGAAAACTACTCATATTTGTTTAATTTATGACCAAATATTTACAAATCGTAATACTAAAACACTCATTTCATTTCCGATATGTGAGATTTAATGGGATAATAAAAGGGATTTAAAACGACTATAGCCATAAGTCGTGTTTAGCGGTGAAAGGGTTAAATGAGTGAATGTGACGAAATTAGATGCGTGACATAACGTGGTATGACTAGAAATACTCACTCACTAGTAATGTTTTCTGGAAATGACTAAGTGAAATGCCCATCCATTTTTACATATCCGCATACATGATACTCGAAAGTTCGGAATCTGTTTTAGTTTCTTCGAGATAGACTATTCCGAATATTAAGAGTAAATAAATTAACTCTATATAGTACAGCAGCAGACACCGAAAAAGAGCCATATTTAAGGAATTACCTAAACCGGCGGTACAACATTTGTCCACATGTCTAGAATTGTTCCAAGGGGTCTCTAGATACAGAATCTGGTTGATGACATTGCCGGAAATGGGGGCGGGCTGAGAATTTGACACTTTTGTACACCTACCCGATTTTTAGAGAAAATATTCGCTAAAATATGATTTTCGCGTCATTCTCAATCTATTATGATGTTGGGCCATTTAAATGAAATATTTTTGGATTTATTTTTTTCTACTGATCAGGTTATATATCTGTGGAGATAAAATAGTAAAAAAAAATATAATTTTGCACTAGCATCCTACCTCTAAGGGCTATTTTGGATATTGTAAATATGTCGCAGAATGCAATTTTGCAAAATTTACAATTTTTTTCATTTTTTTGCATATAGTTTAGGACAGCAGCTTCGTTTCTGCACGAAAGTCTCCATGAGCGGTACGATTTGGTTCAGATACATCCCTTGAGTCAGAATTAGGTTACCAATGCTTGATTCGTCCAGCAATTGATCATTATGGCCAATTTCAAAATGGCCGCCGTAAAATTCATGTTTTTTTCCGAAATGTATTATTGAACATGGTTTTCTTAAATTTCGCATCACAAGCACTGTTTGAGTGTCTAATCTTACATTTTATCGCTCGTTCAAGTATTTACAAATGCTGGGATGTGATATTTAAGACTCAATCCAAGATGGCTGCCAGAAATGATCAAGTAAATGTTCAAAATTTCACGTTTTCTTGCAAATATTTTTGAAGCACATGCTTTATCATGTGGGAAAACCCCCACGATCGGTGTCATTTGGTTCAGAGACAACCCTTGAGTGAAAATCATATGATTAGTGCTTGATTTGTAGAGTAATTAATCAATCTGGCCGATTTAAAATGGCCACCGTGAAATCAATGCCTAATCTTCAAATGCATAATTCAACATGGTTTGCTTAATTTTTATCGCAGAAACACGGTTTTCGTATCTATTATTATATTTTAATGCTGAATGAATCCACTAAATATATATATATGTATATTTTAAGTGATAGAATATGTTATTTAAGAACCAATCCAAGATGGCCGCCATTAAAATGGCAAATAATATTTTCGAAACTTTTGAAAATAGTTCATGAGCACACGTTCTGCTCTGGACAAAAACCTCAGTGAGCGGTATTATTTGGTCTAGAGGCATATATTAGGTCAAAATCAGGTGATTAATTCTTGATTTATCGAGTAAATAATCATTATGGCGATTTCAAAATAGCCGCAATTAAATAAATGCATTATTTAACATTGTCTACCTAATAGTCATATCATAAACACGCGTTAGATGTAATATTTTAAAGCGACACAATCAGGTTAGAAAAAAAAATTGTGCTGCGCATTTACCAATTAAGCGAAACATAGTGACGAAATTCCCATATTTCTTATTTTGGATAAATACTACAGCAACAAATGTCACTTTTGTAGTGGCTTACATAATTTTCAAGGTGGCTGTTATCACTTCTTCACTGGCCAAGATCACTTTTGTAGTTGCTGAGGTAACTTTTAAAATCGCTGTGATCACTTCTAAGGTGATCAAGATCACTTTTGTAGTGGCTGATATAACTTTTAAAGTGGTTCTAATCACTTATTCGGTGGCAAAGATCACTTTTGTAGTGGCTGAGATGACTTTTAGAATGGCTATAATCACTTCATCAGTGGTCAAGATCACTTTTGTAGTGGTTTAGATAATATTTAAAGTGGCTCTGATCACTTCTTCAGTGGCTAAGATCACTTTGTTGTGGCTTAGATAACTTTTTCAGTAGCTGACACCAGTTTGTTAGTGGCCAAGATTACCTTTGTAGAGGCTAACATAACTTTTAAAGTGGCTGTGATCACTTCTTCAGTGGTCAAAATCACTTTTCTAGTGGCTGAGATAACTTTTAAAGTTGCTATAATCACTTCTTATGTGGCCAAGATCACTTTGCATTGGCTAAGATAACTTTTAAAGTGGTTCTAATCACTTTTTAGTGACCAAGATCACTTTTGTAGCTGCTGACCTAACTTTTAAAGTGGCTGTTATCACTTCTTCAGTGGTCAAGATCACTTTGGTAGTGGCTGAGATAACTTTTAAAATGGTTGTAATCACTTTTTCAGTGGTCAAGATCACTTTTGTAGTGGTTTAGACAATTTTTAAAGTGGCTGTGATCACTTTTTCAGTTGCCAAGATCACTTTTGTATCGGCTGACATAATTTTAAAAGTGGATGTTATCAGATCTTCACTGGCCAAGATCACCTTTGTAGTGGCTGAGATACATGTTAAAGTCGCTCTGATCACTTCTTCAGTGGTCAAGATCACTTTTGTAGTGGCTGAGATAACTTTTAAACTGGTTGTAATCACTTCTTGGGTGCTCAAAATCATTTTTGTCATGGCTGAGATAACTTTTAGAATGGTTGTAATCACTTCTTCAGTGGTCAAGATCACTTTTGTAGTTGTTTAGATAATTTTAAAGTGGCTCTGATCACTTCTTCAGTGGCTAAGATCACTTTGTTGTGGCTTAGATAACTTTTTCAGTGGCTGACACCAGTTTGTTAGTGAGCAAAATCAACTTTGTAGTGGCTGACATAACTTTTAAAGTTGGTATGATCACTTCTTCGGTGGTCATGATAACTTGTGTAGTGGCGGAAATACCTTTTAAAGTGGATGTGATCATTTATTTAGTTGTCAAGATCACTTTTCTAGTGGCTTAGATCACTTTCAAAGTGTGTGTGGTGGCTTCTTTTGTGGCCAAGATCACTTTTGTAGTGGCTGAGATAACTTTTAAAGTTGTTGTGATCACTTTTTCAGTGGTCAAGATCACTTTTGAAGTGGCTGAGATAACTTTTAAAGTGGTTCTAATCACTTCTTCGGTGGCAAAGATCACTTTTGTAGTGGCTGAGATGACTTTTAGAATGATTGTAATCACGTCATCAGTGGTCAAGATCACTTTTGTAGTGGTTTAGCTAATTTTTAAAGTGGCTTTGGTCACTTATACAGTGGACAAGATCACTTTGTAGTGGCTGACATAATTTGCAAAGTGCCTGTTATCACTTCTTCAGTGATCAAGATCACTTTTGTAGTGGCTTAGATAACTTTTGAAATGGTTGTAATCACTTCTTCGGTGGTTGAGATCACTTTTGCCACGGCTGAGATAACTTTTAGAATGGTTGAAATCACTTCTTCAGTGGTTAAGATCACTTTTGTAGTGGTTTAGATAATTTTTAAAGTGGCTGTGATCACTTCTTCAGTGGCCAAGATCACTTTGTAATGGCTTAGATAACTTTTTCAGTGGCTGACACCAGTTTGTTAGTGGCCAAGATCACCTTTGCCATGGCTGAGATAACTTTTAAAGTGGCTGTGATCACTCATTTAGTCATAAAGATCACTTTTGTAGTGGCTTTGAGCATTTTCAAAGTGGGTGTGATCGCTTCTTTAGTGGCCAAGATCACTTTTGTAGTGGCTGAGATAACTTTTAAAGTGGTTGTAATTACTTCTTCGGTGGTCAATATCACTTTTGAAATGGTTAAGATAACTTTTTCAGTAGCTGACACCATTTTGTTAGTGGCCAAGATTACCTTTGCAGTGGCTGAGATAACTTTTAAAGTGCCTATGATCACTTATTTAGTCGTCAAGATCACTTGTGTAGTGGCTTAGATCATTTTCAAAGTGGGTGTGATTGCTTCTTTAATGGCCAAGATAACTTTTGTAGTGGCTGAGATAACTTTTAAAGTTGATGTGATCACTTCTGCAGTGGCCAAGATCACTTTGTAGTGCTCATATAACTTTGTCAGTGGCTGATACCAGTTTGCTAGGGGCCAAGGTCACCCTTGTAATGGCTGAGATAACTTTTAAGGTGGCTGTGATCTCTGGAGTAAACACCAAATCAGTGTTTCTATAATGATCATTACGTAGTACATGTTTAACAATTACAAAAATTAAAGGGAACTGAATGTTCATTTTTAGGAGACAAGGCTTTAGGTCACCGGGGCCAAAGCTGAACAAACGCATATTTTCTTGTCATTTTCACTGCTGCCATTTTAAATTCAAGTACTTAACATTACTTTTAGTGGATTCACTGAAAAGTAAAATGCAAAAATAAATACAAAGATCGTGTTTTTAAATGACTATTATATTATGCACAACAAGTTCAATACAGCATTTTAGGAGTATTAATTACTTAACAAATCAAGCATTAATAACCTGATCTTGAATCATAAGACGTCTCGTAAATAAATAATACAGCTCATGGGATTTTCATACAGATATAGAATAGAGCGTGTGCTCATAAATTATTTGTAAAATGGTGCGACATTTTGACAATGTTGCGGCGGCCATCTTGAATTTCTACTTTTTTCCTATGTTATAATACTTTTAATGGACATAGTGAGGATTAAAAAGTAAGATTATACACTTACCCGGTGAATCGTGTCTGTGAGATAACTGTGTGACAAACATGTTCAATAATGCATTTTATGAGAATTACCGGTAATTGATTTCACAGCGACTATTTTGAAATAGGCCATACTTATTAATTGTTCTAATTCTAATCACCTCATTTTTGTTCATGGGTACGTGTCTCTCAATGAAATGATACCGCTCATGTAGGTTAGCGTACACCATTAGAGCCTGTGCTTATAAACTATTTGCAAAAAAGTGAAATTTTGAGCATTTTCTTCACCATTTTCTGGCGGCCATCTTGGATTCGGTGGTAAATATCACATTACAGCATTTGTAAATACTTAAGCGCGCATTAAAATGTAAGATTAAAAACCAAAACTGTGATTGTGATGTAAAATTTAAGAAAACCGTGTTTGATAATACATTTCAGGAGAAATCATGGATTTTACGGCGGCCATTTTGAAATTGACCATAATGATCAATTACTCGAACAATCAAGCATTGGTTACCTAATTCTGACTCAAGGGATGTATCCGAACCAAATGGTACCGTTCATGGAGACTTCGTGCAGAAGCGAACCTGTTGTCATAAACTATATGCAAAAAAATGGAAAAAATTTACAATTTAAAAAAAAAATCATTTTGCGACATATCTGCAATATTCAAAATAGCTCTTCGAGGTGGGATGCCAGTGCGAAATTATATTTTTTTTTACTATTTTATCCCCACAGATATATGACCTGATGGATAAAAAAAACTAAATACAACAATATTTGATTTAACTGGCCCAACATTGTGATAATGTGAGAATGACGCGAAAATCATATTTAAGCGAATATTTTCTCTAAAAATTGGGTAGGTGTACAAAAGTGCCAAATTCTCAGCCCGCCCCCATATCCGGCAATGTCATCAACCAGATTTTGTATCTAGAGATCCCTGAGAACAATTCTAGACATGTGGACAAATGTTGTACCGCCGGTTTAGGTACCTCGAAAATTTGGTCCCTCTGCTGCTGTACTAATATTGTTCCAAGGACCAAACCTCTAGTACCAGACAAGTTGTGTGGACCACCCAGTCATTGAAAGCAGAGATGTAAAATATTCATTAGCTCCACTGCTGCATGGATGTGCGGGATCTAAGGGATCTTGGAATTAAATTTAGATTGAACATCTAAGCTATTTGCACATGATCGCCTCATAAATTAAAGCCGCACTATACAATGAATCGATTCAAACTGCTCCATTTAATATTAAGATCAATCCAACGTCTAACAGTTCAGGAAAATGGGCCAAAGCGTATACCGTATCCCCGCGCATAAACGTGCATGCACTTATAAGTGAAAATCGCTTGTTTTAGGGATGTTTTAAAATTGTTTTATGTTCGAATATAAGTGCATGCACTTGTTTTCGAAAACTAAGTGCACCCCTCTAAATAGGAATTGTGTCACCAGATCCGACACCTTAAACGAGAAGAAGAAATTAGTCTATTAAATCACATTATAAGAACCACCCCCGTAACACCCGCCCCCATTTAACCGATTATTGTTAAGACGGCCGAATTATTGAAATAAACTTTTCACCCATCTAAACAGATTCTTGTGGAGTACTAAATCCGCGAAGAAAAAAATAATGCACACAAGTAGGTGACAGCAGTTCACAAAGGGTGGGAGAGTGGGGAGGCGTCATGTCAGTGGCGAGAAGAGACTCCGTGGCTGGACAAAGTCATTCAATGCGAACGTTATGTTTTTACAACAATGATCATGTCTTGAGCCCTCCTAGACAGAGGTGTGAACGCCACTGTTGACGATAGCTGTGACAATGCAAACATGCACTATATATATGAAATGATTGCTGGCTGTTAAAACAGTGAAGATTTTTTTGCGCCTGGCAACTAGACTTATATTTATATAGTAAATGCAAATATTTTGTTGTTTTCTTGAAATAAGGTTATATAATGCACATCTCGATGCTAAGATGGTGCATTAATAATGCTATACGTACTATAAATGTCGTTAAAACAAATAAGTTTACAAATGTGCATTTTTATGTCAAAATATTTATCATTTGTTTATTATCAAGGTCATTTCATGTTCGAATATAAGTGCATGTATTTTTTTTCAAATATTTTTGTATGTTCGAATATAAGTGCATGCACGTGTTTTCGAAAACTAAGTGCATCTTCAAATATAAGTGCATGCACGTTAATGTGCGGGGATACGGTATATAGTTCTCGATACCAGACTGTTCTTGACAGGACGCTATTTCACATCACGACACGTGGTGTTGAATTTCCCATTATAAACTCATTTCATTGTCGTGACGTCTAAAATAAGGCTGAAAATAGTATTATGAAACAAAACAAGTTGTCCCTTTTGCTTCTCTTTGTTTCTAAAAGTATTTATTGTAAAAGTGCCTCTCAGTTGTTACTCATTCTGGCAACTTGTTGGCGCTAGCAGACGGCGTCCGGTTCCATTGACTGGTGACGACCCCGGCAAATAGCGGTGCCGCACATTTTTACTGATCGATTAGAACCTGTCAAAATTGGCAGAAAATTGCAACCCACACCCAATGCTGCATACGTGCTGGATCAACGCCATAGGCGTTGTTTTGACATTCCGACGACTTTGGACAAATCAGATGTGATTGCTGCAAAGTTTTCCCTGGCGTGGTTGCCCAGCAAACAAGAGACGTTGGCCCAATGCTGGGGTAATGATGGCCCGGCGTCTTCGACGCCGGCCCATCATTACCCCAGCATTGGGTGCTCGTCTCCTGATTGCTGGTTGGTGGCGTGTTTTCTGGCGATCAGGGGTTGGCCAGCTTCTTCTGGCCATTAGCGTGGCATTGCGGTGGCTTCCTGGGCTTGCCCTCGCCTCATTATCACAGAGCATGCTAGCGCCGTGTTCATGGCGTGACTACGCCCGGCGTAATCAGTGCGTGGCGTGCGGACTCAGGCCCGTCCTCATTGTGCCGCGCAGAGTCACGCAACCGGCAGACACCCTACTCATTACAAGATCACATAGTCCAGTAGAAGACGGCGCGCACCCCCGCTCCGGACCCCCGCTCCTGCCCTGCCCAGTCCATCTCAGAGCAGGGACACACGCACACGAAAAACGGTCACATAATTAGTCCCCACTTCCAATCTAATCAAACAAGACATACATCATAACATGCGATGTGCTGTGGGGATAGGTGGCCCCTTATTGTGGGGTTTGATTGTGGCTGAGGCAGACATGGTGCAGGTAATAGGGGTTTCCTGGTGGCGGGGCTGACACGCGTGTAGCACGCCATACCACTCTCACACAGTCTCCTGTCAACCTACTGACTCAACTACACTGGCTGCACACAAAAAGTTATCCACTAAACTTTCTCTTGTTCGTCAACTTTTTCATCTGCGTGCATCACTGCCCTGACTAAAAGTGAAAGTGAACATGGAAAGACCTCCTGGAGCTATTGTTCTCCAGTGCTAGAATTTCTAGGTACAGATTTTTCACTGTATGGTAGATATCGTCGAAACCAATAATCGATCATTCAGCAGATATATTAACATGTAATTTGTATAAAAAAGTACAGTTTAATATAAACGATAATTGTTCATTAATATCATTAAGTGGATAAAATAATACTTCGCATAGTATAATATCACATTCAGCATTTGTGTACTGTAACGTGCTTAATAATCCAGGTGTGAAAAACACTTTTTTGTTGTGTGCCGCAGGGTTCTGTACTTGGCCCTCTGCTTTTCAGTTTGTACACCGCTCCTCTAAGCACCATTATTTCAAGTTATGGATTGAGTCATCACTTATACGCCGATGATACACAAATTTACATCTCCTTAACAGGTGACACAGCTATTGAGTCATTAAAAATGCTTCAGAGCTGTATTACCGGGGTATCTGCTTGGATGGCTTAATCCAAACTAAAACTCAATCCTAGCAAGACTGAGTTTCTTCTCATCGGCTCGAAATCGCAGAGGGAGAAGTTTATTAACCTTTTCCCCTTTGCGGTGTTGGACAATGAGATGAATCCAGCAGATTCCGCAAGGAATTTGGGCGTCTTTTTTGACAGTGGTTTGGATTTTCGTCAGCACATTTCACAGGTGTCCAGTTCCTGTTTTTATCACATTAGAGATCTTAAACGCATCAGAAAAAGTCTACCTCTAGCTTTTGCAAAACAATTTGCAGTGGCACTGGTGACAAACAAACTGAACTACTGTAACTCCTTATTACACGAAATTCCGGCTAAAGATCTACAGAAATTACAGCGTGTTCAGAACTGTTTAGCAAGGGTTGTGACAAAGGCCCCTCGTTTCAGTCGCTCTATTCCTTAATTAAAATCATTACATTGGCTTTCAATCAAGTTTAGAATACAATACAAAATATGTACTTTTGTATTTCGTTGTCTCAATGATGGTCAGCTATCTTATTTATCTAGCCTTCTTTTTTCTGCAGACTCAGTAAAACATCTGCGATCAAACAATACAAATAAAATCAAAGTACCACGTATCAGAACTAAGTTCGGTTCGCGTGCCTTTTCTGTTTCTGGTCCTACTCTCCGGAATTTACTGCCTGCACACCTTCGTGTAGCTAAAAATATTTCCTGTTTCAAAAAACTGTTAAAAACGCATTTCTTCGATCTGGCTTTTCCGCCCTAGCTCCTCTGCGTCCCGGCTCCCTGATGACGACCATGCTTATTTCCCTCGACTCTTCTTTGGAATTTAATAAGGATGGATTGCGCCTCTGAGCTCGGCCCTCCGAGGAGTTAGGCGCTATAGAAGTTTTCATTTCATTCATTCATTAAGAAGTCATATTTACATTTTGCTGACGGCAAACATGCTTCCATTGTCTATCAATCTGAGATCATCAATGAATTGCTCCTGATTTAGTATATTTGTAGTTGCAGCATTTATCACTGACAATAATACGAAATGTTGAACCAGTGTTGTCTTAATGTTGGCCAGCGTCTGCAACGCTAGCTCAACATTAAAACAACGCTAGTTCAGAGTAGTGTTTACTGGGTCAGATCAACACATCTTACTAATTAGGAACCAATCGATTGTTAGCATTAACTGTGTAGTAATAACAGTGTATCCAGGGTTCAAGATCATTGGAGCAATAGACCACGTACAGGACCACCAGCTCAAAAATCTGGTGGTCCTGCTGTTATAGACAAATGACATGTTCTCTGTGACGGGAATCTCGTTTATAATATCTATATTATAACAGCTGAAACTGATCACACCATTCTGAACTGTGTGATTACACACACGAGATCTACATATGTTTAGGATATTTATGAATTTAAAAATCAATTGTGAGCCTAAAAACTAATCAAGAAGGACGCATATTTCACTGTCATTACACTAAAAGAAAAACAAATTTTTAGTGACTTTCTGTCCCAAGTACATGTATACTGAAATGCGCATCAACCGATAAGGAGCCCTGCCCATTAAAAAAGAGATGTTAAAACAATGCCGGCTTAATGTTGGCCAAACATTTTCAACGTTGGTGCAACATTTAACAAACATTGACTGAAATCTCGTGTTTGATGCGCGACACATACACATCCACCGCTCAACAAGAGATGAAATGGATACAAAGAGCACTAAGCGCCACCTGGTGAATACAAAAAGCCACCTGGTGAATACAAAAGCTCCACCTGGTGACTCACTCCTACAAGTTTTCTGTACTATGTACCAGCTCACTCCTACCAGTTTTCTGTACTATGTACCTCAGTAAATTCTCCACTAGCTTCTCAGTAAACAACATAGGCCTATACAAAATCTCCTGTTGAAACAGCCGTTGTTTAATGTTGGGCCAGCATCGCAGACGATGAACCAGCAGTGAAACAGCATCAGTTCAGCATCGCATGTTGGCGTCTTTTATGTGTACCAACAAAAAATAATTCTCAGATTGTTCGTCAAGATTTTTTATATTTATTTGAGAATAACTTTTTGAAAAAAGGATGCATGATTGATGCATATAATATGAAAGCTGCTATGATATATATAGATGTACTGGTAAGATCTTTAACAATAATGTTTAATTCTTTGCCGGATAGTTACAGTTTTATTCACTAGGTGTCAGTGCTCGGCCTATATATCACTTGTAAAGCTGACGATTTGGTATTAACATATGACACAAATACACATATACAACACAAATACAGTAGCAAAAATGTGTGCCCTACAGTCACCTTGAGACTGGTGTGACACATACGCACCCTTGAGCGGGAAGGGGATGATGCATTTTTACATATGAATTTACAACACTTACCTTGTTCACTATTATCTGAGTATAATTTTTTTGAAAAATATCTTATGGACCTCTGGAGCTCTGAACCAACACATTTGAATTTTCAGTCACTTGAAGTTATGACTGAAAATTAATTGAACTTAATAAATTTAAGTCAAAATGTATCTGATTATCTGATAATTGAGACATATCAAATTTATTCTAATAAATGCCAGTGGTGTTAATTAGAATACCCCCTCAGACAACAGGGGGGATGGGCGCTTATTAGATCATGACATATAGTGTGTATGATTGTGGATTTTATTTTCAAATCAGGGGGTGGGTGTTTATTGAAATATGGGAGTTTATTAGAATAAACATGAGTATGGTTTACCCAGTATTTATTTTTTAAAAGCTTGTTACATAAGACCATTAAACATAAGAAACCCATACCATAATTGATAATAGTCAACATCAGTGTTCTAAGAATTAAAAGGGTGCCAGAGGTAGAATATTTATATTTTATGTGGACATAATAAGTCTAATCCCTATTCTTAATGTGCACAACATGTACACGCAGCCATGCGAGACTTACAAGATCCTCCTAAATCATGTTATTATTATTTTTGAAAAAGAAATGTGGTCACTCAGACCTCTTAATATAAAGGCTGGTGCTGCAATCCACGGGCTGGGCAGTCTTGACACTGCCACGGGCTGGGCAGTCTTGACACTGCCACGGGCTGGGCAGTCTTGACACTACCACCCGCTGGGCAGTCTTGACACTGCCACACGCTGGGCAGTCCTGACACTGCTTCATATAAAAAGTAAACAAAGGGTCCTACCTGAGTCGATTTCTTGATGCTCGGGATGGAGGTGTCACTGGAAAAGGTCCTTTTGGTGTTTCTTCTTGACTGGCAAGTATCTCGGCCAGCAATCCCCCACCTGCACCACAACAAATAGCTAATAAATGAATTACGCAGCAAATGTATCAAAAGTAAAACAAAGACAGCTCTTCTAACAAATGATATTATATTAATTATCATGCTTATCCTTACTCTGCTACTAAGAAACATTTATATGTAAGAAATATTTTATTTTAATATTTAACATTATTTTATATTATGGATATTACAATAAATATTATTCCTGTACTGGTACATATTAAGTGTGAGTTTTTTTCAATTACATCCCAGCAAACACAAAACATCGAGCTAATGCTGGCTTAATGTTGGCCCACCATCTACTACACTGGACCAACATCAAACCACAATGGTTCAGCAAAAGTTCTGTGTTTACTGGGATATTATACATACAAAAAAAAATTTTGTTCCGGGAACCTTGAAGATGGACAAAAGTAAGTTGCAATGTTGGTACAAGTACTCCTGATGATGGTAACCCTTAGAACACTGAGCTAGGAAATTTAAATTTTCATCCACTTGAAGTTGTGTCTCGCGATCCACAACTTCAAGTGACTGAAAATTTGTGTTATTTGTGAAATTCAAGTCCCAACATCTATCAGTGTTTCAAGATTGGAAGCATATTTAATTTTTACCAACTGGTTATATGGATGTTAACTAGAGCCTGACGGCACTGAAGTAGAGCTTGTGCCGGGCTTCAGGGTCATTGTTTTAACCCTTAAACCGCCGGTGTCACATATATTCGGGTTTTCATTTTTTATTAGCACATTAAGTAACACATTTGTTAAAAATCAACCAGTAATATTTGAAAACCGTTGACCTCCATTTTGTCAAATCTGAATAGTTTTCACTCACTTGAAGTTGTGGATCGCATCAGCGAGACACAACTTCAAGTGGGTGAAAATTCAGATTGAATAATTTGGCGGTTAAAGGGTTAAGGAAAGCTAAGATGTAGCTGTTTCACAATTAAGCAACAAATATATTGGTCTAAATGAGGTGTTGAATCCGACAGTAGCTATGCTGTATCTCATGTCTGACTGTCGTCAGCTGAATGTTGTGGGGGGGGGGGGGGGGGTGGTTGGTTGGTGGTCATGCGTTGCACGTGTAATGTTGTGAATTCCCGGCGAAAGAGCCATAGAGTGCACAGGGTCAGCCTTGATCTGTCACATCTATTTTTTACACCCCAAGTCGACACCTGTATTGATAGACTGCACATTGATTTCAGTGCACATAATAAACTCCTGATAAATACGCCCCCCAACTGCGTCTCTGTGTTTATTATTAGGCCTATATCCAGTCTGTTAGGAATAATCGGGTGGGCCTACCCTAATGGAAATAGGTCAGATCTGTGAAACTCAATGACCTCGACCTCCTATGTTTTCACCGAGCTGGCTAATACAATGAAGTATGAGGGATGGCTCTTATATAACCTTGTTTTCACCGAGTGACGTCACTGCGTTTTACAGAATGAAGTATGGGGGGGGGGGGTGTTATATAACATTTGTTTTCACCAAATGACCTCACTGCGTTTCACAACTAGCTACTCCCTGTGTGACTCTGGGCTGGGACCAGGGTCTGGGACTGTGGTGCAGTTCATTATTCAAAGCCGATCTATTAAACATAAACTGTTTATATTAACCTGACAATTTGGGTGGTATAGGCATATATGTTACTAGGCATACCCCAGTCAATGACAGGTAGGGGAAGGTACAAAAACACGTGTCTAGCAAACAATTTAGTAGCCTAGGCACATTGCATGCTAGTAGGCCTACTGCTATTTGCTCAGATGTGATGGCAGTGTGTAGTGTTCAGGAGACAGATTAACTACTTCCACTGTCACAGTCATTGAGTCAATGTTGATTTAATGCTATAGACCAGCGTAATAACAGTTTGAGACTGCATGACAACATTAATTAGACTCACTATAATAGAACTCACTATAATAGAACTCACAACTCGATAAGCCTAGATATATTGAGATTGCAAAGTTATCAATATAATTAGTAAGTTAATAACTTGATGTTGAGCTGAAAACAATAATAGCCTAATTTAAATGTCACTTCTGGGGCTTCGCATATGGCTATGAGATTCATTAAGCATAGCAGGATTAGGCTATGCATTGCCTGAGGGGTGTTTTTAAAGTTTTGAGAACGTATTCAGACTGTAGGCACCAGTAGGCCCTAGGCCTAAGTTTTTACTACAAATGAATTGTTATGTTTTTTTCTGGTTTAATGTTAGATCATCATCTATGAAGCTCGCCCAACATTAATGCCACATCGAGTGAATGTTTGTTTTGTTGGGCAGTAAGTGGCCGATAGGCATATTATATAGGCCCCATACATGTGTATTGGCAGGCCAGCAAAGACAAGACGTTGAATCAAAGTTGGCTTAACGTTGGTCCAACGTCGTAGATGGTGGACAAACGTTGAACCAACATTTATTCAACGTCTCCTTGTGTCAGCTGAGTGTTGTTCTGTATGCCTCTGGGACAGACTGACCATACAGGCAAACACGCATACCGCTGAACAATCACATGCAGCCAGCGTTGTTTCAATGCTGGCACACCGCCTACGACGCTGGCCCAACGTTTGGTCAGCATTGCCATATTAGGCCTACTATTAATGACAGGTGCACTACCCAGCAAACACGAGACGTTGAACGAATGTTGTTTTAATATCGGGCCGACTTCGGAGACGGCAGGCCAACATTCGAACAACTTTGCATCATAGTAGGTCATGTGTCGTATACAGTACTGGCAGGTCGCCATCTGTATTGCTGTGCTGGCGAGGCAGGTCAAAGCACTGAGGGTCAAAGTGTATTTCTAAGGTCACGTGTCACGCGTGACGTCTCCTAACAGACATGGCTGACATTGATACATTACACAGTTACAGATAGGAATTGATGCGACATTTATATCAGTGTTCATTTGATCAGCTGAGCCAAAATCTCAAAATCTGGCTTCGTGATGCAACAAAAAAAAATATTTTTAACACACACATGGAGTTAGATATGTTCCCAAATCCACAAATTTAAAGTTATTGCAGTGAAATTAATCATACAGAAAACCACTCAGACCCACATTGACCGAAAAAGTAGAGCAAATGCTCTACTAACAAAAACACAGAATGTCGACTGTAGTCACCATCAGTGTTTTAAGGCGTCACAGTACATACCTTTCTTTGCCTGGTGTTCTGGACTGTGGAGATGCTGAGACCTTGTAGGTGATGTCTTGTTATAGGCTGTTGGTCGGGGAGGACGTTTACGTGGAGCTGGTGTATCTAGTATCTCCTCCTTATCATGTAAGGACGTCTGACTGCCTCCCATACCCGTGCTCATGTACGGCATAGCGTGACCAGGCCAGTGACCAGAGCTATCCATCAATGTGTCCTTGTTGTGCCCATAATGCTGGGATCCAGCAGTCGAGGCAAAATCTGGCGGCCTTTGTCTGGATATAGCTAATAAATGAGCCTGAGGAAATTATAAATGAATGACGATAACAGATAATTGTTTTCTGAATTAGAGATTAGTAATTTAAGCAAAATATACTAAACAATTCATATGATATAATGATACCATATTAGATTGCATACAATAGAAGACTAATGTTGTAGAAATCAAGATATAAAGAAAAATTATTAGAAATCAAATCTGCTTCTACTTTATTATACATTCATACAAGTAAATTATGCAAACTAAGTTGTTCAGGTTCATTTGCTACTTTAACCGGCACAAATAAACCTTGCATAATTATTGGACTTTGGAGTCTAATCCTTATCCTGTTGAATTGTTTGTTTCAATTTTCTTCCATTTGAAGCTGGAATAGCTAACGCGATCTCCAGCTTCAAATGATGAAAAATATTTATATTTATGAAAAATAGACATCTGCAATATTGAAGTTTCAGATTAACTAAGTATCTACCAAGAACTATGTGATCAAATTTTGTGATATTTCTATTGATCTAAAACATGCTTGACACTGTATATATTTATATATATATACGGGCATATATATATATATATACGGGCGTAGCAGTTCAAGGGTTAATTAATGGAGGATCTCTTCTATTTGACATGTTTTCAGTCTGGCTTCTTCAACATCCCTAACATCTAGCTATTAAGTCTCATTTTCATTCACTTTGATATGGAAATTGCTGATGCAACTCCAACCATAAAGTAAATAAAAATGTCACAACTGATTTTATGAAATAACCAAAAGTATACTATCTTAAATTAAAGCTCAGAGCAGCGCAGGGACCGTGTCAGATTATGCTGTCTAAAGTCGATCCCCGCACTAAAAGAGTAAAATATTTATAATGGCAGTAGACCCATAATATAGGTATTCAAATTTCTAGTTTGAAAAAACTTCTTTGGTTACTATGGTTTATACATAAATATTTCAACGTTAAAACGCTGAATTAATTTTGTAAAAATCATGGAGACTAAAGCGTTTTAATCAATTTGAAATCATCATAAATGTCTTAGTCAGCTCTTTCTTATCCATTTGAATACCTATGTTATGGGGTTACGTCCTTTAAAAATATTTTTACTCTTACAGTGCAGGGGACCGACTTTAGTCGCCAGAATCTGACGTCTACAAACGTCAGATTCTGACGACTAAAGTCGGTCCCCGCGTTGTAAGGTTTAATGTTAATCAAAGGTGTATAATTTCAATGTTACAAAATAATATTCGGCATATAATCTCCTCACCTGACAATCCATCTGATGTTGTTGCATTTTTTCCAGATTGTCAAGTCGTTGATGGGTGAGAGACGCCACTTTATCCTCCAGGTGATCAAGTCTGTCTTGCAGCTCATCTTTGTTGCCTGGGTTTTTGACTTGTGATACTGTAGATAACTGCTGAACAATAGCTGCCAATCTTTGGTCCATCTCATGCTGTGCCTTAAAAAAAAAAGTAAAATAAAATACAGCTGGCATACAATAAGGAAAATTCCTGAAAGATGGTTTTGATAAGATAAAAAACAATTCATCTTTATAAACTACGAAATAAATATATTATAGGGGGATGTCCAATAAAACATCAAATACATAAAAAATTATGTCTAGGACCTAGTTGTAATTGGTCTAATCTTAAGCGTTCTCTCGCTGATACAGATACCTTAGTTAAAAGTTCAGTTAGTATAATGTACTAATAGTTCTTGGCTGCTGTAAATTATAAAGAAAAAGATAAACATCGCTTAACCCTTAGAGCGCTAAATTAAATACTGATAATTTAAATTTTCAACCACATAAAGTTGTCTCTCACTACAGCGACCCACAACTGCAAGTGACTGAAAATCACCTATATTTGGTTAATTTGAGACCGAACATTCGCAAATCTTGATGTTCAAGTATATATTATGTCTGCATGATGACATCCTAAAAAAATCCTTTTAACCCTTTCAAGCCTGAGTTTACCTATGTAATCCTTATCCACTACAAGCAGCAAATTGTTGCAATTCTCGACTTGTAGTGGATGAATATCAATTCAAGTGAGTGGCAAATGAAAAAAAGATATCATCAATAAAACAGTTCTATGATTTTTTTTTTTTAATAGGATTAGGAAATTAAGTCATTCTTCAGAGATGCAAAATGCTGTTATGATGCATCGTGAGGGTTTAAAGTGTTAAATAGCTCAGTGTTTATTATAAACAGGTACTATTAGATAATTATTATGCTTAAAAATGATGATCGTTCTACTTGTAAGAATGGCTGGGTTGCGGCCACAGCTGATGCCGCCGCGATAGCTGCAGCAGTCACCGCCTCAGATTCTGACTTCTTTTGTGTCTCAACGGTGGGTTGGATAACTCTTGGCTGGACCAATTTTGGCTGAACAGTTTTTTTCACCGCACCAACTTCAGTATGTCTGAAATAATATGGCAGAAAAAACATGTGTTGAGGTGCTAATTCACACCCGGATTCAGACATCTTAACAATGACAAATTCAAGGACTTTTTAATCAAGATTTTTTAAGAACCAATTCAAACAGGAAAAGCAACACTAACATGAGTATAGAATTATTTTAACCATTACAGCGCGGGGATAGACTTTAGTCATCAGAATCTGACGTCTACAGACGTCAGATTATGACGACTAAAGTCGATTCACGCGCTGTAAGAGTAAAAATATTTCTAATGACCATAGACCCATAACATAGGTATTTAAACGAATCGGAAAAGGATAACTAAGATGTTTATGATGATTTTAAATTGAAAAAACCCTTTGGTATTCAAAGTTTTTTTAAAAAGAATTCAGAGCTTTAAGGGTTAAAGTGTCACAGAAAAGTGGGCAACTTTGGGCAACTTTGCTGTGACACTATAAAATAATACATGGATAATAATATATTAAAAGACCACAAAAACATTTTTGAACGACTACGGTAATCAGCAAAAGCAACACTACTATGAGTATAGAATGTCACATTAGGCCTTTGCTGCCACACCATAAAATAATACATATATGATAATATATATTACTGTGGTATTCTCCAACATGCATGCTTTGTTGTATTTCAAGGACTTTCAAGTACTTTTGCTAAATAAAAAAATTATTCTAAGAAACACTCATATTCAAATAAACACCCACCCCCCTAATTTAAAATAATACCCAAGATCATGTATACTATAAGATCATTAAAAAACTGATCTAATAAGTGCCCATCCCCCCTGTGATCTCAGGGGTGTATTCTATTAGCGCCCCGTGCATTTATTAGAATAAATACAGTATCCCATTTTTCTAGCAGTTTCAAGTTTCAAATATTAAGAATTCAAGCACTTTCAAGTTTTTCATGCACTTGTATGAGCCCTGTCACACATGATCATGGGAATGTAATCACAAGCCCAGAAAACTTTTACAACGCCTAATTAATTTTGTACAAAACCATAAAGACCAAAAGGTTTTAATCAATTTGAAATCATCCTAATTGTCTTAGTCAGCTCTCTCTGATTCATTTGAATACCTATGTTGGGGGTCTACGGCCATTAGAAATATTTTTACTCTTACAGTGCGAGTATCGATTTTAGTCGTCAGAATCTAACGTTTTAGAATAAATTTGTTATTTAGCAAAAACCCTTTGGTCTGTAGACGTCAGATTCTGACGACTAAAGTCGATCCCCGCGCTGTAAGGGTTAACCTAATGTTGACTTAATTTTGTAAACGGTGGCCCAACATTGAAGCAACATTGAGTCAATGTCTCGTGTTGGCTAAGAGTGTGACATAAAAACTTTATATTGAAATCTCTTCTAAATATATTTAGTCTTCAACAGACAACAAACATGATAAATATAAATTATTGTTTCGGTCACATCAAGATATCATGTGATATTAAAAAACTAGTCGCCATGTTTATGTGATCCAAATAAGGAGTTATAATGTATTCCTGCCAACACAACATATAATTTGTACCTCTTTATAAAGTTTTTCTTCAGCATTTTCTCTTTTTCACTCAAATGAAATTGTGAAATTTGAATTTCCCCATCACGCTGCATCATGGGATTGATGGATGTACCTTCCTGTACAACTGATCCCTGCTTGAGGACAGTAGGATGGTACTAAGAAGAAACAATGAAACATAAATTGCATTATTATTGTCAAGTGACAAGTAGGCCTACATAAACAATCATTTTTATAAAATTTCAAACAAAAGTAATTTGAAGATCTTGTAGGATTATAGAGCATTATTTGGTAAAAATATCTAGATCTATAAATCTATGGAAAACTGACCTTTGATAGCCTAGCTTTGAAATTAATGCTCTGCGGGTCCAAACCGTTGGCTGTAGAAGTTGATGAGTTGTGTTCACTTCCATTATCAATGCTTTCAGCACTTCTGGCATTTACTGTGACAATTTTTTCAGGTACAGTTACTATATTACTGTGATCACTCACATCGCTCACTAGGTTAGATGAATCTGCATAATAATTTAAAACAATTACAGCATTATAACATATCTCTCATATATATATATCACTGCACACATGGTATTTTCCAATATTTGCTTGAATTGTTTTTGTGGCATAATTACTAATGTTCAGTGCTACCAAGGCAGGTGTGTATACATTGTGTCCCCAAATGGGATGATACATAAAAATGGCAATTCCAAATACAGGTTGGATGTCAATTGAAATGAAAAAAGTAGACTATGGCCCATGGTATGCATAGCTTTAGCTAGTTATCCATGAGTCATTTATGATCAGTCAAATTAGAATGACAAAATAAAGTAAATAGATGATGAATTTCTCCAGACTATATCAAATAAAAAATAGCCTACTATTATATACTCATTTTTTAAATTTCAATTCTATTTTACTTAACACCAGGGCTTTCGCCAAAGCAAGGATCTGCGGCGCGGCGCCGCGGTGTTTTATCTTTAAATAAACCTTGGAGATTAGCTCCAGATTCTGCCAGAATGCATTATTTCAAGACTTTAATTTAAAAAAAAATTTGGGGGGGGGGGCATTCCCCGGACTCCAAAAACTCTCCCGCTCTTTTTTTTTTCTGGGGAAACCCCTGAACACTGTATAACATTTAGAAATACAAATACTTTTTTTATAAATAAGAAAATGGTAATTGCGTTAGCATTACACCTTTTAAATATTTCAAATAAACATGGATAATTCTCAAAGTAATTTAAAATTAGTTTTAAAAACTAAAGTATGTAAAATTAAAAAATATACACCTTGAGACTGTGCTTCGAAGACATCATGGTGTCCACTGTTGTTTTGTTCTTCATGAAGTGATTGTTGATCTATTTCCCGTATTATCTGTATATTCTGTGTCATGTAGCCACTATCCAGCATCGGACGAGCGTCAACAACACCTGCCTCCTCTTTTGCATCACCAAGCTTGCCTTGTGATTTTTCATTTTGTAATCTCGAATAAGATTCATTGGTTGTCCTAGTTTGATCTGGATATGAATATGATTCCTTAATTTTACCTGAGTGATTCAGGCTTGATAAATCTGAGAGATGTGTCCCTGATATGTTAATAGGTTCTTCATCACTAAAAGGAGTTCTGATCTCCCTCAGTTGTTTTCTTTTTACCTTCACAACCTTTGCTTGGCCAGTTAATGATATAAAGCTTTCTGCACCAGAACCGTTTTTACAGCTGACATCAGAAAAGGTACTTGAATTGTGAGCACTGTCTGCACTGTGTTCAATCCTTGGTGCTGATGCCTGGGAGTTTACTGATGATTTTGATGAGCTGAATGATGAATTAGGCTTGTCCAAAGCTTGAATGGCAGCATTAGTCACAGAAAGAAGCTCATGTGCATAGTTTATTTTTTTCTCAACTGTTACCTCAGCCATTTTTTTGTGGTCAAGTATTTTCCACTTCTTCAATGATCATCAAACCAATATAGAAATTCATTTCATAAACCTGAAGGTGAAGGTACCGGTAGTTAACAGGCTAAAGCATAACATTAAGATATTTAGGAGAGCAACCATTCATCAAATAGTTATCAACATGGTTGTTTCTTCACAAATAATCCTGCAGTCTGTGACATTTGAAGAGCACAAAATAATAGTAATATTAATAAACTTCCATAATGCCTAAGTCCCCTGTGGTCCGAGCTCAAAAGCACGACAAAACATAATCGTAATCAGACTCATAGTCCTGAAACCGTTTGCATTAAATTTGTCGCCTAGGCCAACTGGACCACAGAAGAGCTAAGTCGGAAAGCCTAACCAAAAAAAAGGTGCTGCAACGGTGCCTACAGTAGTTATGTCCCGCAGAACATGCAAATGATCTAGATCACCGGAACAAAGTGACTGTACATTTCGTGATGGCTCAAGCATGTTTCGAAGATATACTGGTTGTCCACTGGTCGGAACCTGGGAGGTCAGGGAACAAAATTTAAATTTGATTGTGTAATGACCAGGTAACCAGTGTGAGATTTTAAAAGAGGACTCATGTGACAAAACCGAGCAGACACAACATGTGCCAAAAATGAAATCCTATTTGATGATGATACCAAGGTATTAATTATATACACAAGGTTATTATATACACCCGGGTGAAAATCTTTATACGTTTGCCGTATGAAGATCTACATCCGGTAAAGATTTCAATGCAATAGTATTTATTGTCATATTGGCATGTGGTAGTCTACATGCCATGGTATCGAACCTGATAATTATTAGGCAGTGGCTTATCGTACGGGATTCTTCATAATGTAACTCTCAGTCTATTCCTATGGGCGGCCTGGTTTACGAAATGAAAGGCTCCCATTGACTCCCATTATAAATTACCCGTACGAATAGCCACTCTGTAATTATTAGGCCAAGAAGCACAGCCACAGTTAAAGTAACTGGCCCTTGGGCTTGGCTATACTATAGCCATAGGCCTAGTGCTGGTAACTTTAACTGTGCCTGTCATGACTGTCTGTGACACTGATAATGTCACAGACACACAAAGAGCAGGTGAGTGACTGTCACAGACGGAGTGTGTGGCAGGTGAACTAAAATTACTGAAACTTGAAAATTGAACTCACTCACTCAGTCTGAGTCACTGACACAGTCACGCACAAATAACTGTGAAACTCAAACGATACAAATTCAACAATAGTTAAATGTGTTAACATACAACTACAAGTTAGAAATTTACATGTGTTTAACTTAGAAATTAACCAAAAATGCTGAGTCCTTACAATTACATGTTTGCGATGTTTACATTTTGAGTAACTCCTGTCATGCCGCCCATACTTTGATTGTGTCACCGACTGTGATTGGTGAATAGAAAATAGCCTCGATTCCAATAAAATATAATTATTACAGAGCTAATATAACTTCAACAAATTTGTAATAAATAATAGCTAGTAATAAATATATCAATGTTTTTATCAATTTCCTTTTAAATATTGATAACCTAATTTTAATATAATAATATAAAAAGAATAGTTTTGGCGTGAACCAATGGTAAAGGGCCTTATATGTTGAGGTCGATTGTTGACAAGACTGTACATGTTTTTCATCAGATTATTTTCATTTTTTACATTAAAAAAACAATTTATTTCAATCACTTAAGCATCATAAAGATTCTCAAATAATAAAATGTTTGTACTGATTGAAATGCAAAAGCTATATCTATTTAAAAAAATTCTTTTCAGCGTGTTAATAAACATTTTGTTTTTATCTGTCCGTTATTCCTTGTATTATCGCTCACTGAGGTACATGGTCTCACCACCCCAAATGCCAGTCCCATTGAAACACATGTAAACTGCCTCAATTCCGCAGGCCGATTTCACCATTTTTCACCCTATTAGATATTTAGTGTGACATATCAGGATAAAGCTTGAGATGTCCTTGTTCGAAAACAGGCCCGCTATGGGTATGGTTACCAGACAGATTTTGAGCTACGCCCCCTAGAGTGTAAAAAAGTCAATGCTGTTAAAATTGGGCTATAATCCGTGCTCTCTTTCACAGAACAGACACACATCATTTTAACCCACTGTATCCCTGCGAGGTTATCATGAAACAGTTATATCTGATATCCTTGACAAAGAAGATAACGTGGGCTTATTAAATATTCACAAAATTATTACTTCTTTGCATTTTATTTTGTTTCAATAGAGGTTGGAACAGCCGCATTAAAAATATTTTGTGTGATGATTCCATCATTAGTATACACCTCCCTGGATTTCGGCTTATTTAGGGTGGTGAGACCATATGTAGAGATTTAATTTTCTTTGATTATTTTATTTCGGCCTGGTATGATGCTTGAAGGTGTTCTGAACAATATAGTTTTTGAATTAGGCAAATATATTGAAAACTGTTGCCCTCGGAGCCCTTTGAATAATTATTGATATCATGAAAATCGGCCTGGTTTCCTTGAAAGTCGCATTGAATAAAACAGTTAAATGAAGTGGCTATTCCCGCCTCTATTTCGTCACACAAAGTCGTCATGGTTACCTTGTATTTCGAAAATTGTTGTTGAAATATGCCACACATATTAGAATGGACTGCTATTAGTAGCATCCATACTTTAATTCACTATTTTTTATTTTCATTTGGGCCCATATGACAATCAAACTACCAACCAGGCATTCCATCTATGACTTATATCACCAAAACACGGCCTCTTCTGGTCTTTTCTAGACATGGTTATCACATTTATTCACCAATTATATACTTTCTAATCAAAACTATTACACTTAGATTGTTGCAGCGATAGTAAAACTCAATAAAATATAGATATCAAGCTGCAGATTTTTTATCAAGCAGCTGGAATATGTCAAGAAAGGACCAGAACATGCAAACCCCTTGTGTCTACTGATGGTCTCACCACCCCAAATGCCAGTCCCATTGAAACACATGTAAACTGCCTCAATTCCGCAGGCCGATTTCACCATTTTTCACCCTATTAGATATTTAGTGTGACATATCAGGATAAAGCTTGAGATGTCCTTGTTCGAAAACAGGCCCGCTATGGGTATGGTTACCAGACAGATTTTGAGCTACGCCCCCTAGAGTGTAAAAAAGTCAATGCTGTTAAAATTGGGCTATAATCCGTGCTCTCTTTCACAGAACAGACACACATCATTTTAACCCACTGTATCCCTGCGAGGTTATCATGAAACAGTTATATCTGATATCCTTGACAAAGAAGATAACGTGGGCTTATTAAATATTCACAAAATTATTACTTCTTTGCATTTTATTTTGTTTCAATAGAGGTTGGAACAGCCGCATTAAAAATATTTTGTGTGATGATTCCATCATTAGTATACACCTCCCTGGATTTCGGCTTATTTAGGGTGGTGAGACCATATGTAGAGATATAATTTTCTTTGATTATTTTATTTCGGCCTGGTATGATGCTTGAAGGTGTTCTGAACAATATAGTTTTTGAATTGGGCAAATATATTGAAAACTGTTGCCCTCGGAGCCCTTTGAATAATTATTGATATCATGAAAATCGGCCTGGTTTCCTTGAAAGTCGCATTGAATAAAACAGTTAAATGAAGTGGCTATTCCCGCCTCTATTTCGTCACACAAAGTCGTCATGGTTACCTTGTATTTCGAAAATTGTTGTTGAAATATGCCACACATATTAGAATGGACTGCTATTAGTAGCATCCATACTTTAATTCACTATTTTTTATTTTCATTTGGGCCCATATGACAATCAAACTACCAACCAGGCATTCCATCTATGACTTATATCACCAAAACACGGCCTCTTCTGGTCTTTTCTAGACATGGTTATCACATTTATTCACCAATTATATACTTTCTAATCAAAACTATTACACTTAGATTGTTACAGCGATAGTAAAACTCAATAAAATATAGATATCAAGCTGCAGATTTTTTATCAAGCAGCTGGAATATGTCAAGAAAGGACCAGAACATGCAAACCCCTTGTGTCTACTGATGGTCTCACCACCCCAAATGCCAGTCCCATTGAAACACATGTAAACTGCCTCAATTCCGCAGGCCGATTTCACCATTTTTCACCCTATTAGATATTTAGTGTGACATATCAGGATAAAGCTTGAGATGTCCTTGTTCGAAAACAGGCCCGCTATGGGTATGGTTACCAGACAGATTTTGAGCTACGCCCCCTAGAGTGTAAAAAAGTCAATGCTGTTAAAATTGGGCTATAATCCGTGCTCTCTTTCACAGAACAGACACACATCATTTTAACCCACTGTATCCCTGCGAGGTTATCATGAAACAGTTATATCTGATATCCTTGACAAAGAAGATAACGTGGGCTTATTAAATATTCACAAAATTATTACTTCTTTGCATTTTATTTTGTTTCAATAGAGGTTGGAACAGCCGCATTAAAAATATTTTGTGTGATGATTCCATCATTAGTATACACCTCCCTGGATTTCGGCTTATTTAGGGTGGTGAGACCATATGTAGAGATTTAATTTTCTTTGATTATTTTATTTCGGCCTGGTATGATGCTTGAAGGTGTTCTGAACAATATAGTTTTTGAATTAGGCAAATATATTGAAAACTGTTGCCCTCGGAGCCCTTTGAATAATTATTGATATCATGAAAATCGGCCTGGTTTCCTTGAAAGTCGCATTGAATAAAACAGTTAAATGAAGTGGCTATTCCCGCCTCTATTTCGTCACACAAAGTCGTCATGGTTACCTTGTATTTCGAAAATTGTTGTTGAAATATGCCACACATATTAGAATGGACTGCTATTAGTAGCATCCATACTTTAATTCACTATTTTTTATTTTCATTTGGGCCCATATGACAATCAAACTACCAACCAGGCATTCCATCTATGACTTATATCACCAAAACACGGCCTCTTCTGGTCTTTTCTAGACATGGTTATCACATTTATTCACCAATTATATACTTTCTAATCAAAACTATTACACTTAGATTGTTGCAGCGATAGTAAAACTCAATAAAATATAGATATCAAGCTGCAGATTTTTTATCAAGCAGCTGGAATATGTCAAGAAAGGACCAGAACATGCAAACCCCTTGTGTCTACTGATGGTCTCACCACCCCAAATGCCAGTCCCATTGAAACACATGTAAACTGCCTCAATTCCGCAGGCCGATTTCACCATTTTTCACCCTATTAGATATTTAGTGTGACATATCAGGATAAAGCTTGAGATGTCCTTGTTCGAAAACAGGCCCGCTATGGGTATGGTTACCAGACAGATTTTGAGCTACGCCCCCTAGAGTGTAAAAAAGTCAATGCTGTTAAAATTGGGCTATAATCCGTGCTCTCTTTCACAGAACAGACACACATCATTTTAACCCACTGTATCCCTGCGAGGTTATCATGAAACAGTTATATCTGATATCCTTGACAAAGAAGATAACGTGGGCTTATTAAATATTCACAAAATTATTACTTCTTTGCATTTTATTTTGTTTCAATAGAGGTTGGAACAGCCGCATTAAAAATATTTTGTGTGATGATTCCATCATTAGTATACACCTCCCTGGATTTCGGCTTATTTAGGGTGGTGAGACCATATGTAGAGATATAATTTTCTTTGATTATTTTATTTCGGCCTGGTATGATGCTTGAAGGTGTTCTGAACAATATAGTTTTTGAATTGGGCAAATATATTGAAAACTGTTGCCCTCGGAGCCCTTTGAATAATTATTGATATCATGAAAATCGGCCTGGTTTCCTTGAAAGTCGCATTGAATAAAACAGTTAAATGAAGTGGCTATTCCCGCCTCTATTTCGTCACACAAAGTCGTCATGGTTACCTTGTATTTCGAAAATTGTTGTTGAAATATGCCACACATATTAGAATGGACTGCTATTAGTAGCATCCATACTTTAATTCACTATTTTTTATTTTCATTTGGGCCCATATGACAATCAAACTACCAACCAGGCATTCCATCTATGACTTATATCACCAAAACACGGCCTCTTCTGGTCTTTTCTAGACATGGTTATCACATTTATTCACCAATTATATACTTTCTAATCAAAACTATTACACTTAGATTGTTACAGCGATAGTAAAACTCAATAAAATATAGATATCAAGCTGCAGATTTTTTATCAAGCAGCTGGAATATGTCAAGAAAGGACCAGAACATGCAAACCCCTTGTGTCTACTGATGGTCTCACCACCCCAAATGCCAGTCCCATTGAAACACATGTAAACTGCCTCAATTCCGCAGGCCGATTTCACCATTTTTCACCCTATTAGATATTTAGTGTGACATATCAGGATAAAGCTTGAGATGTCCTTGTTCGAAAACAGGCCCGCTATGGGTATGGTTACCAGACAGATTTTGAGCTACGCCCCCTAGAGTGTAAAAAAATCAATGCTGTTAAAATTGGGCTATCATCCGTGCTCTCTTTCACAGAACAGACACACATCATTTTAACCCACTGTATCCCTGCGAGGTTATCATGAAACAGTTATATCTGATATCCTTGACAAAGAAGATAACGTGGGCTTATTAAATATTCACAAAATTATTACTTCTTTGCATTTTATTTTGTTTCAATAGAGGTTGGAACAGCCGCATTAAAAATATTTTGTGTGATGATTCCATCATTAGTATACACCTCCCTGGATTTCGGCTTATTTAGGGTGGTGAGACCACATGCTTATCAAGTTACGAGTTACGGCGGAGCAGCATTGGCCCAACACCGGGCCAATGCCTTGACTACTGGAAAGCAAGGACAAGATGTGACTGTCATTACTGTTGCAGTGTTGAGTCAACATTAAAACAACATTGGCCAATTGAAACATCATTGGCCCAATGTCCAATGTCACGGTGAATGTGGGTGGGGCCATTGGCATTGGCCACAGCCACATTCACATTGTTATCGTGGTCCAAACACAAATTTGGGACAAAAAGTGACGTCACTCCATTCATAAAACCGGTAGACACGCACATTTCATTCATAAATCGGCCCCCTCCCCTTAGATTCGGGGGGCATATATAATGACCCAGACGCTATAGAGCTTCTTCACGTGGTTTCACGTCTCTTTACTTTAGGCTTAAAAGATTTTGGTAGACTGTCCCTATTGTCTGTTCTACACACATAGTGATCACGTGATGGTTGTATGGCCATATTTGGTGTTATGGGGTGGAAAATGAGGTCAGCTTGTCTGTGTTAACTCATCCCCAGCAGATGTTCGCCCAAAAGTTGGTTCAATGATGGGCTAGCATCGAAGACAATGGGTCAACATTAAACCAACATCAAGGAATGTCTTGTGTTCGCTGGGTCACTGTAGGATTCATGTACAAGAGGTCATATCTCCCAGTACAGACAGGGACTATGGAGCCTATAGTTCCCTGTGCAGACACGGCAGCTGCAGTGGGCTTGTCATGTATGTACAGCATGCTGATAGACCAGCGAGGTCACTCGCCAGACTGCTGCGCATAGAGACACCCCAGCAAACACGACACATTGACCCGTTGGATTAATGTTGGCTCAACGTCTGCGACGCTGGCCCTACTTAATCCAGCATTGGGTCAATGTGTGTTGTTTTCTGGGATCACAAATGATCTACATGCTGTCGCCTACTGCGATAACACAACACATTAATGCTGGGTCAGCGTTGTAGACGCTGGATCAGCATTAACATAACACAGGGACAATGTTGCCATAGCAGCTGAGTAGGATTGACAATCAAGTCGCATCAGCACTGATCAGTGATATCACAAGAAAACGTCACGTGACGGTAATGTTAGAACACAATGATTGCCTCAGGGGAAGTTGCCAGCCTGTACTAGTATAAGGCCTACCTCTTCACATCAGTAGGGGAAACCGGGGCTAGTTCGCACATTGTTTAGTCAGAACATTGCCCATAATTCTGACAGCGAATGTGTTTTCGTTCAGTGCTGCCTTCTAGTGAAGGACTGTATCAGTAGTCTACCCCTGACTTAATGTTCGAAGGTTTTTTTAAAAAAAATAGTTTTTCATTTTGAGGTGTCAAAAGTTTTTTTTTGCTATCGCACACAATGTTATTTTGCTCTATGGTTGCCATTGAACCCGACAGTTTCAACTCCTTTAGTTGTAGTACCCTGACGTTAATAATTCTTTATACATATTAGGTTGTCTTCTATCATGTCTATGATGTTATTTCTAAATATAGAATTTTTAAAATACGTCCAGGTGGGGTTTGTTCGAACAAAGAACAATTAAAATGGGGCTAGTTCGACTGTTAAGACTAACCCTACAAAATATCTGGTACATCCAACACTGTTCAGACACACCCCATCCCATGTTCGCACTAACCCCAGGTGTGGGGTTTGTTCGAACAGTGAAAAATCCAACTTTAATATGTTTTTCTGACTATATTTTGTTTTAATTTGAGAATAATATATATGCTAAATATACCATGTATAGCTGAATACTTCTGGACAAAAATATCAGTTTCCTACCTTCATATAAAAAAATTGTTCATTTTTTTAAATAATTGTTCGAACTAGCCTCGGTCTCCTCTACTCTAGGGGTGTCTACATCTGTTGCGGATAGAAAGTAACAGGAATAAAAAGTAGCGGACAGAAAGAAACAGTTTTCACTAGGACAAAAAGTAACAGGGATAAAAAGTAACAGTTGAAAATTAATGCTAAAATAAGGTGTTTAATTTGTCGATTTCTCATTTATTGTCGACTGTTATTTGGCTTCAATGTTTCAGTTCAAAGGTATAACAGCTACGGTGAATCAACAGCTAAAACCTAGAGCTCACACTTAAATGGTCCTAACTACATAGTTCACACAATTTGGCTTCAATGTTTCAGTTCAAAGGCATAACAGCTACGGTGAATCAACAGCTAAAACCTAAGTTATTTTTATGGTGAACACCTTTTTAATGGAGTTAATCAAGAAGTGTCAAGGTTAAAAGGCTTATCAAACATACTGACTAATATATTAATCATGCATAAAATATATATTATTTATTTTTAAAACCATCTAAGAGACATTATATAAACAATTTTTTGTTAATTTCATATAAATTAAAGTTAGTACTGTATTAGTCATGAAACAAGCCTGTTTCCCCAATTAATTGCAAGAAAATGTGAATATAAATACATCTCCCCTTAATAACAGATTTATATTTTTTCGGTATCACTTTTAGTTTAATACACTTTTAGTATTTGTTCAGGAATGTTATATTTACTATTACAATTGAACTATATCAGTAGTTTATTACAATATAGGTTGAACATGTTTACACGACTGTTACCATTTTAAAATAAAATGTATAAATATGCATTTAAATTTTCCCATAATATTATATTTTATTCACATGCATCACTATTAGCGCATGTTCTGGAATATAATATATAGTAATAATTGAATTTAATCATTATTTTAGTACTTTAAAGCAAAGTTCTGTTGCCTTTCTAAAAGCAGAATATATATCAATATAGATGTTCCTGTGATATGTTTATTTTTATTCACATTATACCTTTTATTTGATGTTCTGGGATATAATATATAATATTCGAAGTGAAATATACCCTTATAATACTACTTTTAATCAACTGTTACTTTTTATCCTTGTTTCTTTTTGTCTGTGTTTTTTTTTGACTGTTACTTTTCATCCTGTTACTTTCTATCCTGTTACTTTTTATCCTGTTACTTTCTATCCTAGTATTGTCTACATCATATATATTAAGGCATATATATTAATATATTTATATATATTAATACTTTGCTTGCCTACATCATGTATAACTAATAAGGGGTGATAATACGCAGAATAGGCTAATGGCCACTATCTTTTTTTTAAAAGTTTCAACCCAGTCACAATGGGCCACAATTGAAGGTGTCCAAGCAAGAACATGCTAAGTTAAGTTTAAAGGGGGCGCATGTCTCACGGGCGGTGACCAACGACCTCGTCAGCTAAGTCAAGTTAACATGTAGGCTAAGTCCTATTCGTTTTTTTTATCTATGGTGGTTATTTTAATCTTCTGCATCATCTGTAAAAAAATCAAAACATTGGAGCAGTAGTTTTAAAGCTGTCATATAATTATTTCAAGTGAGCATGTATGGTTGCAATAGTAATTGATGAAATATACAGTAAGCATAAACTTTCTATCAGATGGAAACTAGAATTGTATCACTTGCGTGCAAACTCTTGTCAACTGCAAAGAACAATGTTTTTTTTTAATCAACTGTGTGCATTGAAGTGCTAACTGTAATTACCACACTCATGAAATTCGTGCAAATTAATGTTATACAGTAGATCAATCAATCAATCAATCAATCTATAAAACTTCTATAGCGCCTATATCCTCAACAGACCGAGCTCAGAGGCGCACAAATCCTTAGCATGATCATGTGTCATAGTCAAGGCCAAAGCAGGTTCGTCATCAGGGAGCCGAACCACTGAGGAGCTAGGGTGGGAAAGCCAGATCCTGTCATCAACAACCCTGCCATTAACGACCTTTTGTCTCCAACGATTCTTTTTCTTGCACGGAACATTTTTCTATAAACGACCTGTCATCAACGACTTTCTTTCTAACGCGACTTGCGACCTCAAATATGTGGCAGAAGGTCATTATATTACTTTTTTCGTCATATGACTTTTGGAAACATTGATGAGCAAACCACTGCATGTCAGATCTGACTGTGTGGATATCATGATTTAAGACAGAGGTATAAAGCTGGAAGATCAGGCTGTTGTCGCAAGAGGCCTATCTACCTCAGACCGTCGATGTTACTGCACAGCAATATCACCGCGCTCCGTCATGATTTAATTATACAAATAATATTGTCTATAGCACACTAAATGTCAAATGCCATTCAGCTGTGTGTTGGCTGGTAGACAGAGCGCCGTCATCATAATTACGTTATACACAGTACACCCCTCTCCAGACATAAGACGCGAGTCACTGACCAGCAAACACAAGCCGTTGACCCAATGTCGTTTTAATGTTGGCCCACTGTCTTTGACATTGGCCCACATGGAAACAACATTGGGTCAGTGCCTCATGTTTACTGGGTGACTATGCAGCTGGCACCAGACGTTGATGCAGGGTTGGCCAACATTACGACACGCCACCCCTTGCGATTCTACTTGATAACTGTGGGGTATACTTTTCCGTTCATGGATTGTAGTCTAGCCATTCATTTAAAAATTATATGCATGGTGGACAAATCTAATTTTGATGTGATGTAGGCCTACCTATTACCTAGCCTCTACCAAGGCAATGAAATTAGGCCTGAAACACATACTGTGTAACAGTCGACCCATGCTGGTTTGGACATCAGATGCAATAGACCTACACCTTTAGAATTGGAGATTGAATTTGACAGCTCAATGATAAATAGCCAAATTTTAGTTGTTGCTGGTCCGACATGACTAACTAAAAATTGGGCCATTTCCAACCTCAGTCAAGGTGAAGCTGTGAAAAGAGGATAAGCATCATTTAATTATCCATTGATATCAGTCTTGATATAGATAAAATAAGCACAAGACATTCCTTGTTCAGTTACTGTTGTCTCCGTTGCATGGCGTGAGTCACGTAAAACATCAAAATCACAGATTTGATACGCATATAAAGGCATGCCGTTATGAGCGAGTATAAAATTCTGATCAATTAGAATGACACAGCCTTATAATTGAACAATTTGTAGTATTTCTGAGTCCTCCCTTTGCCCCAACCACATGAGGCCTTTGGCCCTTGTTTTCATGTTTTTTTTCAGGATTTAGACTTTATGTGAATCATAGACTACACTGCAATAAAAGACATATTTTTCTCATTTTCATTGTTTGTTCTCTTTGCTCACTATTACTGGTAGAAATGAAGCCATCATTGTAGAATTAAAAGAGTTATTTGTTTTGCATGACACTTTTTATCACCTTTTCCGGGGGTTCGATCATTAGATTTCTCGCAATTACGAAAAATGGTGCCAGCTCTCTCTCGCCTTCAATTACATAATTGTTGCAACAAATGCTTGTAGAGTTAAGTGGCATGCTGTGGCCCTTTCTGATAATTTTTTTTACACAGTCACAGGTGCCATTTTTTTGATTTCAAATAAAAATGCAAAAAATGAAGATATACTATGTCCACTGCTCTATGAGGAAGTTCTGGAGGACATCATTAAGACCATTTGGACAGAACAATGTGGGCATCTCTAAGAATTGAGATACCTGGGGAAGGCTGCACTAGTTTGCCCAGGCCAGGGTAAAGCCTGGGTGAAGTTTTGTTTGCCTGCCCTACGCTTTCTCATGGGGAGAACCGAGGGTGATGTTTGGCGGGAAGACCTCTACCATTTGAAGGTAGTGAGCATTTTTAGATGAGTGCAATTTTATAGACATTTCTTAAGTTACTGCTACTTTTAACTTGTGGGTATCTTTATAATTTGATGACTCAATTATATTTTGGACATGGAATAGCCATAGGTTTTAAAAATGTTATGTTCAGCATAAAAATAATATCAAACATAGTCTTTTCCTGTAAAGTCACAATCCATGAATTTTAAACAAATACATTTTTGAAGTGGGGTGACTTAGGACACATTTTTCCGTAGTTGTTATGCACATTTGTCACCCCATCTTCCCAAGTCACCCCATTATACGGCACCCATATCTTACAGGGTATATATTTTGGTGTAGACATGCAATTTTGCTGGGGTATATGTCTCTGTTATATCGTGATATTGTTGTTCATAGTATGCCCATGCATATTTTACTATCAGTTGAGCTGGTTACATTTTATTTTGGTTGTTTCTGTTGATTTTTTAAAAAAACACAAGAGTGTCCCAAGTCACCCCATGTGTTATTTATTTGTTTCACTAGTGTCACATACTTGAGTATTTAAAAAATAATTCAACTGTGAGTGGTATTATGAAAGATTGGGACTATATCTTTCTGTCACGTAAATTCCTGCATGATTGGAGATAGGTGTTGGATACATATACACAAAACATCTTAAAAATACGCATTATGACATCAAATCACACCTGTAAAATTGGTCTATTTTTAATCATTAATTCTAAATACAGAGCATGGGTTACACTTTAAATTCAGCATTAAATAATAAATTTAGTTTTTTTATAGTTATTATACTTTAAATAGATATTCATGGAAATATTCTCAATGAGAACTGTTAATTTCAATGATACATTACATATGTCCCAAGTCACCCCATTTGCGGGGTGACTTGGGACACTTTAAATTATTAAAAACAATTGTGTTCGAACAACATTACTGAACAAAAACTTATATCAAGCGATTCCAGTGATTATATATTTTGAGCTAAAATCATTTATACAGTCATATTGGAAAATGCCTTGAGTTGGGATATGAAAAACAGTTGAAATCGTACCAAGTCACCCCATTTTACGGTAGTTTTCTTCACCAGCTTATCTGCATTGACATAGTTGGAGCTATATTTATACAAATTATATTTCACTAACTAGTGTTTTTTTCAAGCATGGCTAGTCCTAGTTCAACGCCTAATTATTAATTAACTTATGACCTTATTAAGACCTAATCAGGGCACTCTGTCCACAATTCTCAACAAATGCTTCTCCTCACTTAATTCTTATCCAATTTCAATTTTATTTAGTTTACTTGAAGGAGCTCGTGCCTGTGCATCGAACTGCCTCACGGATTTTAGAAATTTTAATTTGTAATCAACTTGCCCTAATCAAGGATGAGCTTCTGTGTCATTGACACTCTGTTTTTATCTTCATAGGCCTCAACCTTGGAAATTAGCTCCAGATTCTGTAAGAATGCACCATTTCAAGACTTTACTTTAAAAAAATTTCATGCCCCCGTACCCCCCTAGCACTGGCACGCGCGCGCTTTGAGCATCACTCGTTCATAACACCGGCAGCGCACTTTTCAAAAATCTCCCCGCTCTATTTTTATTTTTTCTGGGGAAAGCCCTGGGAGACCTAACATAGTCACCTCGCAGTACCAATTATTGTCATCAAACTTTCCGACCAATAATTACTATGACTTAACATAAGTAAACATTACGTTATCGTCATTGACTATTTGGGGCTCACTGACTATATTGTGGCTAATCCCCTTGACACACTGGCTCATTATTACCCTATCAATCCTGCAATATATCATTCAATTAATTATTATTTTACTGTTTGGTTGCTCGAATAATAAAAAATATATATATTAAGTGTGTAACGTGTTTGACTATGTGTGTTTGATTTTGTGTATAAATCTTGCAGATGTTTTATTAGTTAAATTATACTCCTCTTAGCGACCATAATAGTTCCTAATATTGTGTTTTATGTGCATTGGAACAAATGTAACTTGTATACAAATCTTATGTTTTTACGCTTTCCCGAGTGTCTTTTCCGCTACCATTACCCTTGCTACCATAATATACAGTACCGTGCAATTGAAACTGTTCGTGAAAACGAAATTCCCTTTCATTTCCCTCACCTGTTTCACACAAATTCCCCTATTCCCCTGATGTGAGGGAAATTGATTTCACAGTCTGTGAATTCTGTTTCACCATTGGGGAAACACAATTCAGCAATTTTCTCCCAATTTCCCCCGAATTTCCCCCGAAATTCACCAATTTTCCCCGAATTTCCCCCAAATTTCCCAGAAATTCACCAATTTTCCCCAAATTTCCCCCGAATTTCCCCCGATTTCCCAATGATTCCTACTAATTCCTCCTGATTCCTCCTTGGCAGTTTCCTGTGCAGTTTTCACTTCACAAGTGTAGCCTACAGCGTCTCTGAGCATTAGGCTTATTTTATGAATATTGCATTTAGACTAACTTTGATAATGCAGATTCCACATTATGTGAGCCAGTGAATTCTGGGGAAATTCCGGGGATTTCTGGCGAATTATGGGAAAATTCTGGGGAAATTCAGGGGAATTCTGGCGAACTCTGGGGAAATCCGACCAAAAACTTTTAACTAGTTTTCACTCGTTTTCATTTGTTTTCCCAAGTGAGAAATACATTTCCCTGTTGGGGAAATCTAATTCCACTGATTTCTCCGGTGGCTACCGTGAAAACTGGTGAAAATTCCGGGGGAAAAAAGTGAAAGGGAATTTGCAGGGAAACGTGAATTCCCTTTCCCTTACATTTCATTTCCCCTTCCCGCCAGACCAGTTTCAATTGCACAGTACTGTACATATATAGTAAGTATTTTTATCGTTCTATCTAAAGCCACGCACTGTGAGGCTTCATATGGTTCAGCCATGCCACCAGCACGCATTCATCTAATGCTGGTACAATGGATGAATGCTGGTCCAGCGTCAGATGGAAGAATATGTGTTTACACCTGTGAGAAAGGGGGGGTCTGTGTTTTACCCACGCATGTGACTTAACACAACACATTTCTATGCCCGCTCACACAAGTTCTGGGGCTACTCATGGCCCGCACGTGCCCGCTCAGGGCGACCCGTAGGGTCCCGCTTTATGTCAGCCCACAACCGCCCCGCTCCGCAAGTCTAAGGGAAAAAGTTACCCGTGGGGGCCCACTGGCAGCGGGTCCCGCAAACCCGGGCGGGGCGTGCTGCTCGTGCAGATCTCTAGTAGACGGTGCTGACTGGCTTCATTTAATAAAACTTCATCAGAACACTTTTTAATTATAATCAATGGAAATTTAGGCAGAAGCTATGTACGCATGCCAGAGAGAGTGAATCACCTTTGATGTTGTCTTATAATAAGAATAAATTGTGCTCTATCATTTCAGAACAATATGGCGGCCATGCCAAAGCTAGACGCTCAGACTGAGACCACTATGAAACAGGTATTTAGTTACAAGCTATTTTTTACTTTTATTTTTGTGTTTTATGTATGTATAGATAAGGAAATTTTTAAATTTAAATAATATCCAACTACATTGTAACATGATACCAGAGGACCCAATTTTGCTGAGCAGAACAAGTTCAACATTTCTTGTTTGCTGGGTAATGCTGTGAAGATGATCAGATATGTTGATAGTTAAAAAACATAGTTTTTCAATGCCTAAATATTTTTGTATAAACTATGGAGACCTAAGTGTAATTTCGTCTTAAGACTGTCCCAATGCTGAAGGGTTAAGAAAGACGGAATACGGTACTATAGGAAAACAGACGATGGTCAATAAAATACCATATTTATATATATATACCATCCCCTTTAAGTGATAGGGTTTTATAGTTGATAAGTTGATAGGGTTCTGTACAGCTCAAGAATTATAACCATCTTGATCTAAGATGACAATATATGCCCCACACCCTGCCCTGAATAGAAAAGCTGCGATCATAACAACTTCTAATTATCACCCACCCTCCTCCAACTCACTGGTCGCAGTTTTAGTTTGGCCATTGAAGCCTTCTTTACTTAAAGGTGGATTTCCTTTTTAAATTTCTTATTTTTAAATATAAAATGTTTTTTTCTCAGGAATCACCATCCCACCACCATCCTACTGATAATATGTAAAAATGTATTTGTAGCATCATCCCGGCCCACGATTTTTCTGTGTGGACTGTCACTGCTAACATAATGTAGAGCAGTTATCATGCAACAACAAACTGTTGCTGTGACAGGTGACAGTGCTGTTGAGTGATGCTGTATACATGTAGGTTTACTTTCTGCCGCAGCTTACAGGCGCGGTTACCTTACAAACAGGGCTTGCGCACATGATGTTCTGTGTAGCCTATCGGATCCCAGCAAACATGACACATTGACCCACTGCTGGTTTAATGTTAGGCCCCACCATTAATGTAACGACTGTTTAATGTCTTGTTTTGGGGTATTTAGTGTAGGCTCATATGTCACATAACACTTTCGTGCATTTTGTCTGTTAAAATTGATTTTTCACTTGATTCTGATTCAAAATATCATGAAGATAAAAAAAAAAGGGATTGCATTTTTTTATAGGTCGAGAGAATGGTCCAAAATGGCGAAATCCAAGATGGCCGCCAGCGTATATAAAAATAAACATTTTTGCAAATAATTTTGCAACTACATACACTAGAGACATAAATAATATTTCTATTCTTAAGTTTGCAGGTATGAGAAAGCAAATTCTGTAATTTTTTTTAGAAAAAAGTATTATAAGGTCTATATTTATGCAAATATAAGCAAAAAACAACCGGATATCGCAGTGAAACTGCGACTAGGATTGGTTTGGCTGATAGATTTTTTTTCTGTTTTAATTATGCCTGGCTGGTTCCCCTATGGTGATATCTGGGCGAATGTGGAGCTCTTTTCTTTGTGGGTTTTTTGTATAACATGAAATTCAAAATGGCTGCCATGAAATCACTGAAGTTATATTTTGAGCAACAAACCATAATACTTTTATCAGGATACAATAAAACAAATCCTACCATCATTCGACATCATTTTAATGCCTAAAATGCTACGATAAGCTTTATTATATATATTCCCAAGTAAATTACATACCGGCACATCTATTCATTGCGTGTGTAGTAAGACTGCGCGTTACCCATAAACATAACCTGCAACTGCTTGATAGGTTAGAATATGAACCAATCTATCAAGAGGGTGTAATTTTCCAGATACACTGAGCATCCCCTTCCCGATGGGGGCTTTATAATGGCATTTCAATGTCAAATCAAAGAAGATCTTAATAAATTAATTCCACTCTGAAATATTCTGCGCATAATTATCATTTTGACTTGCAAGACGTCAACTGCGCAACTAACACTTCTGAAAGCCAAAATGTTAAATGAACTATTTTTTCATATTTAAATATTTACACAGATGCTAAAAGGTATTAATAACTCGGTGCTATATATAGATTATTGGCAAAATGTCAACAACAAGGTCATACCATACTAGTTTTTTTCACAACCGTCTCAAAGCACTTGCACAATTTGACCCGAAAAAAAGTAATGTTTTACACATTAATGGAAAGGGGTACATGCATATGCTAAAGAAAATAAAGATTCATATCGGTTTGGGTTGCAGGGTTGGCCTTTACAGTAACAAACAAATATCATACCAAGGACAATCTATATAAGGTCATTGCAAAGTCCAATAAAAGCTCATCATACATAAAACAATTATTACGCAATTCTGGCATTTAGTTGTCATACAAGTCTAAACTATCCTCCGCAAAAGATATTTCATTCATTTGTACCATTCAATTCATTATTTTAGCTAGGCCTATATTTCTTTTCCAATTGTGGTAGAGTTGAAACTAACATTGCTCAAAATGTGATGGCAAAAGGCGGGAATACCGTCTGGATCTTGCATTGCTGTTGTGAAATTCCTGGAATGTAAGTTAGGAGCAGGCCTAATGTATCCCTGTGGCACGTATGTCTGGAAAATTTACTAAACATTTTTGTGGATTTGAAGTTAAGATGACTCAACATTTTAGTGTGTTTGATGTTAAGATGACCTTAACTGGTATGGCCTCGAGTTACTTAGTGTCAGAGTTATTGCCCTACTACGATACATATTAATTTATTGCAGAATATTATTCATAATAAATAAATGTACGGTACACTTTAAAATTTGAATGAGTTAATCTGAAATGAAAGAAAAGATAATCTGAAATGAAAGAAAATTATTATCTAATCGTTAGTTTTTGAAGAGCTGTTATAGCTATCACCATGATTGTGTAATGCCATCATCCTTAAATGTATATTGTAAACTATATTGTGTAATTACGGATTTTGTCAATAACTTTATGAAAATTATTATCGGTACATTTAATTCAATGGTACCTCAATTTTACAAGATAGATATAGAGATGTAGTTATAATTATGTAATGGCAACACAAGTGTGAAACGTGAATCAAAAGTACGCACAGAGTCGAAGCCTCTTTTTAATAGTTGATCCGGAAAACCACTCTCAAAAACACTCTAAAACATACTTTGTTTAATTATCTTTTTTTTTCGATATTTTATTTAGAGAAATTATAGTTCCGATAATATAATCAGCAATATATTAAACATTCTAACTCTTATTGTTATATCAGATAAATAAAGTAGGCAAATCAGGCAGATGAGAATATAATCATGAAACACTTATTATACAATTATTGCATGAATCTATGCACATATAATATGGTGCTAGGAACATAAAGTAAATCAAGCTACATGTTATCGGAGTGGTAAGCATAACAGTTTAATAAGTTTTGTCATATTACATTATTTGACTGCTAGAATTAAACAAAAATTGTAACCTTTACGTGTGGCAGCATTCTTAATAATATCATTTTATAACTTCATGTTCGACATGTTTGAGGTCACGATTCGACTGGAGGTTCAAAAATGTGATATAACGTACGTTTGAATCACAAACTGTTTAAACTTCTACATTATCGTTATATATTATCATTAAAACAATTTGAAATTTACTTTGTGCAAGAATGTAATTTAGTAAGTGCCTTTGGTATTTTCTTGCATTGAAGATAATGTTTATGTAATATTTATTAAATTTATGGTAATTAATTGACTGGGGTATTCGGACACTTTTTTGCACAGGATAACTTCCCGTGTACATGGTGTATTAGAGCTGTACCGATTTCTGTATTTTCAAGAGGTGACAATTTGTGTACATCTAAGGGTATGAAAATCACATGTACTGCATATTCAAGAGTCAATAAAATAACCCAGCCGTATTATGTGTTTATTGAAAGGCTGCTTTGTGTCTCGAACATTACGCCTAGATGAGTGTGATGTGCAAACAGCAGGGTTTTCATGTTTTTAGACAGTGACAGATTGTTTGTTAAAACTTTTAGGCTATCCCGAGCATTATGTCTATTCAGAAAGGGTTTGTTATCGTCCAAATCCGTGTAGGCCTATTACATGATGTTTTCGCCCGAAAGTGTATAGGGCCTAGTTATTTTCGACAAAATTTGTATATTCAAAGGTATATTTTTGGCCACAAATGTATATTCAAGTCTAAGGGTTTGACTATCCTGTCTGCACACCAACCCAAATTTTCACCTAGTGCCCCATCCTCTATCAGGAAATAACCTGATAACCTCCTGAGCATGGCGAGATGTATCAGATGGCACTGCCCTCCACACAGTATCCTAAATATAGTCAAGGCCTAGCACACAACCTCTAGGACACGAAACAGATATATTATGCTATGTTTTTATATTTTTTTGGTAAAAATCGAGAAAAATCGAGTTTAAACTGTTTATTTCTTAAATATAGCGGTGTTATCAGTTTTCTGGACTTCAAAACTATACAAATCGATATATTATACATGTTTTTTGTGTTCATTATTTCAAAAGTTATGGTGAAATGGATAACATCTTGGAAACATGGCGGCCATTTCGGATTTAGTCAATTTTCATAGATTTAAAGAGTTGGAAAAAAAGACAATCTCCAAGAAGTGATTATTGCCCCGGCTGCCGGCTGTGTTCCCATTCAAACAGCCTTGTCTGTCACTTGGCAGAATAATATTTTACAGGCAAATAATTTTACCAACCAGAAGTATTGATCCCCAAAGACACTAATAAGCAACCATCTCCCCTAGCCCCAGGGGGCATTCTGATTAACCCCCAGGGCATTTATCATATCTAGATCACAGTGCCAGGGATAAGGTTTATCCACTATTCCCATCCACGGAATTCCTTAGTTAACCCTTATCCTGCTGATCACGACTATTGAGTAATTTTAAGCCACTTGGAGTTGTGGATCACGTTAGTAGGCTATCAGCTGATAAATATGTCAAAGATAAAACGTGACATCAATCAGCAATATCTAAAAATAGTCCACCTCAATTTTGTCAAATCTGAATAATTTTCACTCACTTGAAGTTGTGGATCGCGTCAGCGAGACACAACTTCGAGTGGGTGAAAAATCAAATTTAATAACTTGGTGGTTAAAGAGTTAAAGGGTTAATGTTGGTATTTTGCGTGAGTCAAGAGGTGTCCTTTTGGAATTATCACTAGTTTGTCTTCATTGATTGTTCGGAAGATATAAATAACATCATCATTTTTTTCTTATCAGTTCAAGGAATTCCTGCACTCTTACAACAAGTTATCAGAAGCTTGCTTCACAGATTGTGTTCATGATTTTACCACAAGAAAGATTATAGATTCAGAGGCAAGTTCTTCTCTCTATAATTTTTTTATAAATGGCTAGTATCAATACAATAATCTAAGTGGTGTTATATTTGACGATGTTGGATTCCTGTTTGCAACAAAAATATGTAGCCTACACTTTGTAAAGTGTTCACTTAATATGACAATATCACAATACCTAATAAGGTATTGTACACAGGAGAGACATCTTGTTGGATATTTTTAACCCACCGAGGTTACTCGTATTTGTAAAATGAAGTTGCATCATATAGAATTCTCACTGATTAAAGACGCTTTCAAGATCTAAAGCTAGTTACCCAAGACATTAGTGTGAATAAATTCACAGAAACCCTATTACCATAGCTGACATAGCCAACATCAGTGTTCTAGGGATTGAACATCCTTCATATTTTTATGTGCTCATAGTATTTGGCATTCAGCGACATCTTCTAAGCTTCTTGGCAATTGAGTTATTTGATGATCACTAAAAATATGTGCATTTTATTTTGAATAAAACATGCTTGAAACTGTATACATACATTCCCAGCAACCCAAGGGTTAAGCTACTTGTAGATTTCGGTATATTATTTTGTTGTCACCTAATTAATCAGTGAAAGTTTTATCAAGGAATAACACACTTGTGTATGGATAAATATTTATTGATGATATTGATTGTATTGCAAATATACCGGTATGATTTTAATATGATCATGCTCTGATTATAGATTTTTTGATTTTTCTTCCAGGATAGTTGTACAAAAAACTGCATGGATAAATTTCTCAAAGTCACTCAACGGATATCACAACGCTTTCAAGAACATCAAATGCAGCAATCTGAAGGATTTTTAGTTGGTAACAAAGGAGCTGGTATTCTTGGTTGATAAATTATGTAGGCCCTAATTGTCAATAATTTTTTGAACATTACTGTTGTGGTATCAAATTGAATCAACAATTGTTATTAGACCTATACATTGATCATCATTTTGTTCATGTTTCATGTTTTACTTGTGAAGTTGTAAAGTAGAATCTGCTAGGGGCAGTCTCCCTTGTTACACAGAAAAAATGGCCTATCAAGGCAGGTGGTCGCCCATAAGAAGTTTATTTGCATACAAAATACATGAGCAAATGGCTTCCCACAGGAGGTTGGCTTTGCATAAAGATAGCTTCCCATAACAGGCTCTACTGTACAATATAATACATCTCATCTGCTACTGTTTTCAGGGGATGATTTGATTGTGTTATACTTCTGTGCACTGCCGTTCACTGTGTATTTATATCACATATTCATCAGATCAAATGCAAACAAACAAATGAATAAATGTGTAATCTGTATTTCTCCATCGTTATTTCTTATACGTTGAAAATGAATCATCTGAAATGAGTGATACTGGAGGGTTTGTGATGTGGATCACCACTTGATATTGGAAGTAAGGAATATATGCCCCGCACTGGCAAGAATATAATAGAATATGAATATCACATTAATACTATAGTGCCATCCGACTGGGTTGTCTGGTGTGTGTGGATAGAGGGAGCTGTGTACACCAGAGTTGTGTGTCAGTGCAGGGAACTGTGTACACCAGGGTTTTCTGGTCCGTGAGTACAGGGAGCTGTGTACACCAGGTTTGTTGGGTCTGTGTGAGTGCAGGGAGCTGTGTACACCAGGGTTGTTGGGTCTGTGTGAGTGCAAGGAGCTGTGTACACAAGGATTGTCTGGTGTGTGTGAGTGCAGGGAGCTGTGTACACCAGGGTTGTCTGGGTGTATGAGTGCAGGGAGCTGTGTATATCAGTGTTGTCTGGTGTGTGTGAGTGCAGGGAGCTGTGTACACCAAAGTTGTCTGGTGTGTGAGAGTGCAGGGAGCTGTGTATAGTTGGGTTGGTATAGTATAGTTGGTGTTTTTGAGTGCAGGGAATGTGTACACCAGTGTTGTCTGGTTTGTGTGAGTGCAGGGAGCTGTGTACACCAGGGTTGTCTGCTGTGTGTGATCACAGGGAGATGTGTACACCAGGGTTGTCTGGTGTGTGAGTGCAGTGAGCTGTATACACCAGGGTTGTCTGCTGTGTGTGATTACAGGGAGATGTGTACACCACTTCCAAGATAGTCTGGTGTGTGTGAGAGCAGGGAGCTGTGTACACCAGGGTTGTCTGGTGTGTGTGAGAGCAGGGAGCTGTGTACACCAGGGTTGTCTGGTGTGTGTGAGAGCAGGGAGCTGTATACACCAGGGTTGTCTGGTGTGTGTGAGAGCAGGGAGCTGTGTACACCAGGGTTGTCTGGTGTGTGTAAGTGCAGGGAGCTGTGTACACCAGGGTTGTCTGATGTGTATGAGTGCAGGGAGCTGTGCACCAGGGTTGTCTGGTTTGTGTGAGTGCGGGGAGGTGTGTACACCAGGGTTGTCTGGTGTGTGCTGAGTGCAGGGAGCTCTGTACACCAGGATTGTTTGGTGTGTGTGAGTACATTGAGCTGTGTACACCAGCGTTGTCTGTTGTGTTGAGTGCGGGGAGCTGTGTACACCAGGGTTGTTTGGTGTGTGTGAGTGCAGGGAGCTGTGCACACCAGAGTTGTCTGGTGTGTGTTGAGTGCATGGATCCCTGTACACCAGGATTGTTTGGGGCATGTGAGTGCAGGGAGCTGTGTACACCAGGGTTGTTTGGTGTGTGAGAGTGCAGTGAGCTGTGTACACCAGGGTTGTCTGGTGTGTGTGAGTGCAGGGAGCTGTGTCCACCAGGGTTGTTTGGTGTGTGTGAGTGCAGGGAGCTGTGTACACGAGGGCTGTATGGTGTGTGTGGGCACAGGGAGCTGTGTACACCAGGGTTGTTTGGTGTCTGTGAGGACAGGGAGATGTGTACACCATAGTTGTCTGGTATGTGGGAGTACCGGGAGCTGTGTACACCAGGGTTGTCTGCAGTGTGTGTGAGTGCTGGAACCTGTGTACACCAGGGCTGTGACTTGTCTCGTGTGTTTTGGTGCAGTAAGCTGTGTACCCCAGGGTCGTCTGGTTTGTGTGAGTACAGGGAGCTGTGTACACCAGGGTTGTCTGGTATGTGTGAGTGCAGGGAGCTGTGTACACCAGGGTTGTCTGGTATGTGTGAGTACCAGGAGCTGTGTACACCAGGGTTGTCTGCAGTGTGTGTGAGTGCAGGAACCTGTGTACACCAGGGTTGTGACTTGTCTCGTGTGTGTGAGTGCAGGGAGCTGTGTAAACCAGGGTTGTCTGGTGTGAGTGAGTGCAGGGAGCTGTGTAGACCAGGGTTGTCTGGTGTGTGTGAGAGCAGGGAGCTGTATACACCAGGGTTGTCTGGTGTGTGTGAGAGCAGGGAGCTGTGTACACCAGGGTTGTCTGGTGTGTGTAAGTGCAGGGAGCTGTGTACACCAGGGTTGTCTGATGTGTATGAGTGCAGGGAGCTGTGCACCAGGGTTGTCTGGTTTGTGTGAGTGCGGGGAGGTGTGTACACCAGGGTTGTCTGGTGTGTGCTGAGTGCAGGGAGCTCTGTACACCAGGATTGTTTGGTGTGTGTGAGTACATTGAGCTGTGTACACCAGCGTTGTCTGTTGTGTTGAGTGCGGGGAGCTGTGTACACCAGGGTTGTTTGGTGTGTGTGAGTGCAGGGAGCTGTGCACACCAGAGTTGTCTGGTGTGTGTTGAGTGCATGGATCCCTGTACACCAGGATTGTTTGGGGCATGTGAGTGCAGGGAGCTGTGTACACCAGGGTTGTTTGGTGTGTGAGAGTGCAGTGAGCTGTGTACACCAGGGTTGTCTGGTGTGTGTGAGTGCAGGGAGCTGTGTCCACCAGGGTTGTTTGGTGTGTGTGAGTGCAGGGAGCTGTGTACACGAGGGCTGTATGGTGTGTGTGGGCACAGGGAGCTGTGTACACCAGGGTTGTTTGGTGTCTGTGAGGACAGGGAGATGTGTACACCATAGTTGTCTGGTATGTGGGAGTACCGGGAGCTGTGTACACCAGGGTTGTCTGCAGTGTGTGTGAGTGCTGGAACCTGTGTACACCAGGGCTGTGACTTGTCTCGTGTGTTTTGGTGCAGTAAGCTGTGTACCCCAGGGTCGTCTGGTTTGTGTGAGTACAGGGAGCTGTGTACACCAGGGTTGTCTGGTATGTGTGAGTGCAGGGAGCTGTGTACACCAGGGTTGTCTGGTATGTGTGAGTACCAGGAGCTGTGTACACCAGGGTTGTCTGCAGTGTGTGTGAGTGCAGGAACCTGTGTACACCAGGGTTGTGACTTGTCTCGTGTGTGTGAGTGCAGGGAGCTGTGTAAACCAGGGTTGTCTGGTGTGAGTGAGTGCAGGGAGCTGTGTAGACCAGGGTTGTCTGGTGAGTGAGTGCAGTGAGCTGTGTACACCAGGGTTGTCTGGTGTGTGTGAGTGCAGGGAGCTGTGTACATCAGGGCTGTCTGGTGTGTGTGAGTGCGGGTAGCTGTGTACATCAGGGTTGTCAGGTGTATGTGAGTGCAGGGAGCTGTGTACACGAGGGCTGTATGGTGTGTGTGGGCACAGGGAGCTGTGTACACCAGGGTTGTTTGGTGTCTGTGAGGACAGGGAGATGTGTACACCATAGTTGTCTGGTATGTAGGAGTACCGGGAGCTGTGTACACCAGGGTTGTCTGCAGTGTGTGTGAGTGCTGGAACCTGTGTACACCAGGGCTGTGACTTGTCTCGTGTGTTTTGGTGCAGTAAGCTGTGTACACCAGGGTCGTCTGGTTTGTGTGAGTACAGGGAGCTGTGTACACCAGGGTTGTCTGGTATGTGTGAGTGCAGGGAGCTGTGTACACCAGGGTTGTCTGGTATGTGTGAGTACCAGGAGCTGTGTACACCAGGGTTGTCTGCAGTGTGTGTGAGTGCAGGAACCTGTGTACACCAGGGTTGTGACTTGTCTCGTGTGTGTGAGTGCAGGGAGCTGTGTAAACCAGGGTTGTCTGGTGTGAGTGAGTGCAGGGAGCTGTGTAGACCATGGTTGTCTGGTGAGTGAGTGCAGTGAGCTGTGTACACCAGGGTTGTCTGGTGTGTGTGAGTGCAGGGAGCTGTGTACATCAGGGTTGTCAGGTGTATGTGAGGGCAGGGAGCTGTGTACATCAGGGTTGTCCGGTGTATGTGAGTGCAGGGAGCTGTGTACACCAGGGTTTTCTGGTGTGTATGAGTGCAGGGAGCTGTGTACACCAGGGTTGTCTGGTGTGTATGAGTGCGGGGAGCTGTGTACACCAGGTTTGTTTGGTGTGTGTGAGTGCAGGGAGCTGTGTACACCAGGGTTGTCTGGTGTGTGTAGGTGCAGGGAGCTGTATCCACCAGGGTTGTCTGGTGTGTGTGAGTGCAGGGAGCTGTGTACACCAGGGTTGTCTGGTGTGTGTAGGTGCAGGGAGCTATATCCACCAGGGTTGTCTGGTGTGTATGAGTGCAGGGAGCTGTGTACACCAGTGTTGTCTGGGTGTATGAGTGCGGGGAGCTGTGTACACCAGTGTTGTCTGGGTGTATGAGTGCGGGGAGCTGTGTACATCAGGGTTGTCTGGTGTGTGTGATTGCATATAGCTGTGTACACCAGTGTTGTCTGGTGTGTGTGAGTGCAGTGAGCTGTGTACACCAAAGTTGTCAGGTGTGTGTGAGGGCAGGGAGCTGTGTATACTTGGGTTCTCTGGTGTTTGTGAGTGCAGGGGATGTGTACACCAGAGTTGTTTGGTGTGTGTGAGTGCGGGGGGCTGTGTACACCAGGGTTGTCTGGTGTGTATGAGTGCAGGGAGCTGTGTACATCAGTGTTGTCTGGTGTGTGTGAGTGCAGTGAGCTGTGTACACCAGGGTTGTCTGGTGTGTGTGAGTGCAGTAAGTTGAGTACACCAGGGTTGTCTGGTGTGTGTGAGTACAGGGAGCTGTGTACACCAGGGTTGTTTGGTGTGTGTGAGTACAGGGAGCTGTGTACACCAGGGCTGTCTGGTGTGTGTGAGTTCAGGGAGCTGTGTACACCAAGACTATCTGATGTGTGTGAGTGCAGAGAGCTGTGTACACCTGGGTTGTTTGGCTTCTGAGTGCAGGGAGCTGCGTACACCAGTGTTGTCTGGTGTGTGCGAGTGCAGGGAGCTGTGTACACCAGTGTTGTCTGGTGTGTGCGAGTGCAGGGAGCTGTGTACACCAGTGTTGTCTGGTGTGTGTGAGTGCAAAGAGCTGTGTGCACCAGGGTTGTCTGGTGCACCAGGGTTGTCTGGTGAGTGTGAGTGCAGGGGCTTACACCAGGGTTGTCTGGTGTGTGAGTACAGGGAGCTTTGTAGACCAGTGTTGTCTGGTGTGTGTGAGTGCAGGGAGCTGTGTACACCAGGGTTGTCTGGGGTGTGTGAGTGCAGGGAGCTGTGCAGGGGCTTACACCAGGGTTGTCTGGTGTGTGAGTACAGGGAGCTTTGTAGACCAGTGTTGTCTGGTGTGTGTGAGTGCAGGGAGCTGTGTAGGCCAGGGTTGTCTGGTGTGTGAGTGTGGGGAACTGTGCCAGGTTTTTCTAGTGCGTGTGAATACGGGGAGCTGTGCACACTTGGAACCTGAGTGTACTCCAAATGTATTTCTTCAGAATTGAGAGTAGTGATAAATATGTTGCCCATGAGGACTCCTACAATCTGTTGATGGTGTGTGGATGTTTGGTCTTTAGTTTTTTTGGTTTAATATCACTCATTGATAACACGACATGCCACATCCACTTAACACCTCACTGATATTATGATGCTATAGAAAAATAGGAAATACAGTTTGATTTTTCTTAGCTTCGAGATCTAAGCCGTTTTCACGAATGTCGTATCATTAGATCCTAGCCAACAGATTTCAAAACAAACAAGTGAAAAAATACAGTAATAAAGTAAATGCAGATGCCGCATCAGGGCAGGCACTGGTGTAAGCCGTGGTAGCCTTAAATATTCGGCAATAGAGTTTTTGACATTGATTAGGTCTCTCATGTGGGATGAATGGAGTTACCCATGTTGCTTTTGTTACTCCGGGTACTGTCCGACCCGAGGATATCCGATAGCGGAGCTGTGCGAAATGCCATGGATTTTCAGCATCAAATTACATAGCGAAACCCACGTCTCCGGCCGTCTGGGGGTAAATCCCCTAGACATGCCTAGAACCCCTTGTCGGGCGAGTGAAGAAAATCACTCTCAATAACCCACCATGCCCTATCACCCCTACCCTCACACCATCATCTATACATCATTCATCTCATCAATTGACTACAACATTTTTATCGTATTATAATGTCCCTTAAATGACCATTTGTGTCGAAAAGTGACGCAAAGCAACAATTTACTACTACTACTACTGTCTCTATTATCACTAAAAAAGTCCTAAGCTCAACTCGTTGGGGGAGGATATTTTTGGACCCTGTCCTTTTTACACACCTTTTAAATAAAAAAGGGGGCTATTGCATTTGAAGTTCGTCGGCGGTAACATTTACCTATGGGCGCGATAAATTGAAAAGTTTTTCATGTATCCTTATGTTACTAAATAATGACCAGTTTTCGGACAAGTTCAATAATGGCTGAAAAAAAATTAAAATGGCAAATTTATTGCGATTTTACGTCAATAATTTAATTTTGTGGGCGCGATCACTTGAAACAATTTTCATGTATCGTCTTTAAATTTGTTGTGCATGTTACTAGGATAAGCAGTTCTCGGACAAGTTCAATAATGGCTGAAAAAAATGTAAAATAGCCGATTTATTGCGATTTTTCACATTTTACGTCAATAATTTGACCTTGTGGGCGTGATAACTTCAAAAGTTTTTTATTTATTCTCTTCTAATTTGTTATGCATGTTACTAATAATTAAACAATTCTCGGACAAGTTCAATAATAGCTGAAAAAAAGATCAGAATGGCCGATTTATTGCGATTTTTTTCACATTTTACGTCAATGATTCGACCTTAGGCCTATAGGCGCGATAACTTGAAAAGTTTTTCATGTATCCTACTCCAATTTGTTATGAATGTTACTTGTGACCATTTTTCGGGAAAGTTTAATAATGGCTGAAAAAATTTTAATTGGCTGGTTTATTGCGATTTTTCGCATTTTACGTCAATAGTTTGACCTTGTTGGCGCGATAACATAAAACGTTTTTCGTGTATCCTTCCCAAATTTGTTATGCATGTTACTAATGACTAGTTCTCAGACAAGTTCAATAATGGCTGAAAAAAATCAAAATGGCCGATTTATTGCAATTTTTTGCATTTTACGTCAATAATTTGACCTTGTGGGCGCAAATTCAATAATGGCGGCGAGCTTTTGTCGAGTGTGCTCTAGTTTAAATTTTGGCATCAGCGGAGATTCTCACGTTGTACGTACACTATGATAGAGGGTTTGATATGTTCGGTAATGTCATATCAGAGTGCCTTTTCCAAATTTAGCACACGTTTTGCATAGTATCCACAAAACTTTACAGATGGGCGGCTAAAGAAACAAACCGACCGCAACACCCTAATTTGCATCAATCTAAAATGGCTGCCACCCATAATATTCCCATGTCATAGTAGTATGTAATCCATCGCTTTAAATGAACTTTTGTGTTTAATATTTCAGTAGGTTACCTATTATTTCTATGACCTTGAAGTGTTCATTTGTGCGTCTAGATTAAGGTGAAAATAATTTGCGTTTTTTTCACTTCCTTGGTTTTCTTTTTGTACATGATAAACCGTACAAGAAAGGCATTTCAAAGATGAAATATTCGGGGGTCCAATGTTTAATGAGCTTGGTAAATAATTTTTTGCATGACGTTGAAGCCTCAAATTTATGATCCGAAGCAAAAATCTCACTTGCCCTTAAAATCTTACGTAGTTAAATGGTTTTACATATATGCAATAGTTCATGGCAAAATATAAAAAAAAGTCAAATCGATTCAATTAGAATGCTTCCTTCTGCAATGTCATTGGTGTACAACGTATATCATAAAAATGAGAAAAATATCAACTACCTTAATATTTCGTTATGTTTAGATTTTGTTATCTCTGTTCTGTTATAATTTATTTATTGCGCTACATCCCTAATACGGTAATGATTCAATGTGTCTAGCAGGATTTTGCAGTCACATGTGTCAAATGTTTTTATAGAGAAAACAAGAAAGCTGTTAATCCTTGAACCGCCAAATTATTCAATTTGAACTTCTACCCACTTAAAGTTGTGTCTCGCTGACGCGATCCACAACTTCAAGTGAGTGAAAATTATTCAGATTTGACAAAATGGAGGTCAACTCTTTTCAAATCGTGCTGGTTGATGTCACATTTTATCTTTAACATATTTAAAATGTGTTACTTAATGTGGTAATAAAAAATGAATACCCGAATATCTGCGGCACTGACGGTTAAAGGGTAAAAGCGATGTCTTCTACTTTTATATAGGCTGTCGTATACAGAGTTGTCTACTAATCAGTTGTTGTTATAGTGTGAATGCGACTTTATCAGTTTATGTCACTGCTTTGTATCAATATCGCGATATGGAGAAGTGCAGACCCTGCTCTACTTTTAAAAAAACACTCCACCTTTGGCGACATTGCATTTATCTATCTGTTTAATAGTTTGCAGTGTTGTATATATAGCAAATCAACATCAGACCCAGTCGAATTTTTTAGTAGGCCTACGTGTATTCGCCAGGCTGGGGGAAGATGCAAGATATATTTTTATGCACGATAATACATATTTGTCGTTTATTTACCTGATTTTGAAGCTGTAAATATGAGTACATTTTTTTGCTAGGCCGCGTGAAAACGAGCAAGAATGTTCATTTTTTCGGGCATAGCAATTCAGTGAGACATACAAATTACTATTGTGACATGGAGAGGGTCGGCACATGTGTTATGCTATGCGACATTGGTTTCATCTGCCGCAAATGGAAAGTCACATGCGCGGAGCTTGATAAACACAGGAGGTGGGTCAGATATCAACAAATAGGATTTTTCAGCTCTACCATTCAATCTGGGACTGGTGTTGTTCTACTACAGTATATTATGAAATCGGGGATGAACTCTAAGGGTTGAAAACAACAGTTTGTGTGTATAAAAGTGAGTGACAGTTAATGTACTTTTTTCATCGAACAGTGCACAACCGAACCGAATAAGCCACCGTGGAAAAAGGTCAATGTTTTTGTGCAAGTATTGCGAATCATGCTAATAAAATGTAACATATAGGCCTATTGTAACATTCTATTTACCAACTAATAGGCCTAACCGTTGTACATTTATCTCAGAATTTTTAAGGTGCACAGAGAAACCCCTAACAGCCTGGACTATTAATAATGCTTATGAACATCTGCCCCTCTATCTCCCATGATGCCAAAGAAGAGCATGGCCCAAAAACAGATTTGACCTTAAGATTTTTTTGTATTAGTAGAAACCTTCTAGAACAACTTGGTAGCGCAGTCCATTGATAAGATCAAAGGTGTGGGGTATGATGGATTATTAAAAGTGTTTCCTTCACTCCCGATAAGGGGTTCTAGGCATATCTAGGGGATTTACCCCCAGCCATGCCAAGACGGTCGAGATTTGGGTTTTGCTGGAAATAATGTGGCCTTCCGCACAGCCCCGCTATCCTCGGGTCGGATAGTCCTAAGAGTGGAGAGTAACTCCATTCGTCCCAAATGAAATACCTAATGCCAACCACTCTTTTGCCGGTAGTATAAGGCCACGTCAGTGCCTACACCGCTGTTTAGCGGAGGAACCAGGGTTCCGAAGATTACGTCCAGACATATGGAGGCTGCAGCTTCCCTATGATGATCGCTATAAACTAGTGCTTCCGTACCATACCGTACAGCATACACCAGTCGCAACAGATCACTAATGACCTGCCCCAGGTGGAGGCGAAATATATGAACTTGCTTAGAAAACTGTTTTGTACATAAATCGATCTGTACATATACAAATCTTATGAATAAACTACTGTCTCACTGTACTGTCTTGTTTTTCTCCCAGTTAGACTAATATAATTATTGCCCAGTTCTTATTATTATCATTCAAATTAAATCTCGTTGTCACGACAACGTATCAAGTTAATAAAAGCCTTTCTAAATGTTCTGTTCATGCCGGCATAAATCGCGGGATTTAAAGAGGAATTAAGCATTGCAAATGTCATCAGTATGTGATACACTGTGGCTGACACTCGACTGTAGACATCAACCATGTAAAGAATAATTATGGGAATCCAACAACAAACAAATGTAAACCAGACAATAAACATGTTGAGCACCACCTTCATGTTACGGTCTCTCTGCTTTTGTCGTAGTTTTTGCATACCACCAGTTTGAGATGTAATTTGGCTCTGTGTGTTATTCTCCACGGCAAAGCTTACGGATTGAAGAGTCTGAACTTGGGTGACATCCATGATTCCCGGTTTGTTCTCCACGTTTATTTTACGTCTTCTTTCACGTAAATTCAACATTATTTTAACGTATATATACAGAGTTAGGTTCATAGAAGGTAATGCTGTGACAAAGTTCCCCATACTCTGAACAAACCAATACGTTGTCCAATCGCCATCCACAAACAAACAGGAGCCTAACTTTTTGTTGTAACCATATTCGCCAAAACCTGCAAATGGTGGGGTACTAAGTGAAAAACATATAATCCATATAAGTACGATACTGATGTTAACATTACGTATGCTGTACATACGAGAATAAAGCTCTCTCGATTTAGTGACAAGTATAAACCGATTAAAAGCCACAGCTGTCATGTTTAAAATCGAAAGCGGCAGCAAAGCAAATGAAAAGTAGGCAACAAACGTGCATCCTTTAGTATCCTCTTTGTGCCAGCAGCTGTAGATCCGATAAGGAATGAGGAAAAAACATACCACTAAGTCACATATAGCTAAACTCAAGACGTACAAATTAGGAATTGTGCGTAACTTTTTATATTTATACACTGACAACACAATCAGTAGGTTTCCGAAAGTGCCACCAACTGAAATCAACACCAGTAAAAATGTGATACTCCATATCAAAACTTCTGGAACAATATCTTTTGAGTGGAGAATATCATGAGCAGATGTGGTATCGGGGAAGGCTGTTACTTTCACGTCTGTAGAAACATTTTCTTCCATATTCTGTGTCTGTAAATGATAACAATCAATAGTAATTAGATATCTATAAATATAATATAGCGAAAAACATCAACACTTGATAAACATATCAGGTAAATAAAATATAAAATACACCATATATAGTCTTTACTTCTAAAATAATAATCAAATTCACTTGATCAATTGTGAATGCACAATGGTTGCTGTATTATACAGGGTACAGATTGTCGGTTATTTATTCCCGACGAGTTATGATTATGATTGTACAGATCAGAAAGATTGAACAATTTCCCATCCCTTTCCATTTAAACAGGGCGGGGCCCCGGTGCAGTGGTAAAGCTGCCTGCTTGCAGAGTCGGAGATCGCGGGTTCATGCCCACTCCGGCTTTCAAGTTTCAAAGAAACAAAATGTTTCTTCCCCGCTCACGCGTAAAGATTCATTATTGTGGGGAGTCCCCCCCTCCCCGCCTGACCGAGAGGTAGCGTGCTCGGCCTCAGACCGCCAGGGCTCTAATTTCGAATCCTGTACGTGTATGGAGGGCAGTGTCACCTCATTCATCTCACCATCCTCAGGAGGTTCTCCTGGCCCAGCTTAACCTATATGTGCACGAAGGTGGACTAAAGTCCCTTTCATTTCATTTTTTCATTTAAACGGGTCTCATTGGAGTGACGTAAACGATTGAGGACTCGATAAACTAACCATCACCAAATAGCACCGTCTCATTATAATATACACTGCACTGTGTAACAGTATATATTGTAGTATCGTATTGCTCATAGATAATTCAGGCTGCTTTCACATGTTAAAAGGCATTTTTCTCTCTGCAGCGCACAACGCATGTAAAACGATACTAATTATGGCTTATTGTTACTTGACATACAATAACTCCAAAGCTTAACACATTAGTTATCAATATTATTGCATTAAGCCGTTTGAAAAAGGTCTAAGATCTCAGCATTAAATCCTTTCCTACAAATCCTGTCCTGCAAATGTGTCTCTATTGATGTACATTGTGTAGGCCTATATGTTAACTGGTTAGCATAGTCAACGGCCTCATAAATATGCATAACATTCGCGGTCAAGTATGTGCGTTACAGCTATTAGTCCCTGCTTTTTAGAATGATCAATATTAGCATTATAATCGTAATTATCTTTTGCTTTGATTTCATTGGGAGGAAATTACTATTAAATATGCATCGTTTGGAATGTCCCCGCTTTGTTGTTCTGTTGGTATGACAGCCGTAATTATCAGATACAATGACAATTGTTTCTGTGCTAATGGTGTCGGCACATTTTCCAGTTCATTGAGTAGGCCCTAGGTAGGTTTGGCCAGAGCAGCTACGTACGGTACATTCTGATTTCCTATTAACGCTAGAACTAGAAAGGACTGCAAATTGCAGCTTGTAATAAAATGTATTTGCTATTAATACGTAGTATTACATCATGATGCAAAACACAAGTATCCTAAATTAAAAGACCTAATAAGGTGTTTTATATTAAAAAAAAAAGTATTTCGATTTATGAAAAATAATGAACAACTCCAAAATTAATTTATTTGATTAACTTATTATTTTTTACAAACTAACGTTATTTTATTGATTTCAGTGAAGTTGTTGGCCCAATGTTGTATTAACGTTGTTTCAACGTCGTAGACGCTGAGCTAACGTTAATACAACATTGGGAAGCATGCAGTCATCATATATATATCCACGCATAAGGTCTGACTGGTGCCGTATTCTCGTACAAGTTACGATATATCGTAGGCTTCTGATTGGTCGAGATGGCCATCTCGACCAATCAGAAGCCTACGATATATTGTAACTTGTACGAGAATACGAGCCCTGCCTTGCAGCATGCCATGGAAATATCCCCCTGTAAAACTGGTAAAATACAAAATAGATCAGGCAGCTGTTTAACCAGAGCTAATTTACATTTTTTGTGGTCGTATTTAGAACAAAAAGGATGCTCTGTCTGATCACCTGATGACATCCCGTTTTTATTCTTTACCTCCGGCACTGTAAGAGGGATATTGAGCGTTTAAAATGGGGATCAATATCAAATTATGCAAGAACTACACATCAGTGATTGGAAAATATCTGGCAATGTGGTCTTATCGGGGCATGATCATCTACAGAAAACAGAAAAGGTATGTTTCATATGTCTATTTTATTAATAGCTGAGGGGGAGTAGAGGGTTTTTTAACCTATGTCCGTAACATTCAAGTTGTCAGCAGAGATGATGTGGAAACAACGTACAACGATTGTCATTGTTATCCTTAAACTGTTATTATCTGTATATAATGGCGTAAAATTAATGTGCGTTATAGTATATATTTGTGAACAAAACTACTAAACTTAATTAAAGTGAGATTGTACGCATTCTGTTGATTACAAATTACGATGAAAGCGGATTTTTCTGAAGGTTTTGACACGGATTATAATTACACAATACCTTTAAATGACATTCGTTGATTATTACTGATATTTTACGTCATACATATGGATTGGAGTCGATTGTAATTATAATCGTCCGATTACGATTTTTAATCGATGACATTGTACACATAATCGACATCGTAATCAGATATTCGAAAAGCGCATCAATATCGTAATTGTAATAATACAAAAAATTATTAGCTAATATTAGTAAACGTTCATCGCAATCGTAATCAATTTTTTAAAGGCGCTGTAATCAGAAAAATAGTATTACATTTATCACAATCGTCATAACTAAACATTTAAATCCGAATTATTTTTAATATAAGTTGAAACCATTAGCGCTGGTGATTTTAAAAGTGAGACGATTTTTTTTATAAAAAAAAAATAATCAATACATTTTAGAAAAAATGGTGTCACGGTATATTCCTATGGAGACGAGAATACCTGCCATTAAAATGTGTGACTTTGCTGTACTTGTAATGTCGCCGACAGACAAGCATACATTACAATAATTATTGTTTCATGTTCTACACCACCCCAAGCCCCTCCCCTGCCTCCAAGCAAAACAATATATGTTCTATAAAGCAAACATCCGTCGAATGTAAACATTGAATTTCCAGTAATCGTAATCAAGAATGTGTCATGACATGTAATCGTCATCGCAATCGTTATCGAAAACTTTTTCATGATAGGTCATCGTAATTTGTAATCGTGATCGATCAAATAAATCAACTGTAATCATAATTCGTAATCGTGATCTCTAATTGTAATCGACTCCAACCCTAGTGTGTATAAAGATCCTTTTAAGGAAACGTTTTTTTATTTGTTAGTAATTGAGAACGTAATTACTTAGTTTATTAGTTTTATCATCTAACTAATTAGTTTTATCTTCGAATTGAATTATCTCCTAATACATCGAAACGTAACATTATTTGTTGTGTTGTTTTTAGACAAAATCATTTAAATTATTGACAAAAACATTTAATGACTCCCAGAAATTGTGAGTCAAATGTTAATAATGACCACCACACATATATTTTTGGTAAAAGTTCCAACTGGGTTCTATAAAAATACTGAATTTGTAATGTTTTACCTGTAAACCTAAATGAAAACATAATTCAATCTAGCAAATTCAATGCTAATTTCTTCTTCTATCTCTCGTTTTCTCAAATGCAATTTGCTTTTAAATATCAAACCATTCGTATATTGTGCAAATAGTTAATTGTTAGCGACAATATAAACTACTGTGATCTTGACTATAAAAATGGTTAGTCACTCGTCTTATTTGGCTTGTATTTCAAGATATATCTGTACGCCAAATATAATGACAACAGCTCTAATAATCGATCAAAAGATATCGCGTATCAAAACTAATTGTAACGGCAATAGGTTGTGACCTGGACATCAACCACGTGTCATAAGTAAAGTAATGTGATTTAAACTATGAACTTAATCAGATAAGTATTGTTAATCTATTTATAAAAATACGGCGGCAGCGGACGAGGGGACGCTGGGGACAATAAAGACCTCTCGGATGAGAGGTGACTTGTAGCGGAAACTTTTAGTGTAAAAATCAATTACAAAAGTAGATTAAACCATTGAGCGCGGGGCCCGTCTTTAGAAGTCAGATTCTATAGAAGTCAAATTCTGACGTCTAAAGAATAAAAAAAATTATAACGGCTTAGGTATTGAAAAGAAACGAAAGAGCTAGCTGAGACATTTTTGATTTGATGTGATTTTGAATTGAAAAAGCCCCTTTGGTCTCCATGGTTTGTACAAAAATATTAAAGGCATATTTTTTTTTTCTGACATAAACTTCACTCTGTAGTGATTGCTACATGTAGGTCCTACCAAAAATGACTCATTTATAAAAAAATTATGTTGTGCACTTCTATCGTGCCAATTTATTAATGAAATATAATACCAGTTTCTATGTGTACAACATACCTGTAACAATTCGTCTTTTTTCCAAATACCTAGAACAATTTTGTGTTAAATACCATTCTTCTGTACTGGGAGGCCTGCGTCTATCTAATCAGGCACAAGTCTCATTCCCTGACAGCCGTCTGTAAATGACCAGCAGGCCGCGTTAGTCTGTGATCTTACCATGCTGCTGGTGGCTGATAAACATAAAACAGCTTTGTAGATCACATCTCGACTGTCACCTACTTGCCTTGCAAAGGCAAACAGCAGTAACTGCTGACTTGAAAGTAAGCAGTTACTTCTGTTTACCTGCCGTTTGCTTGTAACTGCTTACTCGTAAAGTAAGCAGTTACGGTGCTGCTAGCTGTTCACTGCTGTTTTTCTGTAACTGCTTATTTAAAAAGTAAGCACTTATTGGGGTCTGTCTTTGCATGCTGGCTATATCCCAGCAAAAACATTCACACAGTGTTGGTTTGATGTTGGGTCAGCGTCGTAGACAGTGGTCAAACATCAAACCAACACTGGGACAGTGGGTGACTATATCGTATTTACCGGGATGTTTCAAATCATGCTGTTGCTGTGCGTGCTTTTTGGTGTAGCTTAGCCTACTGTTTTATCTGTTTTGTTTTTCACTTACAAAGCTTTTACCTTGTGCGACTAGTGACAATTCGGTATTTACTAGTGTATTAACCCTTAACCCTTTAACCGCCAAATTATTCAATCTGAATTTTCACCCACTCGAAATTGTGTCTCGATCCACAACTTCAATGAGTGAAAATTATTCAGATTTGACAATATGGAGGTACACTGTTTTCAAATATTGCTGATTGATGTCATATTTTATCTTTAACATGTTTAAAAAGTGGTACTTAATGTGCTAATAAAAAATGAAAACCCGAATATATGCGACACCGGTTAAAGGGTTAAACAGCTAAGTTAGATATATATTAACCCACTTGAAGTGGGTGAAAATTAATCACATTCATTTAATTTGAGATCCAACATTTACAAATGTTGATGTTTAAACACTAATTTCCTTCCCCAAAACAGTGATTTGGTCGGATAATAAGAAGTAAAAAAACTACTATGCTCGCGAATAGTGATGTGTAACAATGTTAAGTAACAGGTGTCTAAATTGGGGTTTCGGTAAGTAAAGGGTAGAATAAACATGCTGTCCTGGGCTGTTTACATGTGAACCACATGGTGGAGACGGTACTGCGACAAGTACTGATTGTCACACAGGACGTCCCCTAGTTCTGGAGGCCTGTGTGAGTCGGTTCTGGAAAACAGCCCAGGAATGTGAATGTATATCAAAGTATGGATCCTGATTGGTGGAGACGTCATTTCACCACAGGAAGTGACCGCGCCCGTCGGGATCCGCTATAAAGGAAGGCGCCCACAGCCTTCGAGAGAAAAATTCTGAGAGAAATTGGGGAGTATTCTAACAGAGACGTTTCAGGCTTGGATAAGTTTAGTGGGAGCTGCTTCGGTATCTATCATCTTGTAGATCACTGAAGCAACAGCAAAATTATCAACAAATTACACAACGAGATAGAAAGTACTAACAAATATGTACTGAGAAAATTGTACTGAGAACCATTTATGATTAATATATATTTTATATATATTCAAGACTGCAGTATTTTATCCACGAGTGTTGTGTTTGCCGTGCCATAACATTGGGACCTGCGACGATAGCGTGTCAACGTATATAAGACCCGTTTACATTGGTGCCGTGACCAGGATTTGTGTCACGGATAAAACCCGTTTACATTGGTGCTGTGACCAGGATTTGTGTCACGGCTAAAACCCGTTTACAGATGACAGAACTAAGATTGTGAAGTGTTTCTACTTTTTTGGTCGAATGGTTGACTTGATATGTTTTCATTCATGATAACAAGCCATCTCGGGACACATCGCTTTTAAATCTAGAATCGCTTCATTGATCTGGGTGGGTCATACACTGGGTGGGTCATACACTATAGTCTATGCGCACGCAAAATGTCTGATATATTATTATTTATTTATAAATTAACACGAAATTGATAACAAGAAAATAAGGACAAAACTCATCATGATTATGGTGTGATACTCTTGTTACTGTGCTCAACATCTGGAAATAATTCATCCCATTGAGTTAAGTTAAGTGGCACTATGCACAAAAAGAGTGACGCCCTAAAAACACGCGGAATGTTGACTTGAATTTATTTTTTGTTCTTAAAAAAATAAACATGTTATTGTTCTAAGCATTTTGGTAGAAATTTTATAAAAATTATATTTTCCCAAAGTGCGAACACAATACCTATTAGATTTACAATCCACCTACATGTACCCCTGAACTTGAAATAGTCGGGACATGAATTAGTTATTTAGCTGCTTAGTATATTTGGCAATCTACATTTTGTAGATATACACCAGACAGCTGAAAACAGGAAGTGCAAAATTTAGCAAACCACTAATGCAAAAGTGACAGGAACCACACATCAGCTAATACAAGCACCCACCCACCAATGCAATCGCACGCCCACCAATACGAAACATTTACAAAATACCCATTTATAATCTCAAATAAAATGCATTCAAACATAGGGCTACATAATTATTTTTTGCCAATATATATAAAACGGCATTTCTAATTAATTAATGATTTGACAATATGTATATAAATATTATGTAAGCGTATTATATGCTTCTAATTTCAAATAACATGTTTTATTGACAATATGTAAATGTAATTTTTTGAACTTATTTGTGATTTGACAATATGTACCTCAACATTCATTATGTATTACACATATATAAATAAAATTTTAACTAAAACGTTAGACCAACAGACAAATTTGTGGGTTGCAGTCAATTACCTCACTAGTGTAGGATAGGTAGGCCTACTATACCCTAGAGTTTATGGATGTCTTTTATTGTACTAACCCTAATAATATAAGGCGGGTACACCCCACATTTCATGGACACCTAATGTTGTACTAGCCTCACTACTGTAGGGCACAGATACCACATAGTTCATGGACACATACCGTTGTACTAACCCCCTGAAGCCATGACAGGTGCACCACACAGTTCACATATATGCATTTTAATGTACTAACTCAACTACTGTAGCACAGGTACATTCAACAGTTTCATGGACAACTACTATTGTAGGCTACTAACCCCACCACTGTAGGACAGGTACACCCCGTAGTTCATGACATGGGCCGCAATCACATGATGAGGACGCAAAATGCCCAAACAACGGTCATGGCGGCCATCTTGGATTTAAGCAAATTAAAAATTCTCCCCAAGGTTTTCTCTCTGAAAACCAAGCTAAATTTGTTCTACAGATCCATGTGACTGCGAAACCATGAAAAAATACACTTCTCATGACCGCAGGGTACTCAATCTGGCAACTGGACTATATTGATAACCAACCCTGTGTTTTGCTTAAATTTTGTGATCTAAGTCTAGTATTCTACCCCCGACCAATCGAAGAGTGGCTCGATCAGCCTGTCACATATATGATGCGATTGGCCGATCATGGCCGCCATTCAGTTGTTATTTAAATTAGGGGGTAGGATACCATACTTGGGCATATTTTGTTTAGTTTACTCTTCGTAGATCATTGATGGCTACTGTTGATATATTAACCCTTCAACCGCTTAGCGCGTCTACAGTCTTTTTAATCTGTTTTATTAGTCGATAAAATCACTGATATTGAAAGAAATGAGTCTTTTGGAATCAAGATTTGCAAATGTTTGGTCTCAAATTGAACAAATATGAGTAATTTTGACCCACTAGAAGTTGTGGATCGCGGTAGCGAGACACAACTTCAAGTAGGTGAAAATTTAAATTGTATTTAGTATTTTTATTTGGCGTTTTAGGCTTAACCCTCCTAGCACCCAGCTAATTATTCTAACTTTTATTTACCCTCAGACGTGAATTGCTCCACATTTTCAAACTCAAAATGAATATTTTCCTTTTATAATACACCAAATGAAAAAGCACGAATCTTGCTTATTGTGATAAATTATACCACATCCACACAAGCAATTTTATTTAATGCAATGCACCGAAAAGCGGCGATGGGATATAAAGGGTTAAGGGCACATATTCAGGCAAATGGCATGTTTTTATTTTAGCTCTGTTATATCTTTTTGAGTGTTTAAATGTGTGAGGGCAACATTCCGATGAATTACAACTTTTAGCAACATCTGTTGGCAACGTAATTAGGTTTATATAAAAAAAAGATTATATGACAATTGTCCATCATTAAATATTTGTCTTTTAGATCGACCCTTTGTCCAATGGACATGTCATATTTAACAGGAAAAGGAAATGAGACACCAATGTTATTATGTCCTCCTAAAAATATATTTTTTAAATAATTTACTAGTCGTAATCTATGGCAAAACATGCTTAACTTGTATTAGGAGAAGTATGTAAGGTATCAGATGTATAACATCGTCAAGGACGGTGCAAGTTTAATCGCAGCGTCATCAGAGATCGTTTTCCTATTGGGCCACACAGTTCAGACGAGATAGCTCTATGGCACTAAACTCGGTAGTTACAAAAAAGGGATCTTCCTCAGTGTTGACCCTTTCAAAAATAAAAAATCAACATCGGATCCTTCATCTAGACCCTCAGCGGGCAAATAAATGGTCAATCAAAAGGATTTGTTGTCATGGTTATCAGAAATTGTAAGAATATTCCAAAGTACACACTTATCGGGTACATATCACTTTGAAATGAAGGGTGGAGAAAGATCATATAGATGTACGATGATATCAGCCTAAATAACACAAATTTTAACTTTGAATTTTTTTAAATTTGAGGCACTTGGGCATGGCCCGTTAATGTAGTCCAATCCCATCCTTTGAAGCTTCCCTAACATATTTGATGTTAGCATGCAGGTATGTAATTTATGCATGCTGGTGTAATGGGCCTGTAGATGCATACCAAAAAAATGTAATACATAGGCCCTTATAGATAGGTTTATTTGAACAAACCAGCAGAAAATTGTAAAATATATATTTTATTTTACTGAGCAATTCATTAGGATAGTCATCAATTTATGGCAAAACAAAAATTGTCAATTGCGATCCTCGCCTCAAAAGAAGAAACAAAGTAACGCTACTCAGAAGATGAAATTGTTAAACAGTATGGATATACTGGTAGGCCCTACAGTTGAATCAAAATATACAATTTACATTGGATTACGGGTCTTTTAAAGAGACGTTTGAAACATAAAAAATAGATTCAATCTGTAACCGCAGATTCGAATCTTGTGAAGACAAATTTGAATATGAGAATCGCATTCGAATCTGTGGGAACAGATTGCAATTTTTGCTGCCACAGATTCGAAGATATGTGACCACATATTCGAATCTGTAGGAACAGACAGTGATATGAGGATATTAATTCGAATCTGTGGGAAAATATTGGAATCTGTGGCCACAGATTCGAATTTATGGGAAAGGATTTTAATCTTCAATCTGTGGCAGATATTATCATTTTGAATTTGCAGGCCTACCCACAGATTGTAATGTGTTACCAAAAATTCGAATCCGTTCACATAAAATATGTAATCACAGATTGAGTGTTATTCAGTATGTGATTTGGTGGACTCGGATGGTAAAATAACGCCCTTTGAATGTATTGACAGCTCATAGACCATGACCATAATGATTTCATAGTACCTCGCATAAGTAGGCATTGTTCAGAAGATATTGACTGGAAGTCTGTTTACAAAAGAGAACATAACATACCCTGTAATACAAAAAATACAAGAGTATCAATATACATTTTTTTGATAATTTGTTACCACGTAGTGTTAAAATGAAATCGCCAGATGGCCTATCCTATTATTGTCACACGGAACGTGATAAGCTGAAAACCATCGGCCATCCAGAAACAGGGTGTCGTCAATAATTAGGCGGCAAAAGCTAATCATTTTGACGCTATCAGTCCCATACATTTAAAAATATCACGATAAAAAATAATACATCAGGCCTAGATGCATATATATCCCTGCACCATTTAATTGTTTATCTCACTATCACATAATATATGAATTTTGGGTTCGCTGATAATATAAAAAAATATGTTTCTTCCCCATCCACTCGTAAAACTCAGTATTGTGGGGAGCCTCCGTGACCGAGAGGTAGCGTACTCGACCTCAGACGGCCAGGGTTTGAATTTCGAATCCTGTGCCTGGAAGGCAGTGTCATCTCACTCACCTCGCCATCCTCAGGAGGTTCCCCTGGCCCAATTTAGCTTGTTGTATGTGCACAAAAGTGGCCTAATTAAGCCGGATTTATTCATTCATAATTCCAGCTTGAACTATGATCAATTTGTCATCTCTGTGTTAACCATGTGTGAAAATGGCCAGTTCTACCTTTTAAAGGAGTAGTATGCCAGACTCTATCAGATGTTTTGTTTATGTCGAGAAAGACGGCACATTTATGCTTGCGATCTTCCATTCCATGATAAATATCATGTGTTAATTCTAGCAATCTATACACCTACGCACCATCACCTTAGCTTAAAACCAGAATTTTGCGTGCTCAGGATTGTGTTATTATCGAAAAATTCTTGTAATCGTTTTGTATTATTTTTTTCCATTACTTTTGATATGTTTGACAGAAGTGAGATTGGCCAGTAGTCATTTTTATTTGGACTATTTTCTTTAAGGGAATCGGCTGAACATGTGCTTTTTTCTACTTAATTGGAAATTTTCTTGATGAAAAACACACATTAGATTTTTCAGACAAAGGATGACACAGGGTGGGAGCACAGTGTTTTTAAATGTTATTTGATATTTTATTGGGCCAGTTGCTTTAGTGACATCCAATGATTATAAAATCTTTATGACTTCTTGAGGGGTGCATAATATATTACTAATTGTATTTCTTGTTAACAGGCACTGTTTGACTTTGATCAGGTGGGGTAGCGTTGCATTTTTACAGAAGAAGATATTTTATAAATTAAATTTTTCTTTTGCATCAAAATTTTTTTGTCATCATCGCCGAATGTTTTGATCGCGCTTATGGAAATAATTTGTCGTAAGAAGTTCCCAGTACGCTTACGCTTTATCAGATGTTCATTTGTTTACTCATTTGATGGAGCATGTAATTATTAGGATATCAGCTGGCCATTCGCAAAAGTAAATATTTTTATTTGTTCATTATTATCAGTACATCGATCATCAGATAATTTATTAAATAATTTATTAGTTAATTCGTTCATTCATTCATTCATTCGTTCATTCATTCATTTTTATTTCCTTTGCTCGTTCATTAAGTACATTGATCATTAATTAATTCATTCGTTCATTTGGTCATTCATTCATTATTTTTTCACTCATCTATTCATTCATTTATTTATCCATTTATTCATTCATTCATAATTCCTCTTTTCTTTCATTCAGTATAGCTCATTAAATAATTCATTCGTTCATTCAGTGATTATTCATTCATTTATTCATTCATTCATTTATTCATTCATTCATTCATTCATTCATTCATTCATTCATTCATTCATTCATTCATTCATTTATCCATAATTCTTCTGCTTGTTCATTCTTAACTGTTTTATCATAACGTACTTATTCATTCTCAGCAATGTATTAATGATGATAAATGAATGAATAATAATTGTCTCAATAATCTCTTGAACATGTTATATTTAATTATTCGTGCAAATCTCATCGTCTTTCTCATTTCATAAGTTTTGGTTATATTTCATACAGAAAATAATTTTACGAAATTTCCACGCCTCATGACGAAGTCTTTTAAAAGGTCATTGTACATAGCTTCCTTCATTAGGATTACTGCGGCCTTTGGTTGTCGTATTCCTGTTTATCTTTGATACATTCTATGACTTCACAAAAGGTCTTGTTGTCTTTATTGTTGCTTTTGAAAAAAACCATGCCACATTGCGTGCGTGTCACCTCTGAGACATAAAAGGTTGAAAGTCTTAAGGACCTGTCTAATTAACCCTTTGTCTGCTACTGACGGACATGCGTCACAGGGCATTTGCTCAATAGTAGGGGCCAAGTAATTTCAAAGAAAAATGCTGAAACACATATCGACATAAGGAAGTTTTGCGCTATTGTTTTGATATATAACATATACTTGGGTACTTTATGGAATTCGGTAGCAATTCACATCTTACTGTGGATGAAAATATTATTATAGATAAAATTTCGCAGTATCTGTATTTGTATGTTACGTGGCAGTACGCACTATTGTGCCATCGCGCCACATTGTGGATTTTCTCGCCGGGTGGAAACTGCGCCTACGTCCATTGAGGTTTTTTTACGTCCAACTCTAGGTCAGTCAGACGAGCCATCTGATTTACGTGGTTCTCTGAGCCCCGGCGTTGCTTAACTTTAGTGATCGAGCCGACATCAATGAGCTAGCGCCATATTCCGTATGCTTTACAGTAGGTAAAGTGTTAAATCTTTAAGTGTTAAATCGTCGTCTGCAGGTTGGAAAATGGCGTGGCGCATTCAATCTATACATAGTTGAAAAAATCACTCAAAGCAGAGAAATATCGCTGCTGCGTATACCATTGTATTATTTCAAGCTCTCATTTATTGATTTACCACGCATGTTATACTGCTTTGCAAAACCAAAAGGCAGTATCTGCTTACCTGTAAGGTAAGCAGATAATTTCGTTTGGCTTTGCATGGCGATATAGACACATGTCCTGAAATATCATGGGTCAGGGAGACGTGCGTGCAGAGGTTTCAGAAACCCAGAAAACACAACACGATAACCCAATGTTGTTTTAATATTGGTCCAACTTCTTCAACGATGGCCCAGAATTAAAACAACATTGAGTCGTCGTCCCTTGTTCGCTGGTAAGCCCGACCACTGATATGTTAAGATCAGTCAGAGATCAGGGAAGCCATAGTGTTTCACTGATTATTTCAGAGAAGCCATATAGTCTTTTACTGGTTATTTAGGCCTATACCCCCGACTAATGTTCATTGACTTAGAAAAGCAGAAAAGACGAACAGAACGTGTCACCCCACCTCCTCATGCATATGCACGACTCTGTATCTATGGTATCATCCATGACAATAAGCCCTGTTCAAGCCCTGTTCCGAGACGTTTTTATTAGTTAAAGTTGAGACACAGGATCGTTATGATTCCCTGTCTGAGTAGATATTTAGGGCGCCCAATACAACCGCACGCACGCGCAGCATGGTCAACATCCATAGGAGTGGGGTCTGCCGTAAAGTGTCGTTTAGCTTCATTGAACCAAAATATTTACATGACAAGCGCCCCAACCCACAACTTCAAGTGGCTGAAAATTACTCATATTTGTTTAATTTGAGCACAAATATTTGTAATTCTTCATGCTTAGACACACATTTCATTTCCAATAACACTTATAAAACAGATTGAAAACAACAATAGTCGTGATCAGCAGGATCAGGGTTAACCGCTACATTCACGGTGTAGGCCCCTCGGCAACCTCATTCTCAGGGCCACACTCGCACAGCAATATGGCCCTGCTACAGAGCTTTGAGAATATCTTCTGTAAGTCCTGCGTTGTAATAGGGCCTTAAAAACTGGTGTCTCCTGACCCACACCTGACCTTGAGATTATGTCAAGTTCGAGGTTTCCTTGCACCAATGAGAGACAAGTTTATACAATTATGTCTCCCCTGATAGGGCCTCAAAAACTGGTGTCTCGTGACCCACACCTGACCCTGAAACTATGTCAAGTTGGAGGTTTCCTTGCACCTATACTGGGCTATATGGTTGGCATTATATGCCTAGTATTATTATGACCAGTACATGCAATCAACATGTGTTGTGCTATAGCTGGTCCATCCTATACAATGTTGGCCCAGCATAAAAGCAACATTGGATATGTGTCTTTTATCTGTGTTATTGTAGACTGGTTTTTGTGTAGGACAAAGATAACAGCAACATTTGGGCAGTGATTGTAACTCTTTGTTTGGGAAAACATTGGGCCGGTGTAGACCTATTGCGTTTACGCTGTGGGATTGACAATGGTGGATTGATGTATGTCAATCATCTACGACGCTGGCCCAACATAAAATCAGCATTGACCATGTATTTAGAATGTATCTTCTGACTTATATAATACAACTATACTAAGATAATCAATACACATGATACATGTACAGATGTAGGCCCATATCTCACCAGACAATACTGACAGGAACAAATAATGTCAGGCTTAAATATCCACAGGATGTCAGGCCAAGTTAGTTAGTATTGTGGGGAGCCTCCGTGACCGAGAGGTAGCGTGCTCGGCCTCAGACCGCCAGGGCTCGAATATCGAATCCTGTGTCTGGAGGACAGTGTCATCTCAATCATCTCACCATCCTCAGGAGGTTCTCCTGGCCCAGTTTAGCCTATATTCATTTCATTTCATTTCATTTTTGTCAGGCCAAGTTGGACACAAAATATAGCATTTTAGATGTAATGGTGTAATCAAACCCCTCCCTGGTCCACCCCACACCCTCTTAAGCATGTTAGAAGAAGCTGTTAATTTCATGAAAATATTCACGTACCTCGCCATGTGTATTCCTTGGCCTGACCATGTGGCTTAGAATGTCAAGGACACCATTTTTGTTACGTATTGCCTTATTGGCCAGTTAAAAAACAAGGTCAAATTCATGATATTTCTACAGAGCACATTATACATTGTAATCAATCGGAGCCACTAGCTGACGCTAGTGGAAGGGTAGTGGATCTGATGAATGACAATGGCCCATTAGCAGCTGAGCTCATAACTATTTAGATCGTCTCGGAACACTGCCCCATGACAAAGCAATTACGGTCTCAGATTTATTCATAACAACGAGTAGGCCTATCTACTTATAATAGATACTTATACCAGATATGCATCTAGTGTATAACATATAGTAGGCCTAAAGAGCCTAACAACTATATGCTTAGGCTATATCTGCAGTGCAAAGCCAAATGGCAGTATCTACTTACTTTATACGTCAATTAATACTGTTTTGTGGCTTTACACAACAGTAGGCCTATTGATGAATGATTTGTCATATGGCTTTACACAACAGTATTGGTGAATAATTTGTGATATGTAGGCTAATGTAGGATATAAATGATTAAAAGATTAAATCTGTTTATATTTCTCCAGTGAGGGGCGATCGATTTCACGCTGAAAAAAGCGTTGATCGAACACGTCGCACCATCACTAACACATAGGCCTAACGCTGACCCATTGTTGGTTTGATCTTGGACCAGCATCACTGACGGTGGGCCAAGATAAAAATAACATTGGGTGAACGCCTCGTATGTTGTATACCGTGCTGTAATAAATGACTTTGTGATTGTTGAGTTAGAACCACTATAATAATTATATTATTTTTTAACTTTATGCCTGTGGGCACAGAAACCGTCTCAAAACCGTGAACCACGACCACATAATTAATTCGTAAATAGGTCACATTGCCTATAACCCAAATTATATAACGCAAAGATAGTCAGTTACGCCACATTGAATTCCGATATATAGCCTGCTATAGGCTAGGTAGTCCTATAGGCCTAATTAGTCAATAATTCCACGAATTTTAAATCACAAGCAATATTTAATAATTATTAGTCATCGATGTATGCTCTTTAACCACGATAACGAAGAGGTCATGCTGTAGTTTTCTGGTAAATTGCCCATGTCATATGTCCACGTGTCCAGTGTGGTACAAGGACAGAAGGCACTAAATGCTTAGTTTTTAAGTAAGCACTTACTACCTTCTGGCTTTGCAGAGCAGTCTGGCTATAAAGATGTGGTGACGAGCGGTGATGTCCTCATGATTGGGAGCAGCAACTTCTTACTGTGACTCACGTAGATTAACGTTAGTAACCCTTTCCAATCTAAATTCACCATTGTCATCTTTATCCACTACAAGGCGCGAAATTGCCACTCATCCACTACAAGCCGCTTAAATGGTTAAGCAGGTCTATTTCGCATGTAGCCACCGAATGGCAATTTTAACTAGAATATGGTCAAGACAACTTTATAACATTGTTTTTTTTATGCGGCGCGAATCGGTTATACGTTCGGTTGTCATTATCCCATGAATTTGAACAGTTTGATTCACTGCATATGTGTGCACCAAGGAAAGACATCGGACGCAGCGGGATTCGAGCCCGGTACCGCCGGGCTCTGAGTCAACAACGCTACCAATGAGCTATCCCGGCGCCACGTATAATCCATCAACAAACATAAGAACACTCTCAACATTCATGTGATATCATTACTCAACTCTGGTATTTTACAAATTGGGTGCTTTTTCTTGAGGTCGGGACTTCATATAACTTTAAATACAATTTTAAACCTCGTGACTTTTAAGCATTACGCAACATAAATAATTTCAATGTGAATGAATATGTGAAGATATCATGTAGGCTATAGGTCTGGATTTTAACACGCAGATCATGCGGACAACCCAGACCGCTCACTGGATAGTACGCCCTCAAATGGTTGCTATTGCAGCGATTTATATGAATCGATTACTACCACCAGCTGTTCATATAATTAGGCATATAATGTAATTGCTCATTGAGAACAAGTCTTAGACTGCTAATAACTAACAATATGAGAAACACACCTACGGTCTATTAAATGTAGGCGACGGACGGTGTATTAATCAATACTATAATATGATAGGTGAATTTTCACTGTATGCAGTTTCTGTAACGTTAAATGTCTAAAATCAATATTGAAATTACGTTCACAAGATTGAACCATGTGCAAAAATACCCTTTAAGGAATAAGACCAAAACTACATATATTAGGGGTCAAGGCGCACAACCACGCGCTCCTATTATAACATTTCAACTTTGACCTAGTTTAGGTCATTTATCATTAAAAAGTTAAGATGATCTTAACTTTTTAATGATAAAAGACCTAAAATAGGTCAAAGTTAGGATAAGATTTTCTTTGTGAAACGAGCCCCTGACCTAACGTGATACCTGGCGTTTTTTTCCAAATGGCAGAAATATAGTTTGAAGTATGTGAATATTTCGATCTGACGTTTCGAAAATCGTTTGAGGGCTAAGAAAACACAAATCGTCACGACTGCTCGGACTTGTGGAGTAAAATAAAATGACGCCAAAAAGAGCTGGAGGATTAATTATGGTTTACCAAAGCTCATTTATAAGCAAATAATTTATGTCAAGTGACTTGCAACTTTAAAACACCACTCGGAAAATCTGTTTAGTTAAAGAACCACAAATAAGGGTATTTCTGGGACGATATTCTCTAGCGCAAACATCACTAGTTAAAGCGCCTAAATATTTGTATTGAATCAAGTGCTGAAATATTTGTATATAAAGCAAGACACGAAAGGGTCTTTTACCTATGTTATGAGTCTACGGCCATTACAAATATTTTAATTTTACTGTGTTTAAACATCAAGATTTGCAAATGTTTAGTCTCGAATTAAACAAATATGAGGGGATCGTATTTATGTAATAGTGCGACCGGGGGTGGGTACAGCCAACTATGTTGTGGCGAATTATTTTAACAATTTCTTTTATTCAAACTTTACTCACGTCCATAATACGGAAATTCCTCCCATCAATAGTTTTATTAATCCTAATCTATCAATTGTACAGTTATCAGTTGCTGAAGTCCGCATTATATTACAGAATATAGACACTAGCAAAGCGACAGGGCCGGATGGCATTCCAGGTGTATTTCTAAAGAATTGTGCTAAGGAACTGGCACCTTCTTTTACCAAACTGTTAAACATATCTTTGCAAGCTGGCATATTTCCTAACTCCTGGAAAATGGCTAATATATGTCCCATTTTTAAGAAAGGTGATAGAACTAATTGCGAAAATTATAGGCCTATATCTTTACTTAGTATTTTAAGCAAAAATTTTTGAACGTGCTATCAGCAACATAATTTATCCAGAAATCAAAGATTTAATTTCCAACAACCAGTATGGTTTTGTCCAACGACGCTCAACAGAATCTCAATTATATGTCTTTTACGACAAAATCTCAAAAATTTTAGACTCTGGTGGCCAAACTGACGTTATATATCTTGATTTTACAAAAGCCTTTGATTCAGTTCCGCATCATCTCTTAATACATAAACTTCAGACTTTCGGTTATTTATGGGACGCTGCTTAACTGGTTCCATAGTTATCTAAATAATCGATACCAGCGAGTATTAATTCACGGTAGCATGTCTACTAAACTACCTGTTAGATCTGGGGTACCCCAAGGGTCAATACTTGGCCCATTAATGTTTATATTATATGTGAATGACATTGCGGACAATATTTCAAATCTATCTTTTAAAACTCTATATGCTGATGATGCAAAAATTGGAAGAGAAATTAAATCAATGCAGGATTGTGTAGACCTTCAAAGCGATTTGAATATTTTTACACGTTGGAGTGATATTTGGAAGCTTTTCTTCAATGGTACCAAGTGCAAAGTCCTCACAATAGCCAGATCTTTTAAACATAATTTTCAATACCATTTAAATAACATTCATCTAGAATCTGTTAAAGAGTTTAATGATCTAGGACTACTAATCAATTCTTCCTTAACCTGGAGAAGTCATATTGCCACTAAAATTAACAAGGCAAACAGAATGCTTGGCCTGATAAAGCGTACAGTCGGATTCAATGCTCCATATAGAGTCAAACTACACCTATATACAACTTTGGTTAAACCGTTATTTTCCTACGCATCAATTGTTTATTCCTGTAGCAAGGCAGATCTCAACCAGATTGAACGTATACAACGTAAAGCCACGAAATATATTCTTAATGATTATGTGTCGGATTACCCAACCAGACTACATAACACCAAATTACTTCCTTTGTCTTTTATAAAAGATATCAACGACTTGTGTTTTCTATATAAATGTATACATAATTTCATAGATATAGACATTAGACATATTCTTTCTTTTTATAACGCTGACACCTCTAGAACTAGGCTAGGTCAACAGGTCTTGCCTTTAAGATCTGTACGCTTTAATTCTGAATTGGCTGGGCTATTTTTCTCTAATCGGGTAGTAAAAATGTGGAATATCCTGCCGAACACAATAAAACAAATTAATTGCCGCAATAGATTTGTCAAACGTTTTAAGAAACTATTATATAATTTTTACATTGTAAAGTTGACTACGACATATGATATTGACAACTCTTGCACGTGGGTTACCGTTTGTCGCTGTCCGCGATGTCGCCAGGCATGAAACACTTTCTCTCTTTTTCTTTTTGACACATCCCAGCAGGCACGGGAAGTTCACCTGGTGTTGAGTCGGTGTTGGGCCAGCGTCGTAGACGGAGGGCCAGCATTGATTCGGCGTTTGATGGGCGTCTCGTGTTTTGCTGGAATGCGTTTTTCATAATTGCTGCACGCATACTTTAATAACATTGTTATCTGATTATGGGACAGGCCTAGCATAGATATTACATATCTGATGCCATGTCCCAGCCAACAGTATTATTATGACTATGTTTTCTTATCATTGAACAAAGTAATGTATACTGTGTATTTGGCGAATCTTAATAAATAAATAAATAAATATGTGTAACAGGTTCCCAAATTCGGGCGAAGGACTAACAAGACGTCGACCTGAGTTTCACCGTTTATTCAACAAGGCAGTAGTCAACGTGGCGTGGTATGTACAATGACGAATACATGAAACTGTATGAGACCCTTACAACAAAATAGGAATAACCATGATAACAATTATCAGCAATGTGGGTCGAACTATGAACTGAATATCATTATTAATATCTAGACTTGTTACCAAAGATAATCAAGAACCTAAATATAATTATATAATTTACCAAATATAAATTATTCGTTACCATTGTTACAGTGGATCAACCGCAGAAAACAGTTATGCATTACAATACAATTACTATTTTTACTGTCACTGATCAATGTGAAAACCGAATTTACATGATGGTTATCATTCAGTAATATTAGGAATATTACAGAAACCATAGGGGCCTATACATGTAGGCCTATATCAAATGAACAGTATGACATTTAAGCAATCTTACCCTGTCATTTCAACACCCTAGCCTAGGCCATTACATCATGAGATGAGGAAAGACATCAGTCCCCAGACTACAATAAATATAAGAAATAATCATAACTATAAAAAAACCCCACCTGGATTCACCGTTCACCGTAGTGGATGCTTTTTCGCTCTCATATCGATATTTACCGTTTTTGGTTGATTTTTTTACATATTCACTTACTTTGTATGATGGGGCGATTTTATTTTCAGACGATTATTAAATTGAGTGAAGTTACTGGCTGTGAAGTGAGAAAATAAAAAAACATCTCCACAAAATTCCGTCAATCATGTTTGTTGATCTTTCTTCTTGTCCACATTGTCTGTCATCCTGGTACTTTGGCTCAGCCCACTCATTGGAAAAGGTGATAGGGGTTATCTCCCGGCTGGGTGGCGCGGGGGTCTACATTTTCAATTCCTATACCATTGGCGTATTAAAGAAACGGGCCATGATCATGCTACGCTAGCAGCTAAATGGAAATAGTTTGGAGAACTATTTAATGTAAAGTATATAGACTATGACAATCAATGCTTGTTTTGCACGCATGGTAGCACACACAGAATATATATGGTAGCACATGTAGAGATTTATCAGATAAAGGCATCTATAATCTATATAGGCATATGTGCCGTGATGCACTCTCCAAAATGTGAATGTTCCCGTTGTAAACTTTCAGGCACATTTTGGGACTGAGGCCTATCCGGTATCAGCTATGTGCCTTTGTCATTATAATAGGTTATAGCTTTTTATGTAGCTCATTTTATGATTATGAGAAAAGTAGCAGACTTTAATTCATATTTCTGTAAATGTATGGAAACTATCAGAAACTGTTTTAGTCTACACGAATAACAACATTACCGCTATGAGGCCCTATGTATAAAACAATTTTCGGGTTGACATTTTTTAGAAGGGAAAGATAGGCCCTAAGGAGAAAATATGAATTATAATAGGCCTACGCCTACATAAATTATTAGGCCCCTACCTACATTTTATTTGTCATATTAATTAGAACACCCCCTGTGATTAAAGGCGGGGGGAGTATTAGAGTAGGCTATTATTTAATTATCATATATAGTGTACATGCTATATCGTGGGTTTTATTTCAAATCAGGGGTGTAGGCGTTTATTTGATTATGACAATTATTCGATTGAATACGGTATAGCTAAACTTTTAAAAAATCACTAAGAAATTCATGACTTTACACTAATCTAATATCATATTACACGTGTGACTCCCTTAAATATAAGGGATCATATCATGAGCATATGGTGGTCCGAGCGTGATAAACAGCAAGATATCAGAGTGACTACAAATACCACTGTGTTGGAAAGCGAGAGACACTTGAAGATGAGACACTGTAGGCCTGCAAGAGAGACTCCAGAAACCCAGATGACGAAAAATAAGAGACAAAATGACTAACAAGCGAGACGGAATTATCAAGGAGCAGATAATTTTTTTAAAAAAAGAATAGCCAAAATGGTATCAATCACCAATTTAAGCCTTTATATTTTATATAGGCCTGATGTATTGTAGTATAGGTCTACTCATTATAAGTCACTTATAGTTGTTATTCCGATGTCTGATCCTGGACGTTGTGAAGGTGCAACAGCATATCACCAGAAGTGACTGTATAATCGAGTTGTTATCGTCAATTGCTCTTTAAAAAAGATACATGGGACAATCGACATGTCAGGTGCGATCACCACAGTGACACCACTACGGACCCCCTCCCACTCAGCACCTAAGGGAGATATCACCCCCCCCCCCCCCCTTGGTGGCAAAGAAAATGAAAGTATTTTCTATATTTTGCTGTTATTTTAGTTTAAATAGGCCATTTTAAGCACTAAAATTTGAAACTCCAATTCTTTTTTTCCGCCAGACCCTCCAATTCTTTTTCTCTCCCCAGACCCACCAACCCTTGTGGACCCCCCCCCCCCAATCAAACATTTCTGGTAGAAACCCTGGTTACACAGTTCGATTTTATAACTTATTGATGTGGCCCACGCGATTTATACTACATTATTATGTCCATGATTTCCCCCTTACACATTTTTGTATAGTTCTGGACATGTAGCGATATCATTAATCACACATTTCCTAATTAAAATATAACAGTTTTAACAATTAAAATATTTCTTGTTTTTGAAATTCTAGAGAAACTATTCAACATAGTTGACCATAGTTGTTTTGTGGATAATCATTTGCACTGTATGTTATATTTTGTGAATACATTATTGTTTCAAACGAGTACAATATGTGATGAAGCTGGAGTTGTAGTAGTTACCATTTCATGTTGAGGCGAGAGTGGTATAAAAATATTATGAAGCATGAAATTGTGGCAATGATAATAGAGCAATAAAAAATAATCTGTAGGGCTATTCGTTAAGGTGTGGTTGGATTGTTTGGGTATACAGTTCCACCCAGTCAGCTGTGAAAATAAAGATACCAGGCTTTATTCCCCCCCCCCCCCCACCCATTTTTTTCTGTAGGCCTTCTGAGCTGTAATCCCCGGGCTATGATCGTCAATTTTTTGCTGTACATAATCGCAGCTTGCAGAAAGCATGTATACACAATCAACCCACCACATGATTAAGGCGATGTTTCGAATCATTGATTCTAAATATTTACTTCTGGGGTTAATTTACCTCATGGGGGTGGGCCTACACAACCTGTGCACAGAGCATCGCAACCTAGTACCTACTAACTGATCAATTGAAAAAGAACTAGCCCACCACCCAATTTTAGCCAAATTCAAACCTTGGAAGGAGTATCAAGATTCTTTCAGTTTATGTTATTTTTTATTGTTGAAATGCTTTAATCTATTTTAGCAATTCAAACTTTTAATGTACCAGGCAAGTTTCTACTTTTGTAGGTGGACCAACCTCATTCATTAAATCCACTATCCTTCCACTAGCGTCAGCTAGTGCTAGTGTGGCCCTGAGAAGAAAGCTGTAGGTGGACTGGTACCTATAGCCCTAGTGGCTGAAACAGGTTTCGGCCACAGATTGACCCCCATACTGACTGCTCAGTGTCTTTTTCTGTGACATGTGCACATGTCTTACAGGCCCTGGTCAGCGAGGGTGATTGACCCCGTACAAAATGGTGTAACATTTCTTTGGACGATCATATCAAAGACTTGCCCTTGAATAATCAGGTCGAAAATAGTTTTTTTTACTTAGAATCAGTAACATTTCAGTTCAATCAATCAATCAATCAATCAATCAAATAAAACTTCTATAGCGCCTATATTCTCAGCGGACCGAGCTCAGAGGCGCACAAATCCTTAGCGTGATCATGTGTTATAATCGAGGTCAAAGCAGGTTCGTCAACAGGGAGCCGGGCTGCTGAGGGACTAGGGTGGAAAAGCCAGGTCAAATAGGTGAGATTTAAGTAATTTCCGGAATGTTAAGATTGTTTTGGCATTACGTATTGGCACAGGCAGGGCGTTCCATAAGGCTGGACCAGATATAGAGAAAGCTCTTGACCCAGTCTTAGTCTTTATACGAGGAACAACAAATCTATTCGAATTAGTGGAGCGTAGATATTTTGAGCATTTCGGCCGAACAAGTAAATCAGCCAGATATGCAGGTTGGTTTTCTTTTAGGGTTCGGAAAGTTATCGCACATATTTTAAAATCAATGCGAAACTTGACAGGAAGCCAATGTAATCGTTTTAGAATTGGAACGGAACGACTAAATCGTGGGGCGTTGGATACCACTCTTGCAAGGCAGTTTTGAACGCGTTGTAATCTAGCGATATCCTTTTCTGGCATATTGTGAGAAAGTGAGTTACAATAATCTAACTTACTACTGACGAGTGCCACTGTAATTTGCTTGGCAAGATCTAAAGACAGACTTTTTCGAATTCGATGCAGGTCACGGATATGATAGAAGCATGCCCTACATGTTTGGGATATGTGTTTTCGGAAATTCAGGCTACTGTCGAATAGTACACCAAGATTTTTAGCTGATGTAGATGGATTTGTTTCTTGACCTAGAAGTAGGCTAAGCATGGGAAATTATTCAAGAATTTTTCTCGCTGAAGTTTGGTCCCAATAAGAAGAAATTCCGTCTTGCTAGGATTAAGCTTCAGCTTAGATCCTGTCATCCAGGCAGACGCACCCATTAAACAATGTTGCAACTTCTCAAGAGATTCTTTAGCGTTTGAAACTGATGGAGACATGTAAATTTGAGTATCATCGGCATAAAGATGGTGGTTTATGTCAAAACTATAGATAATAGCACGTTAGGCCTACATGCCCGCATGCTCAGCCCACAGCCTGCACAGTCATTAAAAAGGGTTACCTTCATTACCCCCTCGACCCCAAGACCCACAACCCTCAACCTTCTACCCTCAACCCACAACCCCTCGACCCACAACCCCCTCGACCCACAACCTTTCCGAATTACACCTCAACCAAAGTTAAAAATGGGTTAATTTATAGGCCTGATCGTGTAAGGCCTATTGATGGGCCCTTTTCATTTATATCGTAGGCCCAATTTTTTTTACTAGGCCCAAAATCAATGAATAGGGCATAATAGATTCTGTGTCGGTAGACCTATATCCTATTCCTATATGCGTGCGGCGTTTACAAGTCATAGCGTCCCTGTGCAGACAATGTTGTGCCAGCTGTGGAGATGCTGGCCCAGTATTGAGACAACATTGGGTGAATTCCGCGTGTCACCGCTTGTGGGCTCATAATCTATAAATAGCACACGCTCACCGAGGTAGCTGATACAATGAAGTATGGGAGAGGGGTGTCTATGTAGCACTGATTTCACTGAGTAACCATTAAAGGAATTCCTGTGTTTCACAGAATAGGCTTAATTATATATAATAATTACATAATTGATTTAACAGCCTGCAGTGGGTCCCATATGCATGGTGACTTGAAGTTCCTGGAACGGGTTAACTAATTTTGAATGTGGGAACTTCGGAAACTTGTAGCGTCCCGATATATATTAGGCCTACTTGAAGTGGAAATATTTGGTTACTAGACGGGATGCCTGCCTGACATTTCGGTGCCATTTTCGGGCTGTGATCGCTATTTGTTCACCATCAGGGGTAACAAATATTTTGTTGTTGTTGTGGGTCGAGGGGCTTGTGCGTCGAAGGTCGAGGTTTGTTTGTGAGGGTTCGAGGGGGTCATGGGGGTTATGATGGTAACCATTAAAAAGTTATAATGGAGATTTTTCGGACCTTGGGGTCGAGATCGCTCTCAGTCACCGCCATGTTGAATTTTCGGGTAAAGCAAATACATCTATCAACGGCCTCAGAGAGGACGACACGGCTATGGTACCTTATGACTATGATTGCACAAGCCCTACTTCATTGTGATTAATATTTAACATTTTATTTTTATTGTTTCAGGCCTAGGCTCTCTGGTATTTATTGTCTCTCTCGCTTTCGCTTTTCATAATTGCTGCTTTTCTTGGCTCTCTTGTATTTTTTCACTCTCTATTTCGCTTTCCAGCCCTTTGTGACTGAAAAAAATTGCGTCGCCGAATTATCGCCCTCTTTATCTACAGTAAAGAGGATGTGAACCATGCGAGGTGCGATTATAATGCTCAGTTATTGGGCGTATATCCATTTATGCTTGGTCATCAATAATCAAAAACATTATATATATGTTTTATTATTATTGTCCGTTTAGGATACATGTCAACTTTGACATATTGGTTGGGTGGCGGGCCGTAACTATATCAAGTAATATTTTAACCCATTCAATCTGTGGCATTATTCCGACTAATCAAATTAAAATAAGTTAGGTAGAACATATGTTTTATACTGACTCAAAGTTTTAGGTCGATATTGCGAGTACTTTCCACGTAAATAGTGAATCAGTAACACCATATGATCCCCCTAAAATTCGATTTTTTTCGCTAATTTCTCCGTCAATTCTGAATCAATTCCCATGGAATTTTGCAAACCCTCTTTCCAACTATTCCGGCGCCTTCCCTGAAAATTTCGTGAAATTTGAATAAGTATTTCAGAAGTTAGACCATTTGACAAGTAGTGGAATTTCGTGAGTGAAGCCGATAGCGTGCAATGGGTTTATAGAGGCGCGATATATTCGCAAAAAACTACATCTCAAATGGTCTAACTTTTAAACTACATAATATTTTTCCCTTAAATTTTCAGGGCAGGTGCCGTAATACTAGAAACTAACGCTTGTCAAATTTCGTGAAAATCGGATGAAAATTGCTTGTGCAATGAGCTAAAAACATGCAACGCGAAAGTGACAAATTTAAAGTGACTTTTACTATAGGCCCTAATAAGTTAATTAATTAATAAATTAATTAACAATTAATTAATAAGTAATTACTAATTATTACTAAATATAAACTAAATATAATACCGCATTATACTGATAGTAATAACCCTTGTCAGAATAATAACTACAATGAAATGAATATTATACAGTGATGTGGTGTCAGCCAGGTTCTACTGTGATCATAATCACACCTGTCAAATCAACAATATGAGATGAGAATCAGATCCATTTCAATGGCACAAACCATTGAAAAAACTCTCATATAACACTCATCTCATATAACACTACAATATAATTGAAAAGTACTCACAGACTATAACGACTTCTACATGACTCAGAATTATTATGTTCAATACTATGTGAAATATTAGTTGAGAAAGGTCCTTCTCTATCCACAGCCAGGTTCAAAGTGAAAAGATTTGAATAATCCGCTAGACAAGAAATGTCAACACATTATGACAACACTCACCAGGTGGCAATACTAAGAAAATAGGTACGCTTTCACCAGGTGCTCAGTTACGAATTTACACTATACATCGTGAACCACAGTGCCGTTCAAATCACATTATCACATTTAGACCTTTAGATTCCGGCGTCTAAAGTCGACCCTCGCACTGAAAGAGTGTGGACACGCAATCCCACATATGAACGAACATCGCGAAAATGCATGTTTTCTGGACGAACATTATAAAGCAGACAAACATGTTTTCAATGATTTATTGTTATCAAAAAATGGTTCATTGATAATCAGAATCACAGTCATATGATATTATAATGTGATAGAGTGTATAACAATAATGGTACAATATATACAGGCAAAAGGATATGATAAATTATCATGAGAAACAACGAGTTCATTCATTTTAAGGACATAGTAGTTTTCTTTCAAGCTATGATTTTGAGGACCAGTGGTTTTCAAGTTGATGTTTTTTTTCGATCATTCAAAATATTGTATTAAAATTTATCCTGAAATGAATATAATTCACATTCAAGAGGCCTCTGGAATTTTTAGCTCATGCGGGTTGAATGATTCAATTTCACAAATTTCAATTTTTACAGATTAGATTTGCTATTCTACACTGGTAAATCAGGTCGGTAAAGATTACATGGAATAAGTCAAATTTCCTACAGACGCCACTTGTTGTGAGGCTGTAATGTTGATTCAAACTGAGGAAATACAACGTGTATTCATGATATCCTGAAAGCGGGAAGTCTTTTTTTTATATCAATTACACTTGACAAGAGATCAGAGCAAGTGATAAGTCTTAGTTTAGTGGAAGTAAAGATAACAGTCACATACAGAGGATGAAATATATTGGTTATTATGAAATATATTCGTTAACTCAAGTGCTTCATTACTACTTAACATTTTCCTTTCATTTGAAGTTGGCATTGCTCACGCAATTGCCAACTTCAAATGAAAGGAAAATACCTCCTCACTTAAAAATTAAACCTGCTAAATTTCACAATGGGGGCTTTACTCAAGATTTATACATGATTATTTGTTCAATTTCTGTCAAATTTTAGTTGTGGAAAAACAGTATGAATGCGCTTAAAGGGTTAATAACTCTTAAAGCGCTTTAATGTTTTTGTATAAAACATGGAGACCAAAAGGTTTTTCAATTTGAAATCAGCATAAATCTCTTAGTTATCTCTTTCCGCTTCATTTCAATACATGTTATGAATCTACAACCATTACAAATATTTTACTCTTTCAGTGCGGGATCGACATGTCTATAGACAAAGTCGGTTCCTTGCACTGAAAAGGTTAAAGCGCTCAGTAACACTATAGTCTTTTTACTCAGTTTTATCAGCAGGTTAAATTACAGTTATCAGGAATGAAATGTGTGTTCAAACGGTTGGTCTTAAATTAAACAAATGCAAGTAATTTTCACCTACTTGAAGTTGTGGGTTGCTGTAGCGAGACACAACTTCGGGTTGGTGAAAATTAAATTTTTAATGTAGGCTTAGCGCTTTTCTGATTAACCCTTAAACAGCTAGGGACCCATGCATCATATTTTTAATTGGAGTAAATCCATAGAAAATGATAATGCCCATCGAAATGAAGGCCTGTGCTTTCGTTTCAACATATTACACTTGATTATTTTACAAAATTTTGTAAAAGGTGAGGTGAGAATTGTGGTAGCAGTTCACAGCTTACATACAGCTGGATAAAATTTACAAGTAGACGGTATCGATAGGCTAAAGGTCGGACATAGTATTAAAATGAGTGATAAATGTGACTACATACATAGTTGTGCAGTCAAAAGATACCTTTAACTGTAATGTTCCATCATCAATTGATGAAAGGGAAATGTCACAAAAATATGACACTTACATAAATTTTTGTTTTAGAAATGTACTATTCACAATTTTGTTTAAATATGACAATAGCAATTCTGGCTTTAAATGGAGCAAAATGCTCACAATGTTGGAATGATCAATCCTTCAAAAGATTTCATGTTGGGGGGATGCGAAAATTTTAGGAAAGAGCACTTGTGTTTAGTGATTGCTTTTCATTAAATAGCGAAAATGGTCTATCAGACAATTTACTTTATGAATCATGAAAAAACGTATTCATACGTGAGGGGGAACAATAACAAAATTATATTTTGCCAACAACAATATTCCTTAGAAGAAAAACACAACGTTTGCACAACCTATCATGATGTCTTACAATCAATTTCTACATTATTTCTTCATCGCAAACAAGCCATACAAAAATATTATTTATTTATTATGCCAACATGTATAAGAATATTTTTTTACAAAAGAGCAAGTGAGCATGGAAAGAACTGGCTTGGAAGACCGGATATGTTTAGTAAAAAAAGCTGCAGTAAACATGGTAAGCCATCGATTAAATATAATACATTGTATATACAGAAGATTTTGTCTTATACAATTCAATAAACGTTATCATGTATCATACATATTAATATATTTCAAATATAAACACCTTGTAACTGTATATGCCTACACTTTTTAATTAAATTAATAAAGGTGAATTAATTAACAAATAATGCATTGTAATTGTTCAAAACAGTTTGTGAATTATTGCACAAGCAAAAAAATAAAATAGGTATTGATAAGGTTCATATTATGTCAATGTACAAAGTGAAATAGTTGAGCAACACAAAAATATTTTTTAAAAGTTAGAGGTGATAATGAAAGGATGGTAAATGACATGATAATAATATCGGAGAAACAAAAATGAAATGACATCTAAATGGCAAAATGGAATGACATCCAAATGTCAGAAATCATTGGTTTCAAAATATCTGCACATACCACCTACTGAGATGAAAGAAAATATCTTTTCATCATATAGTTTAAGAGGACTTTATGATATGAGAATAATTATGTGGTTTGTGTTACAAAAACTAAAAGTGCACAGCGAAGTTATGAAAAAAAGGAAATTCAACTCTTAGAAAAACGAGAGCTTATATATCGTAACATTTGCAATAAAGGATACTGTGTGAACATCTCTCAACACATTATTATTAATATATATTTTTCAGGGATAGTTGAAAATATAGAAATATTTACAAACCTAGGATTAATAAAATACACAACGACTAGTTAATCTCTAGCAATGAAGACATGCAAGAGGCACAAATGGATATCTTTTATAACACAATGTTCTTGATACAGCTTGTTTCACAGCCTATCATGACTGGAAGACGATGAAGTGTTTGTGGTCCATTTGAAGCATTAATAATAAGCTTATTAGTAATAGTAGGGAAATATACATCATTCATCCTGTGTTGTAACTTTGATAAATAAAATGTTGAAAATTGATAAATTTAAAATGCCTTAACAGAGGTAACTAATATGGCATTGATTCTGCTGACAATACAGGGAGGTCTGTATGTATCAGGAGGCTATTACTTTACTTTAAATCACATCTGTTTCAGATGAGAAAATTTAATGAGGTGAGGAGACAAAAGCTTCAGAGCATGAAGTATGGGAGATCCAATTGATTAGAAAAATATATCCTGGAGTTGATCATATTTCTCATCTTATTTTCTTAAACTAATGTGTAACAGAATAAAATAAAGTATTGGTCTTTAATACTATAATGTGTGTTATTTATTGTATTAGATTAATTTATTCTTTCATAAGCCCCAAATATGTCTCATTAGAAAAGAGCAAAAACACCTTTAATGGTAGAGGAGTAAAAGGACTATATATATCATTTTTTGAATTAGTTCACATATTATCATTAACTATTATCTTGTGTATTCTTTTTGTTACAAATTATTAACTCTTCTGCTGCTGGAATTGCTGGAGAAATATTAAGTTTCAACTGACAAAAAATGTTTATATTTATGAAAATATACATCACCAAATATGAATTATTCAATTAAAAAAACATCTACCACAAAATAATTGTCAATTTCTGAGGCATTTTATTTGGTATGAAAAATGCTTGAAACTGTATTTTGTCTCAGCAGCACGATGGTTAACACTTTAACCCTTACAGCGCCGGGATAGACTTTAGTCGTCAGAATCTGACATCTATAGACGTCAGATTCTGACGACTAAAGTCTAACCATGCGCTGTAAAGAGTAAAATATTTCATAATGGCTGTAGACCCATAATGTTCATAGGTATTCAAATGAATCAGAAATCGCTAACTAAGACATTTATGATGATTTCAAATTGAAAAAACCCTTTGGACTCCATGGTTTATACAAAAATAATTCAGCGCTTTAACCCTTTAAGCCCTCACGATGCATTAAAGCATCATTTTACATCCCTGAAAACAGTCTTAATTTTCCTACAACTAGGGGTTTTGGAATGAAAATTTCCAGGAAACTGGTTTACTAATACACAGTAATTTTCTTTAATTTTTCACCCACTTTAAGTCATCTTCATCCACTACAAGTCGAGACTTGCGACAGCAATTCGCGGCTTGTAGTGGATTAAAATGACAACATAAATTCAGGCTTGGGTTAAAGCGCTGAAATATTTCGATATAAACCCTGGACACAAAGTTTTTCCAATTTGACATCATCATAATTGTCTTAATTGGCTCTTCCCGCTTCACTTGAATATTTATGTTATGGGTCTACGTCAATTATAAATATTTTACTCTTTCAGTGCGAGGATCAACTTTAGACGTCAGATTCTGATTCTTAAGTCGGTCCCCACTCTGAAAGGGTTGAAGTTGAGATGGCTATATGATAATCAGCTTCCAATACATGAACAAATATTACATACTTCATTATACTGATCATTTATGCCAAACAATATTATATTATGTTTTCTGGATATTCCCTCTGCATAATATTCTTTTTTTCATACAGTAACCTGTTTGTAAATAGATGTATCATATTATTATAATTATTAATACATGTATTATAATTATGATAGATGGAAAATATATATGCTAAATAAAGTATTGTCTACCACCTTATAGGGATTCTAGATAGGAAATAAATTTTATAAGAGACTTAAACATTCTTAACACATAATACGTCACTCCCGTTATGAATGTGTAGAAAGAAAATGTATACAATAATCATATTCTCATTTCTCAAATGACAAATACGAGCATGGTCATGACTATATAATATGATTCCTGGGGGAATTTTCAACATTGGTCAGTTGTTTGTTCGGTCACAGTGACACAATAGAGATGCAATTTAACAATACTGGAGATCATTGTGGTTAGAAAAACTATTTTAATGTAAAGAAAAAAAAAGAGTAGAATATACTGCTTGGTGGCTTGATATTTTGCAAATGGTAGAAACATTAATATATAACTGTTCCAGACAGCACAAAATTCAATTTCTATTTACAGAATATTAACATAATTTAAACAATTCTCATTTCAACAAGAATTGTCTATGCACTGCATGGAATGTTGACGAATACTGATTTGTTTAAAATAAATTTTGGAAATGAATGATTTATAAAATGGTTATAGTATTTGAACAGAATTTTTCAGGGTGTGAATTTTTTATGACTAAATATTATAAAAACAATTTCTGATATAAATATTAATTTTATTATAAGTGATAGTTCAATTTGATGAAGAGTGTGAATAAAAATGTCTTTCACAAAGGCTCATAATATCATTTAGTACAATCGAAGCTTGTACTTTCTCTTAATATGGAAATATCAAGTGTGCAGAAAAATGCATATGAACGTGAAGAAACACAACCTAAAATGAAGAACAAAAGTGTCCTCCTACCAGATAATGCTAAATGTTCCATGAAACAAAATATTTCAAGCCAGTACACTTCCAGTATGTACGCAAATCAAATCAATAATGAAAGTGTAAAAACCCATATCTGTATATTTACTCTGGTATCACTTTATGTGTATATATTTTACACGTTAACTACACAAGTATTGCTTCAAATTTACCTTCACTTTGAGGTGTACATTGTTCCCACAATTTCAACATCAGAAGTTCTCTTATTGTAGAATCTTCTTTTGGAACTATAGCATAATAATATGCATCTTACGCCACAAGGCCCGCTACTCCCGCCGTGGAGAGTAGAGGGCCTTGTGGAGGAAGATGAGCATATGAGGCATATATTATATATGTGACATGAGTGCCTGAGATTAGGTGGCCACATCACACATATTTCTGACTGTGGCCTCTGTTGAATAAAATTGATAAATAAAACTTTGAGATTTAGTTTAATGTTTTACAATTTAGCATTACTTATTCAATTGCTGAGATGAGAATTCTGTTAGAATTTTTTTTTATTAATTTCATCAGTACTTTAGAGATAAGGCATGCTAAAACATGGTCAGCACAGATTAACCCCCCAAAATTAAAGTGTTTTAAACAGTACAGTATCTCTGCGTGGTTACTATTATTAATGAAAAAAAATTCTGAATACAAATGAACATCAATTCCAAAACCCTTCATGAAACAGTATTAATGAAACTCCATGCTTTGCAGATAACCAGCAAAAACTACCCGGTAGTTCTTTTCAATGCGTTAAATAAGGCATTTCTTATTAACATCCCCAAAATATGTGATGTGGTGCGTAATTACAGCATGGGTGTTTACAGGGTTAACACATTTATGCAGCATAAATATGACGTATTTTTAAAAAATTAAAATTAGAATTGTATAACTTGATATCTGTATTAATCCTTACAATGCTGAAAATTTTTTGCATAAACCTAGAGACCACAGGTTTTCTTTAAATTTGAAATCATTATAAATTATGTCTTAGTTAGCCTCATTTGAATACCTTTGGTATGGGTCTACAGCCATTATAAATATTTTAATTCTATCAGTGCGGGAACCGTCTTCATATGTCAGATTCTGACGTATAAAGATGGTCCTGAGTTAAAATCGCTAAGTGAAATCTAGCCATTTTTTTAATCGCTAAGCAGGATATGTGTGGCGGCAACTCACATCTCAAGGTGAAAGAAAATATGTTAAAAGTTACAATATGAGGTTTTCCACTTTCTATATCTAGAGATAATCAGAATGGTAAGTGCCAAATTTGTTCATTATTTGTTTTTCTGTAGCTCGTATCATGAAGAAATGTCTGAGCCGAACATTTCCTGTGAAGCATAGGTCATGTAAAGGAAGCCATCCTCGTCTTTTTCATCTTTGTAAACTTCTGACAGTGTTGTTGACATACTTGCTATGCTTTTGTTGTTCACAATCAGATAAAATGCACTGTTGGCATTTAATGACATCCGATTTCTGTTATGCAGAAAAAAACATAAAAAACTTTTAAAATTGAAATACCAAACCCTTTTACAATATAAAATAAACAAATTATGATAAGCAATACTGCATATAGTGCTCATTTCAATGTTAAAACTCTTTAATAACACAAATTCTAGAAACATTTAAATTTTAATATATTAAACTCCAGGAAATTGTATTAACTTGATAAAAAGATAATCATCACATTCAATTACTGTAAACCGTGAAATATTGGCGCCCGTTTTATATTGGCCATTTGATAAAAATGCCAATGTTTCTCTCCACCAAAAAGAGGGTTCATATGTGGGTTTATACCAGGGGGGAAACGTGCAAATATTAATCTCTGCCAATTTTTTTCATTCCTAAACAACCAAAGTTTAAAGGCGCCAATATTTACCGGTTTACTGACTTAACAGGATTCAATTGACATAACCCTTAAAGTGCTGAATTATTTGTGTAAAAACCATGGAAACCAAAGGGTTGTTTTTCAAATTGGAAACGTCATAAATGTCTCAGTTGGCTCTCCCGCTTCATTTGAATACCTATGTTATGGTTGTACGGTCATTATAAATATTTTTTACTCTTACACTTACAGTGAGGGGATCGTCTATAAATTATATGTCAGAATCTGACGTCTTTAGACGTGAGACTCTTTACGTATAAAGACGGTCCCGGCACTGTAAGTTTTAAAATATACAATACAAAGTTTCCTTTTACCTGATTATTGTGACAAATTGTGACATGGTTAATTCTTGTGGTACCAAGAACTTTGCCTTGTCCAAGGGTGGCAGTGATGTCTCCTTTTTAAATCGTTCAACAATGACCTGTTAGGAATAGAAACAAATTATTACCACGAGGTTACGCACAGTCAAACGCTTATCCACTATAGCCCAATTGTTTTTGTTGTGGGCGAACAGTACTTTGCCAAACGATACCACTTGAATTGCTGACTGATTAGCCACATTAACTTCTAATTTCTCTTAGTTGAAATTGAGATAATTTAGAGAATTCAGTGGTCCCAGAAGGTACAACTTTTTCTGTGCTATACACTTAACCCTTGTGCTACTGGGCATGTATGATGTAGGCCATATATGCCTTAATCCAGTTTCAACTCATTGAATCCCACTGAAACAATTTGTTGTAGTTGTTTAGTGTATTATTACAAATTAAACGGACTGGTCCTTAGCCTGAGACACGTACACCTCTGATAAAAGTTTCATGCAAATCTGTTCATTACTTTTTAAGTAATCCTACTTACAGACAGACACAAGGTCAGACATATAGACAAACAAACAAACATGAGTGAAAATCATGACTACAATAAACTATAATAATATAATTAATTTTGGGCTGTAAATCATGGCAGAAAGATACAAATTAAAGTAGGTGAAAAATGTTGCTTAAATAACTGCTACAATTAGATAAGTTAGCACTTTACAGCTTGTTAAAACGAGTACTGATATTACTTATTAAGTCACAAAAATAATCATTTCACTCTTGCCATAGATGCCCATGACTTTAATGTGCAATAAGTTCATAATACGCATTTAAGCATTATCTTCTTACATTTTTTACCACAAAAACAAATGATTTTTTCTGATTTCAGTATGATTCCAATACTCACTGGTACTTTTGTAGGAAATTTTTCCCTAATACCTGCTACCTCTTCCTTTCTCTGAGCTGAAACAGACAACAAATCATAAACGATTACTAGTGATTAGGCCTACATGATTAATTGAATGACACAGGGCAGGGTCCTGTCCAGACATTGGACAGTGATGGGCGGTCTTGGCATCAAAAACGCCATTTTTATAGTACAGCCATGTTTTTATAATCAAAATACTCAGTTTTTCATATTTTTTCCAACTGTTGTGTATCAGAGTGCTGGGTGCGGCCGCCCAGCACCGCCCATTGTGTGCAGAACCCTGACAGGGGTACAATAAACATCTTTAATTTTGCTATTACTGTAAAACAGTGCTCCAGATAAACTTCTATACCTTAGGGCAGAATTAACCAGTAGCCTACTCTCTTGTCCCTAATAGAACAGTGTTCGGAACAAAATCACCTGTTGGAAAAATCATTTTTTTTTGCTTATAGAACCTGTCCACAATAAAAACACCTCTTGAAAAAAAATCCCATCATGTCAAGCTATCCGAGATAAAGTTGGACAATCATTCTATTCTTTGCATTTTGTATTATCCAAGTATTTGTGTACATGTAGGCCTATCTAATCCTTGGACCATATTCCAGAAGATAATTTGTATTAACCCTTATATTCCTATGGGCCACTATAGTCACCCAAATTCACCAAGCTCAGCCAAGTAAATCCTGAAAAAAAGGTTTTTTTCTCTAAAAATGAACCTAACCACAACAAACGAACCTGTAGGCCTATGCATAAAAGGCCGCTGTTTTAACAAATGAACCGGTTTGTCTATTAGGGACAAGAGAGTAGCCGCCAATTTAAAATATCAATCAATTTTCATGAAATTTGGTAAAAATCACATACATGTATTAACAGAATTGAATTATCTGTGAAAAAAATTCCTAAAATTATATGCTGTATTATATGCTATTTCAAAAGTTAAAACATTTGACAGGATTGTAGTAAATTGAAATTATGATGTCCCTCTATAAACCCATTATGGCATTAGGCATTACTCAGCATTAGCCTAGGGCTAGGCATTGCACTAATTCTGGAATTTTATTATGCTACATGTCTAATGGCCCAACTTCTGAAATAGCCTGTGCAAAATTTCAAGGAAATCGGTTCAGAACTGACTGGGAAAAACATGTGCTGATCTAGCACACACTAGATCTAGCCTGACTATAGGCCTACAGTCTGGATTTACCAAAATAATTGGGTCACCCTAATTACTGGAATTACCGGAATACTTGCCCTCACCTGAAATTGGTTGCCCCGGGCAACCGTTAATGTCGAGCCCTGGTGTATTCCAAAGCTTGCTTGTTTCCATTGTCGATATCATTGATATAAAAAAGCTCGGAATCACACGCTGATGTCATTGTGTACCGAACTCCCTGTTACTTGTACACTACAATGATTACTGGCCGCCATGAGGGAGTTCGGTACACATCACTGTCCAAAATGTGAGATTCCCAACTTGTCTATATAGCCTAATACATCTAGCAATGGGAACAGGTAACTGTGGTGTATTTCGGTGAATCTGTATTCTGGTGATACCGAAAAATTTGTGTCATTTATTTTATAGGCTATGGCTAATCATACGTTATTCTTTATAATGTACTTCTATATGCAACCTCGTTTACGAAATGACGGGCTCTCTTTGACTACCATTATAACAATTAACAATATTGAACATTGCTGTACAATTAGCCACTCCGTCTCCATGACCATGGTCCATGGTCTCCGTAGTCTAGATTTTTGTGAATTGTCATTTATTTATTGAAGCAATTCAAAATAGATCCAGATGATCAATGACTTAATAAGTAAGTATATTGTACATTAGTAAGAACATTGTGTCAGTGGCCATGGAGTCAACAAAAAAAATGAAAATATATCTGACAGTTTGTCTGAAACAGAACTGAATTTGAAGACCAGACATGCCAGAAGAGTGAAGTCAGCTGGTCAGAAAATGAGAAATGAAACAACAATTCTACCGAAGTTTTTTCGCTGCTTAAAAGTCTTCGTGCTACTTTCAGTATTCTTTGACATGGCTACAGCTTAGCAGCCTCGTCTCAAACCGCCTTTATCAGAACAATAAGATGAATACACGTAGTTTCACTTAAAATATGGTGTCATTTGCGTGCAAAACAGTGTTTGTTGTTGAACAAGACAAGTCACAGGTTCAGGCTTCTGACGTCATCAAGTTTGACAGCACCCGCATCAATCAAACACTCACCAGAGCGGCGCACTTGTTGCGTGGGCGGAGACAGTCACGCTGTCAATATTCACCAGGTGGCACTCAAATACAGGTTGCCTATTAGTTTAGTAGATAAGGTAACCTATTGTGCATTTTATGATTAAAGCATGAAATTTCCACCACTTGTAGAACATATCCTAAGGGTCATTTTTAGATGTGGAGGTAAAGTGGATTTGACCTCTGATGACCTTTAGAGGTCATTGACCTCGAAAGGTCAAAAGGTAGTGAAAATTATATATAACAATGTCTATGATTTGTTTCTGTGTCCCAAACGTGTGTCAAATACTCGACTCGACTGTTCTGAATCTTAAACATAACACCAAGGTCATGTCAAGGTCACACCAAGGTCATTTAAAGGTCAAACTGGCAGAAAATAGTTAAAATGTCCACTTTTTTATCAATTTCCACACTGTGTTTGTGGAGTCATTTATTACAAAGGACTGGTTTTGACATATTCTTCGTCCTATGTATTTTCCACACACATTTTATGACATTAAGGGCAGTATCAACCTTGGGAAGGAGGCTATCTTCCACTTATTACGCTCTTTCTTCAATAATTAGTTGAGCGGGCCAAATTACAAATATGCAGCATTGTTAAAGATTAGTCTGGGCTCCCAAAGCTAAATATTGATAAATAATAATTATTGGGTTTATGAAGTTTGACATAGGGTGGGGTTGTGTTTTACTGGAGTACCATCCGAAAGCAATTTGAAGGTCATGTCAAGGTCACTTCAAGGTCAAACTGGAAAAAACTGTTACCATGATCACATGTCTTCTTCAGAGCTGTTCCAATTTCTTTTTCGAAAGCGTCTTCACTTAAAGAAGTATGAGCTCCAGTCTGGTGATTGCACATGTATACAATTTTTCTAGAATCACATATATCTACATTAACCTAACTTTATGCAGGTGAGCCATATCTGATAATTTAAAGACAGATCAGTTTTATTTTTGTAATTTCCCTTAATGTAATTGGTTTTATGTCTATTGGTTATAAATTTACTAGCATCCAAGTAGCAATCATATGTCTCCTTCAATAAGTTTGGTCGACAAATCAGTGTCTTCTAATACGGGACCACATCATTATATATAGGCATAGATGCATAATGTAAGCCATGCGAGCCATGGGTATGGCGTTAATGCCATCATCTCTATCTAGTCTCTCTAGTCTAATGTCCCAGGTAGCTGTACGTTGTTAGAAGACCACATAAATTTAGAGGAAACGACGGCCTTTTATACTGATCATAACTGTTCGACTAGAATGTTGAATTTTATATATATTTTTAGCTTGACACTAATATCCTTATAGAAGTGGTGAGCCGGTTTTTATCCCACGACCGTAGGGGAAGGGGGATTTTTTGCGCAGGGATCTATCAAGCGTGAGGCATCACATTCTCAACAACTTGGGGATGTGCAAGTGAGTTATTAAACATTGAACATGCTACCGAAATATCTCCCAGAGTTCAAAATCAAATTTTTTTGTAAGCGGAAAAACTCAAAACCTTAATCACAAATGATCCAAATCTTACAATCACATATGGAGATGTACAGGCAATTTTTTAAAAGATTTCACTGAATTTTAAAATGGCCGCCACAAATCAACTTCATAATTTATTGTGGCTGCAAAAACTCAAACTTTGCAAGAAATTAGTCAAATTTTACAATTTCAAACATACCGAATACTATAATTAATTTCTAGGCTACATCAATTTTTTAAAAAGCTCGGCAAAATATCGATGTCATGACTGCCAAATTTTCTCGTTAAATTAAGACCCCGTCACCATGATATACATAAAACCGATTATTCCATCGTTCTGTATTCAATTCATACTGCATTATTTTCTATTAGGACACAATGCGCTTTTCCTCCACTTGTCGGCAACAATTGCCTTATTACTAGACTAAACCTTTCATAGCCATCAAATAGGATATATAATATTAACTACTTTGCACATCTACCATTCCGTTATAACGGTCCAGTATTTCGTTATAACGATATATTATTTTGTTATAACGGTTTACTAATCGGTTATAGCGATCTACTGTTCCGTTATAATGGTCTAATATTTCGTTATAACGGTCTACTACTTTGTTATAACGACAAACTAATCCAGCATAGCAGTCTACCATTCCGTTATAACGGTCTAGCATTTCGTTATAACGGTCTAGTATTTCGTTATAACGGTCTACTAATCCGGTATAACGGTCTACTATTCCGCTATAGCGGTCTATTATTCCGTTAGAAATGCCTAGTATTTCGTTACAACAGAATACTATTTCGTTATAACGGTCTATTATTTCGCTTTTACGGTCTAGAGTTTCGCTATAACGGTCTACTAATCCGTTACAACGGTCTACTAATCCGTCATTGCTGTCCACTAATCCATTATAAAGGTCTACTACTCCGTTATAACGGTATACTATCATTTTATAACGGTCTAGTATTTCGTTATAACGGCCTACTATTTTGCTATAAACCGTTATAACGAAATAGTAGACCGTTATAACGAAATACTAGACCGTTATTAAGGTCATAACTAAATACTAGACCATTATAACGACCTACAAGGCCATAATCACAAAATACCAATCCGTTATAATTGTCTAATATCCCGTTATAACGGTCTAGCATTTCGTTATAACGGTCTAGTATTTCGTTATAACGGTATACTAATCCGTTATAACGGTCTACTATTCCGCTAGACCGTTATAACGACCTACAAGGCCATAATCACAAAATACTAATCCGTTATAATTGATTAATATCTCGTTATAACGGTCTAGTATTTCGTTATAACGGTCTAGTATTTCGTTATAACGGTATACTAATCTGTTATAACGGTCTACTATTCCGATAAACGGCTCATTATTGCACTATAGCGGTCTATTTTCCAGTTATAAATGGCTAGTATTTCGTTACAACGGAATACTATTTCGTTATAACGGTCTATTATTTCGCTTTAACGGTCTAGAGTTTCGTTATAACGGTCTACTAATCCGTTACAACGGTCTACTAATCCGTTATAGCTGTCCATTAATCTATTATAACGGTCTAGTAATCCGTTATAACGGTATACTATCATTTATAACGGTCTATTATTTCGTTATAACGGTCTACTTTTTTGCTATAAACCGTTATAACGAAATAGTAGACCGCTATAACAAAATACTAGACCGTTATCAAAGTCATAACTAAATACTAGACCGTTATAACGACGTACAAGACCATAATCACAAAATAATAGACCGCTATAATGGGATAGTAGACATTATAAAAATTTGGTAGACCGTTATATCGAAATACTAGACCGTTATAACGGATTAAACAATAAATCCACTTCCGCATATAACCTTGTTTTGGCTGATATCGATTTTTCTCTTTGAATTATCCATGTCTGTCCTGTTATCTGGGCGGATGCTCTTATCCTTGAGAATTTAAAACGGTATACTATCCCGTTATAACGGTCTATTAATCAGTTATAACCGTTATAACAAAATACTAGACCGTTATAACGAATTAGTAGACTGCTATAACGAATAAGTACACTGCTATACCGAACTACTTGACCGTTATAACGAAATACCAGAATGCTATAACGAAATACATCACCGTTATAACGAAATACGGGACCGTTTTAACGGATTAGTAGGCCGTTATAACAGATTAGTAGACCGTTATAACGGATTAGTAGGTATAACGGATTAGTAGACCGTTATAACAGCTTAGTAGGTCGTTGTAACGGGATAGTAGACAGTTATAACGGATTGGTAGACCGTTATAACGAAATACTAAATCGCTATAACGCGATACTAGATCATTACAGCGGAATAGTAGACCATTATAACTGTAGACTTAACAGTCATAAAGAAATACAAGACCGCTATAACGAGATAGTAGACCGTTATACCAAAATACTATACAGTTATAACGGATAGTAGACCGTTATAACGGAAGACTTGACCGTTATAATAGTAGACCTCTTTAACGGATTAGTAGACCATCATAACGGATTAGTGGACCGTTATAACGGATGAGTAGACCGTTATAATGGATTAGTAGGCCGCTATAACGTGATACTAGACCGTCATAACAAAATAGTAGACCGTTATAACGGGATAGCAAACCGTTATAACGAAATACTAGTCCGTTATAACGGAATAGTAGTCCCGCCATAACGAAATACTAGACCGTTATAACGGAATGGTAGACCGTTATAGCGGATTAGTAAGCCGTTATAACGGACTTGTAAGCCGCTGTAGCGTGATACTAGACCGTTAAAAGAAAAAACTATACCGTTATAGCGAGAAAGTAGACCGCTAGACCGCTTCGTACAACGGAATAGTAGACTGTTATAACGGAAGCCTTGACCGTTATAACGGAATAGTAGACCTCTTAAATGGATTAGTAAACCTTTATAACGGATTAGTAGATTGTTAAAGAAATACTAGACCGTTATAGCGGGATTGTAGACCGTTATAACGAAATACTATACCGTTATAACGGAATAGTAAACCGTTAAAACGAAAGACTAGACCGTTATAACGGATTAGTAGACAGTTATAATGAGATACTAGACCGTTATAACGGGATAGTAGACCGTTTTAACGGTATTACTAGACCGTTATAGCGGATTAGTAGACGTTAATGGGAATTGAAAACTGTTAAAAGAAAATACTATACCGTTATAATGAGAAAGTAGACCGCTAGACCGCTTCGTACAACGGAATAGTAGACTGTTATAACGGAAGACTTGACCGTTATAACGGAATAGTAGACCTCTTTATTGGATTAGTAAACCTTTATAACGGATTAGTAGACTGTTATAACGGATTAGTAGACCGTTATAACGTGATACTAGACCGTCACAAAAAACTACTAGACCGTTATAGCGGGATAGTAGACCGTTATAACGAAATACTATACCGTTATAACGGAACAGTAAACCGTTATAACGAAAGACTAGACCGTTATAACGGAATAGTAGACAGTTATAATGAGATACTAGACCGTTATAACGGGATAGTAGACCGTTTTAACGGTATTACTAGACCGTTATAGCGGATTAGTAAACGTTAAAAGAAATTGAAAAAAAATCTGATTGTCATAAAAAAAGTCTTATTGTCAATATTTTGTTTTAGGTGATATAGTTTTTTCCTTTGAATTACCCACACCTGCATTGATATCTTGGAGGATGTAGAACTCTTATCCATAAAAATAAAAAAAATAAAAATGTCTGCCAAGAAATCGCCGAAATTATTATGCTTTTGCTAATTCTTTTTATTGAAAATCCCTCTCTCAGAGCATTACACGCCGTTCATTGTCATATAAGACAATGAACTATGATAATCTTCTTGTTCACTTGTAACCTACATAAGGGGGAGGGGGGCACCTTCAATTACAAGGGAGGGGGACTATTTTTTAAATATATATTTCCAAACTAAATTTTCGTCAAATAAATAATCGTTCAATGCTGTAAATAAATATTAAAATTTGAAATAAATAATTATCTCAGCTTATGAGCAACATAATTTAATAATCCCCAAAAAATCGAGCCTCATTTATCCGGCATAATTAAATAACCTTTAAATTTGTGAAGCCTCGCTTTGCTCGGATCGTTTGCCTCCAGAGGAAGGCTAGGCTTAGCTTGGGATCCAAATTTGTAGACAGAAAAATACATAAGGAAGTGAAGTGAAGTAAATATATATCTCCACACACAAACTGAAATAAATATATTGCGCGAGTGTGAAAAATATACTCCCCCCCCCCTCTCACAGATAGGCGAATATGCTAGCGAATGTGCATATCAATTAAAATATTTGAAATTCGCTCACAATTCGCAACACTCGCCGAGTATTTGTAAGCGTCGGTAACAAATTCGGAACGTTCGCGAAATAGAAACATATTTGTTTAAATGTGTGGTATAGCCCTAGTCACGATACCGCGAAAACATACTAGTATAGGACTATAACACTGTGAATAACATAATATCGCTGTATATTTTGAAATTCTGATTAACGTTGCCTCTCATTCTTGTATAAACCAATTGATGTACAAAAGGCTACAGTTGACATAGAAAGAGGGCGCCATTCGGCTTCCTGAGGTTGGGCTTCCAAGGTCAAGTTAAGATAATTTTAAGGGTGTGTGTTTTCATATCGATGTCAATGACACCTAGAGGTCACCAGGGGTCAAATCTAACTTACCTCCACAATTTAAAATAAAGATCAGGATATGTGTTAATAATGGTAGAAGTTTTCATGCTTTAATCATGACATGCACAATTGTTTCATTATGGTAGTTGAAACACTACTCTATGACCCTAGTATTTTGCCGAACTTTCTGAAAAAAGTAGCAATCATATGTCTCCTTCAATAAGTTTGGTCGACAAATCAGTGTCTTCTAATACGGGACCACATCATTATATATAGGCATAGATGCATAATGTAAGCCATGCGAGCCATGGGTATGGGGTTAATGCCATCATCTCTATCTAGTCTCTCTAGTCTAATGTCCCAGGTAGCTGGACGTTGTTAGAAGACCACATAAATTTAGAGGAAACGACGGCCTTTTATACTGATCATAACTGTTCGACTAGAATGTTAAATTTTATATATATTTTTAGCGTGACACTAATATCCTTATAGAAGTGGTGAGCCGGTTTTTATCCCACGACCGTAGGGGAAGGGGGATTTTTTGCGCAGGGATCTATCAAGCGTGAGGCATCACATTCTCAACAACTTGGGGATGTGCAAGTGAGTTATTAAACATTGAACATGCTACCGAAATATCTCCCAGAGTTCAAAATCAAATTTTTTTGTAAGCGGAAAAACTCAAAACCTTAATCACAAATGATCCAAATCTTACAATCACATATGGAGATGTACAGGCAATTTATTAAAAGATTTCACTGAATTTTAAAATGGCCGCCACAAATCAACTTCATAATTTATTGTGGCTGCAAAAACTCAAACTTTGCAAGAAATTAGTCAAATTTTACAATTTCAAACATACCGAATACTATAATTAATTTCTAGGCTACATCAATTTTTTAAAAAGCTCGGCAAAATATCGATGTCATGACTGCCAAATTTTCTCGTTAAATTAAGACCCCGTCACCATGATATACATAAAACCGATTATTCCATCGTTCTGTATTCAATTCATACTGCATTATTTTCTATTAGGACACAATGCGCTTTTCCTCCACTTGTCGGCAACAATTGCCTTATTACTAGACTAAACCTTTCATAGCCATCAAATAGGATATATAATATTAACTACTTTGCACATCTACCATTCCGTTATAACGGTCCAGTATTTCGTTATAACGATATATTATTTTGTTATAACGGTTTACTAATCGGTTATAGCGATCTACTGTTCCGTTATAATGGTCTAATATTTCGTTATAACGGTCTACTACTTTGTTATAACGACAAACTAATCCAGCATAACAGTCTACTATTCCGTTATAACGGTCTAGCATTTCGTTATAACGGTCTAGTATTTCGTTATATTGGTCTACTAATCCGGTATAACGGTCTACTATTCCGCTATAACAGTTCATTATTGCACTATAGCGGTCTATTATTCCGTTATAAATGCCTAGTATTTCGTTACAACAGAATACTATTTCGTTATAACGGTCTATTATTTCGCTTTTACGGTCTAGAGTTTCGCTATAACGGTCTACTAATCCGTTACAACGGTCTACTAATCCGTCATTGCTGTCCACTAATCCATTATAAAGGTCTACTACTCCGTTATAACGGTATACTATCATTTTATAACGGTCTAGTATTTCGTTATAACGGCCTACTATTTTGCTATAAACCGTTATAACGAAATAGTAGACCGTTATAACGAAATACTAGACCGTTATTAAGGTCATAACTAAATACTAGACCATTATAACGACCTACAAGGCCATAATCACAAAATACTAATCCGTTATAATTGTCTAATATCCCGTTATAACGGTCTAGCATTTCGTTATAACGGTCTAGTATTTCGTTATAATGGTATACTAATCCGTATAACGGTCTACTATTCCGCTAGACCGTTATAACGACCTACAAGGCCATAATCACAAAATACTAATCCGTTATAATTGATTAATATCTCGTTATAACGGTCTAGTATTTCGTTATAACGGTCTAGTATTTCGTTATAACGGTATACTAATCTGTTATAACGGTCTACTACTCCGATAAACGGCTCATTATTGCACTATAGCGGTCTATTTTCCAGTTATAAATGGCTAGTATTTCGTTACAACGGAATACTATTTCGTTATAACGGTCTATTATTTCGCTATAACGGTCTAGAGTTTCGTTATAACGGTCTACTAATCCGTTACAACGGTCTACTAATCCGTTATAGCTGTCCATTAATCTATTATAACGGTCTAGTAATCCGTTATAACGGTATACTATCATTTATAACGGTCTATTATTTCGTTATAACGGTCTACTTTTTTGCTATAAACCGTTATAACGAAATAGTAGACCGCTATAACAAAATACTAGACCGTTATCAAAGTCATAACTAAATACTAGACCGTTATGACGACGTACAAGACCATAATCACAAAATAATAGACCGCTATAATGGGATAGTAGACATTATAAAAATTTGATAGACCGTTATAGCGAAATACTAGACCGTTATAACGGATTAAACAATAAATCCACTTCCGCATATAACCTTGTTTTGGCTGATATCGATTTTTCTCTTTGAATTATCCATGTCTGTCCTGTTATCTGGGCGGATGCTCTTATCCTTGAGAATTTAAAACGGTATACTATCCCGTTATAACGGTCTATTAATCAGTTATAACCGTTATAACAAAATACTAGACCGTTATAACGAATTAGTAGACTGCTATAACGAATAAGTACACTGCTATACCGAACTACTTGACCGTTATAACGAAATACCAGAATGCTATAACGAAATACATCACCGTTATAACGAAATACGGGACCGTTTTAACGGATTAGTAGGCCGTTATAACAGATTGGTAGACCGTTATAACGGATTAGTAGGTATAACGGATTAGTAGACCGTTATAACAGCTTAGTAGGTCGTTGTAACGGGATAGTAGACAGTTATAACGGATTGGTAGACCGTTATAACGAAATACTAAATCGCTATAACGCGATACTAGATCATTACAGCGGAATAGTAGACCATTATAACTGTAGACTTAACAGTCATAAAGAAATACAAGACCGCTATAACGAGATAGTAGACCGTTATACCAAAATACTATACAGTTATAACGGATAGTAGACCGTTATAACGGAAGACTTGACCGTTATAATAGTAGACCTCTTTAACGGATTAGTAGACCATTATAACGGATTAGTGGACCGTTATAACGGATGAGTAGACCGTTATAATGGATTAGTAGGCCGCTATAACGTGATACTAGACCGTCATAACAAAATAGTAGACCGTTATAACGGGATAGCAAACCGTTATAACGAAATACTAGTCCGTTATAACGGAATAGTAGTCCCGCCATAACGAAATACTAGACCGTTATAACGGAATGGTAGCGGATTATAGCGGATTAGTAAGCCGTTATAACGGACTTGTAAGCCGCTGTAGCGTGATACTAGACCGTTAAAAGAAAAAACTATACCGCTATAACGAGAAAGTAGACCGCTAGACCGCTTCGTACAACGGAATAGTAGACTGTTATAACGGAAGCCTTGACCGTTATAACGGAATAGTAGACCTCTTTAATGGATTAGTAAACCTTTATAACGGATTAGTAGACTGTTATAACGGATTAGTAGACCGTTATAACGTGATACTAGACCGTCATAAAGAAATACTAGACCGCTATAGCGGGATTGTAGACCGTTATAACGAAATACTATACCGTTATAACGGAATAGTAAACCGTTAAAACGAAAGACTAGACCGTTATAACGGATTAGTAGACAGTTATAATGAGATACTAGACCGTTATAACGGGATAGTAGACCGTTTTAACGGTATTACTAGACCGTTATAGCGGATTAGTAGACGTTAATGGGAATTGAAAACTGTTAAAAGAAAATACTATACCGTTATAATGAGAAAGTAGACCGCTAGACCGCTTCGTACAACGGAATAGTAGACTGTTATAACGGAAGACTTGACCGTTATAACGGAATAGTAGACCTCTTTATTGGATTAGTAAACCTTTATAACGGATTAGTAGACTGTTATAACGGATTAGTAGACCGTTATAACGTGATACTAGACCGTCACAAAAAACTACTAGACCGTTATAGCGGGATAGTAGATCGTTATAACGAAATACTATACCGTTATAACGGAACAGTAAACCGTTATAACGAAAGACTAGACCGTTATAACGGAATAGTAGACAGTTATAATGAGATACTAGACCGTTATAACGGGATAGTAGACCGTTTTAACGGTATTACTAGACCGTTATAGCGGATTAGTAAACGTTAAAAGAAATTGAAAAAAAATCTGATTGTCATAAAAAAAGTCTTATTGTCAATATTTTGTTTTAGGTGATATAGTTTTTCCCTTTGAATTACCCACACCTGCATTGATATCTTGGAGGATGTAGAACTCTTATCCATAAAAATAAAAAAATAAAAATGTCTGCCAAGAAATCGCCGAAATTATTATGCTTTTGCTAATTCTTTTTATTGAAAATCCCTCTCTCAGAGCATTACACGCCGTGATAAGTACTTAATAGCACATCATTACACATATAAGACAATGAACTATGATAATCTTCTTGTTCACTTGTATCCTACATAAGGGGGAGGGGGGCACCTTCAATTACAAGGGAGGGGGACTATTTTTTAAATATATATTTCCAAACTAAATTTTCGTGAAATAAATAATCGTTCAATGCTGTAAATAAATATTAAAATTTGAAATAAATAATTATCTCAGCTTATGAGCAACATAATTTAATAATCCCCAAAAAATCGAGCCTCATTTATCCGGCATAATTAAATAACCTTTAAATTTGTGAAGCCTCGCTTTGCTCGGATCGTTTGCCTCCAGAGGAAGGCTAGGCTTAGCTTGGGATCCAAATTTGTAAACAGAAAAATACATAAGGAAGTGAAGTGAAGTAAATATATATCTCCACACACAAACTGAAATAAATATATTGCGCGAGTGTGAAAAATATACTCCCCCCCCCCTCTCACAGATAGGCGAATATGCTAGCGAATGTGCATATCAATTAAAATATTTGAAATTCGCTCACAATTCGCAACACTCGCCGAGTATTTGTAAGCGTCGGTAACAAATTCGGAACGTTCGCGAAATAGAAACATATTTGTTTAAATGTGTGGTATAGCCCTAGTCACGATACCGCGAAAACATACTAGTATAGGACTATAACACTGTGAATAACATAATATCGCTGTATATTTTGAAATTCTGATTAACGTTGCCTCTCATTCTTGTATAAACCAATCGATGTACAAAAGGCTACAGTTGACATAGAAAGAGGGCGCCATTCGGCTTCCTGAGGTTGGGCTTCCAAGGTCAAGTTAAGATAATTTTAAGGGTGTGTGTTTTCATATTGATGTCAATGACACCTAGAGGTCACCAGGGGTCAAATCTAACTTACCTCCACAATTTAAAATAAAGATCAGGATATGTGTTAATAATGGTAGAAGTTTTCATGCTTTAATCATGACATGCACAATTGTTTCATTATGGTAGTTGAAACACTACTCTATGACCCTAGTATTTTGCCGAACTTTCTGAAAAAAGTAGCAATCATATTTCTCCTTCAATAAGTTTGGTCGACAAATCAGTGTCTTCTAATACGGGACCACATCATTATATATAGGCATAGATGCATAATGTAAGCCATGCGAGCCATGGGTATGGGGTTAATGCCATCATCTCTATCTAGTCTCTCTAGTCTAATGTCCCAGGTAGCTGGACGTTGTTAGAAGACCACATAAATTTAGAGGAAACGACGGCCTTTTATACTGATCATAACTGTTCGACTAGAATGTTGAATTTTATATATATTTTTAGCGTGACACTAATATCCTTATAGAAGTGGTGAGCCGGTTTTTATCCCACGACCGTAGGGGAAGGGGGATTTTTTGCGCAGGGATCTATCAAGCGTGAGGCATCACATTCTCAACAACTTGGGGATGTGCAAGTGAGTTATTAAACATTGAACATGCTACCGAAATATCTCCCAGAGTTCAAAATCAAATTTTTTTGTAAGCGGAAAAACTCAAAACCTTAATCACAAATGATCCAAATCTTACAATCACATATGGAGATGTACAGGCAATTTATTAAAAGATTTCACTGAATTTTAAAATGGCCGCCACAAATCAACTTCATAATTTATTGTGGCTGCAAAAACTCAAACTTTGCAAGAAATTAGTCAAATTTTACAATTTCAAACATACCGAATACTATAATTAATTTCTAGGCTACATCAATTTTTTAAAAAGCTCGGCAAAATATCGATGTCATGACTGCCAAATTTTCTCGTTAAATTAAGACCCCGTCACCATGATATACATAAAACCGATTATTCCATCGTTCTGTATTCAATTCATACTGCATTATTTTCTATTAGGACACAATGCGCTTTTCCTCCACTTGTCGGCAACAATTGCCTTATTACTAGACTAAACCTTTCATAGCCATCAAATAGGATATATAATATTAACTACATTGCACATCTACCATTCCGTTATAACGGTCCAGTATTTCGTTATAACGATATATTATTTTGTTATAACGGTTTACTAATCGGTTATAGCGATCTACTGTTCCGTTATAATGGTCTAATATTTCGTTATAACGGTCTACTACTTTGTTATAACGACAAACTAATCCAGCATAACAGTCTACTATTCCGCTATAACGGTCTAGCATTTCGTTATAACGGTCTAGTATTTCGTTATAACGGTCTACTAATCCGGTATAACGGTCTACTATTCCGCTATAACGGTTCATTATTGCACTATAGCGGTCTATTATTCCGTTATAAATGCCTAGTATTTCGTTACAACAGAATACTATTTCGTTATAACGGTCTATTATTTCGCTTTTACGGTCTAGAGTTTCGCTATAACGGTCTACTAATCCGTTACAACGGTCTACTAATCCGTCATTGCTGTCCACTAATCCATTATAAAGGTCTACTACTCCGTTATAACGGTATACTATCATTTTATAACGGTCTAGTATTTCGTTATAACGGCCTACTATTTTGCTATAAACCGTTATAACGAAATAGTAGACCGTTATAACGAAATACTAGACCGTTATTAAGGTCATAACTAAATACTAGACCATTATAACGACCTACAAGGCCATAATCACAAAATACTAATCCGTTATAATTGTCTAATATCCCGTTATAACGGTCTAGCATTTCGTTATAACGGTCTAGTATTTCGTTATAACGGTATACTAATCCGTTATAGCGGTCTACTATTCCGCTAGACCGTTATAACGACCTACAAGGCCATAATCACAAAATACTAATCCGTTATAATTGATTAATATCTCGTTATAACAGTCTAGTATTTCGTTATAACGGTCTAGTATTTCGTTATAACGGTATACTAATCTGTTATAACGGTCTACTATTCCGCTATAACGGCTCATTATTGCACTATAGCGGTCTATTTTCCAGTTATAAATGGCTAGTATTTCGTTACAACGGAATACTATTTCGTTATAACGGTCTATTATTTCGCTATAACGGTCTAGAGTTTCGTTATAACGGTCTACTAATCCGTTACAACGGTCTACTAATCCGTTATAGCTGTCCATTAATCTATTATAACGGTCTAGTAATCCGTTATAACGGTATACTATCATTTATAACGGTCTATTATTTCGTTATAACGGTCTACTTTTTTGCTATAAACCGTTATAACGAAATAGTAGACCGCTATAACAAAATACTAGACCGTTATCAAAGTCATAACTAAATACTAGACCGTTATAACGACGTACAAGACCATAATCACAAAATAATAGACCGCTATAATGGGATAGTAGACATTATAAAAATTTGGTAGACCGTTATAACGAAATACTAGACCGTTATAACGGATTAAACAATAAATCCACTCCCGCATATAACCTTGTTTTGGCTGATATCGATTTTTCTCTTTGAATTATCCATGTCTGTCCTGTTATCTGGGCGGATGCTCTTATCCTTGAGAATTTAAAACGGTATACTATCCCGTTATAACAGTCTATTAATCAGTTATAACCGTTATAACAAAATACTAGACCGTTATAACGAATTAGTAGACTGCTATAACGAATAAGTACACTGCTATACCGAACTACTTGACCGTTATAACGAAATACCAGAATGCTATAACGAAATACATCACCGTTATAACGAAATACGGGACCGTTTTAACGGATTAGTAGGCCGTTATAACAGATTAGTAGACCGTTATAACGGATTAGTAGGTATAACGGATTAGTAGACCGTTATAACAGCTTAGTAGGTCGTTGTAACGGGATAGTAGACAGTTATAACGGATTGGTAGACCGTTATAACGAAATACTAAATCGCGATACTAGATCATTACAGCGGAATAGTAGACCATTATAACTGTAGACTTAACAGTCATAAAGAAATACAAGACCGCTATAACGAGATAGTAGACCGTTATAACAAAATACTATACAGTTATAACGGATAGTAGACCGTTATAACGGAAGACTTGACCGTTATAATAGTAGACCTCTTTAACGGATTAGTAGACCATTATAACGGATTAGTGCACCGTTATAACGAATGACTAGACCGTTATAATGGATTAGTAGGCCGCTATAACGTGATACTAGACCGTCATAACAAAATAGTAGACCGTTATAACGGGATAGCAAACCGTTATAACGAAATACTAGTCCGTTATAACGGAATAGTAGTCCCGCCATAACGAAATACTAGACCGTTATAACGGAATGGTAGACCGTTATAGCGGATTAGTAAGCCGTTATAACGGACTTGTAAGCCGCTGTAGCGTGATACTAGACCGTTAAAAGAAAAAACTATACCGTTATAACGAGAAAGTAGACCGCTAGACCGCTTCGTACAACGGAATAGTAGACTGTTATAACGGAAGCCTTGACCGTTAGAACGGAATAGTAGACCTCTTTAATGGATTAGTAAACCTTTATAACGGATTAGTAGACTGTTATAACGGATTAGTAGACCGTTATAACGTGATACTAGACCGTCATAAAGAAATACTAGACCGTTATAGCGGGATAGTAGACCGTTATAACGAAATACTATACCGTTATAACGGAATAGTAAACCGTTAAAACGAAAGACTAGACCGTTATAACGGATTAGTAGACAGTTATAATGAGATACTAGACCGTTATAACGGGATAGTAGACCGTTTTAACGGTATTACTAGACCGTTATAGCGGATTAGTAGACGTTAATGGGAATTGAAAACTGTTAAAAGAAAATACTATACCGTTATAATGAGAAAGTAGACCGCTAGACCGCTTCGTACAACGGAATAGTAGACTGTTATAACGGAAGACTTGACCGTTATAACGGAATAGTAGACCTCTTTATTGGATTAGTAAACCTTTATAACGGATTAGTAGACTGTTATAACGGATTAGTAGACCGTTATAACGTGATACTAGACCGTCACAAAAAACTACTAGACCGTTATAGCGGGATAGTAGACCGTTATAACGAAATACTATACCGTTATAACGGAACAGTAAACCGTTATAACGAAAGACTAGACCGTTATAACGGAATAGTAGACAGTTATAATGAGATACTAGACCGTTATAACGGGATAGTAGACCGTTTTAACGGTATTACTAGACCGTTATAGCGGATTAGTAAACGTTAAAAGAAATTGAAAAAAAATCTGATTGTCATAAAAAAAGTCTTATTGTCAATATTTTGTTTTAGGTGATATAGTTTTTTCCTTTGAATTACCCACACCTGCATTGATATCTTGGAGGATGTAGAACTCTTATCCATAAAAATAAAAAAAATAAAAATGTCTGCCAAGAAATCGCCGAAATTATTATGCTTTTGCTAATTCTTTTTATTGAAAATCCCTCTCTCAGAGCATTACACGCCGTGATAAGTACTTAATAGCACATCATTACACATATAAGACAATGAACTATGATAATCTTCTTGTTCACTTGAATCCTACATAAGGGGGAGGGGGGCACCTTCAATTACAAGGGAGGGGGACTATTTTTTAAATATATATTTCCAAACTAAATTTTCGTGAAATAAATAATCGTTCAATGCTGTAAATAAATATTAAAATTTGAAATAAATAATTATCTCAGCTTATGAGCAACATAATTTAATAATCCCCACAAAATCGAGCCTCATTTATCCGGCATAATTAAATAACCTTTAAATTTGTGAAGCCTCGCTTTGCTCGGATCGTTTGCCTCCAGAGGAAGGCTAGGCTTAGCTTGGGATCCAAATTTGTAGACAGAAAAATACATAAGGAAGTGAAGTGAAGTAAATATATATCTCCACACACAAACTGAAATAAATATATTGCGCGAGTGTGAAAAATATACTCCCCCCCCCCTCTCACAGATAGGCGAATATGCTAGCGAATGTGCTTATCAATTAAAATATTTGAAATTCGCTCACAATTCGCAACACTCGCCGAGTATTTGTAAGCGTCGGTAACAAATTCGGAACGTTCGCGAAATAGAAACATATTTGTTTAAATGTGTGGTATAGCCCTAGTCACGATACCGCGAAAACATACTAGTATAGGACTATAACACTGTGAATAACATAATATCGCTGTATATTTTGAAATTCTGATTAACGTTGCCTCTCATTCTTGTATAAACCAATTGATGACAAAAGGCTACAGTTGACATAGAAAGAAGGCGCCATTCGGCTTCCTGAGGTTGGGCTTCCAAGGTCAAGTTAAGATCATTTTAAGGGTGTGTGTTTTCATATCGATGTCAATGACACCTAGAGGTCACCAGGGGTCAAATCTAACTTACCTCCACAATTTAAAATAAAGATCAGGATATGTGTTAATAATGGTAGAAGTTTTCATGCTTTAATCATGACATGCACAATTGTTTCATTATGGTAGTTGAAACACTACTCTATGACCCTAGTATTTTGCCGAACTTTCTGAAAAAATTGATGCAGTCTAGAAATTAATTCTGGTATCCGGTATGAAAGTAAAAAAAACATCTTTTTTATGATCTTTGACAGTTTGACCTTGAAATGACCTTGATATGACCTTAACAGTTTTCTTCAACGGCACCCCAGTAAAACATAATCCCAACCCATGTCAGACTTCATAGCCCATTTATGTATCAATAGTTTGCCATGGGAACGCAAACTGATGTTTAACAGCTGCTGCACACTGTCATTTTGCTCGTCTAATTGAACATTGAGGAAGGGGTGTAGTCAGGGGAATACTAAGGGTGTATTTTCCCTCCCCAAGTTATATACTGCCCTAAATCTCCTAAAATGCGCATGGAAAAGATATCCGACCAGGACTGTGTCAAAACCAATCCTTTGTAATAGATGACTGCACCACTAGTTTTGTTTTAATTGATTAAAAGTGGATTGTTTTGCTATTTGTTGACATTTTGACCTCCAAATGACCCTAAAGTAACCTTGACATGACATTGGTGTTATGTTTTTGATTAACTTCAGTCTCTTAGACTATTTGGCACGCTTCTGGAATACAAAAACATCATATAGATAGTGTAATACACAATTTTCATCACTTTTTGGCTTCGCAATTGGATATTTTGACCTTTCGAGGTCAATGACCTCTAGAGGTCACCAGGGGTCAAATGTAACTTACCTCCACATCTTAAAATAAACCCCAGGATATGTACTAATAATGGTAGAAGTGTCATGCTTTAATCATAAAATGTACAATTGTTTCATTGTGGGAGCTTAACCACTACACTATATACACTATGATGGTTCACGAATGGGTCTAGGGGCATAGCCTAGACATACTATGTGTTAACTTATAAATTTACAAATCTGGGTCTAGGGGTGCACGAACATCGAACATACGAAAATCGAACATACAAGTAGGTCCTGTAGGTTACATAGGCCTAAAGGGCGTAGGCAATTCTAAAACATTTAGCAAGTCTGAGGAGGGGGGGGGGGTGGCATGACCCAATCTACCCCATAGGCCTATGGACCATTTCCTCATTTTCCTCATATTTTCAAAATCCTCACTTTTTAAAAATCTTCACTTTCCTCACTTTTTCATCCTCACAAAAATTGACACATATGTGACATATAGGATAATTATGAGGCCTTCAAACAATGATCATTTCATTTCTCAAATTCCTCGTTTTTTGTAGCTTGATCTTCGCAAAATAGATTTAAATCCTCGATCTTCAGTTCCATGAACCTCAATCCTATGATTTTTCGAATCCTCGATCCTCAGATTTACTAAATATCCTTGCAAAGAAGTGACAGCCTCACACCTTCGTTCTCCTTGTTTTTACACACAAAGAGCCCCTATAAATACGCTCTTGGGCATAGACTGTCATTGTAGTCTTAACACTCCCCTTAGTGAGGCAACATTTAAACTCCTAGCAAAAAATTAAAACTCATCACACAAAAAACTTGTAAATGAACCCTATATAGGCCTACTCACAAGATAAACAAATAATCTCATATTCAGTACAGTAATTATATCTTCTTGATTAATGAAGCATCCGTAGGGGTCTATATAGGCATACCCTAGGCTACTTCTTAGGGCAGCGATAATAAGCCTATATTTTAACATAAATTCTGTAAAGATAGTGTGATGTACGTGGCGCCCTACGTACCCATGCACACACAGATTGAGAGTGATTTTCTTCACTCAACCGACAAGGAGTTCTGGGCATGCCTTGGGAATTGATCCCCAGGCATGCCCAGATAGCCAGAGACTTGCATATTCTTGTGTCGGATAGTTTCTAGAGTACCAATGGCTGAGGGTAATTCCATTCATCCCATGCGAGAGATCCAATGTCAAGCACTATATTGCTGGTAGTAGGCCTAAGGCCTTACCACGGCCACCACCATGCAGTGCCTGCGCCGGGTGCGCGCGCGGGCGCACTCGTATACACTGCAGGAGCTGCTCTGCTGAGTTGAGAAATCAAGGTAGACCGAGGCAATCTACCCAAAAATTATAGTCAGACACATGGAGGGCCTCAGGCTAAGGATTTGCTTGGATTGTCGCTGTATGCTATATGACATCAAACACGATAAAGTGCCACATTGACTTCTCGACCATACTTTTTGTGAATATGTTCGAAATGTTGTAAAAATTCACTCATTTCAGCAGTTCTATGTTAGTTGTCAGGTAATTTTGTTAATAGGATAGTTTAATAAATCATAGAACAAGAGGGTGATTTTTTTGAAAAAAATATAAATGATTTATTAGAATTACTATAAAATTTGCTATAGAGAATTAGGAACGATGAAGCAATCATAAACAATATTAAAATTTAAAGACTGTAGAATGTATTTGTGATCAAACAAGGAGGTTGCTTAATACTGAGTGTCATTTTTGTTGAATTTAAAGATTCATACAGCTGTGAAATGCGCATGTGTGGGACGGTCAAGTGTAGGCCTACATTAGTCTATAGAGTACACTTTGACGGCATTAATATCAGCGACTGAACTGATTACAAGATTCTACTCCAACGAGAAATTGGCCCAATGCTGTTTTAATATTAAATATTTTCTCGTTTGTAGTAACCTCCACTTTTGTTTAACTAGTTTTTTTCATTTAATTTATGTATAGACCTTTCAGAAAATGTATAGTTATCCATAGCCTAGACAAGAAAAATTGTGCTTTGGACAACTGTAATGCCATAAAATGACATTTTTGGCATGTCGCCAGCTTAAATTTTCGTTTTAGATAGGTCACTGTTCATGAGTGGGTGCAGTTTTTGGAAGATTAATTGTTTGAATTTGACGAACATATAGTAGTGATTGTATTAAAAAAGATAATTCCCAAAAGTAGTATGTTGTCCCTTGCAAAATTGAAATTATGTTCATGTCGCCACAAAATAACATATTACATTACATTTGAGTTAGTAGTTCTTTTTATCTGCCAAAAAAATTGGGATCAACTAAAGTTTCTTGCTGTGTGATGAATATGTAGTCTAACGTAAGTATGTAAGGAGACATAAAAAAATTATGAGATACTAACTGTGCTACTCTTGCAATAATCAATTGAAACAGGCAGACGCTATTTATTTTTTTAGAAAATAGAATACGTTACATGGGCTCTGAAGATATAGTGATATGCACGCTTAACAACAAATGGCCCTTTAGTTACTCACTAGCTGGTATATCTCCAAGCAGCCAGTAAAAAATTAGCCTGGGCACTGAACCCAGTTTTACAATTATGTAAAAAGAAAAAAAAATCCAGGATACGTTACACAAAATACGTTACATTTTGCATTTTGTAACGTATTTTGATAACGTATTTTGGTAAAGTATTTTGCTCTTCACTAAAAATGTGGTAAAAGTGAATTCTGTTTCGTAACAAAAATACAAAATACTCACACTTTGTATAATACAACTATTTACTGGATATAGTGACAGTTAATATCATTCCACTATCATAACATCAATTTTGTTAGTTATGTAACGTATTTTGGAAACATATTTTGTATTTTTATTTAAAATAATAACTAACAGGCACGAAAAGACAGAAACTCAGTATTTATCGTTATAAAATAATAAAAAATGTGCTTAGACAAAAAAACCACATTGATTATTCTATGTATCAGTGTGTAATAACTTCCATTATACACACAAATACAGAATACATTACTTTCAATTCTGATAATGATTTTGCGGCTGGTGAAGTATAGTGAAATAGTTGATACAAAACCTCTGGTAACAATGACACACAAAATTTATTTAATTGCCTAGGTTTATTTTAAACAATATTGCACGGTTATTGAACATGTAAACACTACTGTTCATATATACTGCAATGTACAAAAATGCTCAATACATATCAGATATTTTGGGAAATGTTTAAACTATAAAAAAATGTAGCGTATTCTGTGTGGGTTTTATTGTCCTTTTATTCGTTCATTCAAAAAAAAAAGATTAAAATTGCTGTTTTAGACGTAGTATCTCAATTTTTTAGAACAAGAAATAATAATTTCAATTTCTTAAAATAAAGTTGCGAAAAGACGTCTAGTGAGAAGTTGATTTTTTAATGTGGATTGTGGAAAAGTCTTGAAGTGGCTTTGCCCATATGACTTGGGAATTTGCTCTTAATGCGGCGATGGGTATGGAACGCATATAGTACTATTATCTTGGTGTGGGGTGGAGTGATATGTCATTTTGGAACGTACAGGGGCCACTGTTGCATTCTGGGGATAGCATTGTCCTGCGTATTTTGACAGTTGACTACACCTTTAAAGTATGCTAACGTGACGTTTCTATTGACACTTTGTTAATGTCACGTTAGCAACAGTGTTAGGCCTACTAGAAGCCACTACGCTGGCTAGAATTTTTCTGCACCCACTCAGAAATCAGTGTTTGTATTGTTGTTTTTAAATTATTGCATTGTAGAGTGGCTAGTATATATTTTAAAGCTAAGTGTGTTTTTCATTGAATTTAACGTGTCACGTCGCATGCTAACGTGACGTTTATTTTGACATGTTGCTAGTGTCACGTTAGCAACAGTGCTAATAGAAGTCGCATCCTTGCCTAGAATTCATATGCACACAGCTAGAAATATTTACTTGAATGGCTGGTTTCAGATTGTTGCATTACAAAATGGCTATGGGATTTTATTTTTGTTGTTTGGAATAAATATCAAGTGCTAACGTGAGAGATGCCAATGACGCTTCCCAAAGTATTTTGTTGTTAAAGAGAATTTTCCAGCCACTGATATAATACTGGAAATGTGAACACAATTAGACTGAACACAAATCTTTGGATTTCACATTTGGACGACTTATTTTTGAGAAAGGAGAAGGACCTCAATTACACTAGAAATGACACTGTCACATTGACAGTTCCAGTATCACACAAAGGATCACGCTAATATATGAAGGGTCAAAGAGAACGTCACGATACACTAATGTGTGTCAAGTATATTGTCACATTAACAACAAAGGTGTCCAATTATCTCACGTTAGCACCTTTTTACAACTGCTGTGGCTCATATACAAATGCAGCTTAAGTTATGTGAATTGTGTGAATGGATAATTGTTTTTTATTATTTAATTGCACTCCTATAATATTATGTTTAAAGAACTGTGCAATGCTAAAGTTACAGCCTATATTAATACATGGTTTATTTGACCATAAAAAGGATGGTCTTCGTTAGTTCAATGCCTCTTCGATCTTTGTAATTGAAGATCTTTCCATCACACTTTAACACCTCTTCTTCACCCTGAACCTCCATTTAGTTTAACGCAACTTTGTTGCAATTGAAGGCTTTTCCATCACCCTCTAATGCCTCTTCTTCACACAGAACGCCTCAACATTGCTATTCAACTCTCCGTCATGTTTTAACGCCTGCCCATCGATCTTCAACACCTCCCTACAGCCCTACAACGCCTCCCAATCCCCATTTAACGCCTTTGTGACACCTTTGACACCTCATTTTTCTTCAATAATTTTGGGTGGACCTTTATATTTGTTCTTCGTCCTTTAACGCCTTTCCATCGCACCTTGACGCCACTTCGTCGCCATCTAACGCCTTCCTATCACCATTTACCGCCTTTCCATTGCCCTATAACGCCTTATCATCACCCATTTAAAGCATCTGCAGTGCCTTTTATTGTCTCTTCATCACTCTTTAGTGCATCTCCATCAACCCTTAACACTTTTTTCTTCGCAATTTCCTGCATTTCTGTCGCCCTTTGACGTCTCCCCGTCACCAATTAACTCTTCTCAGATGCCCTTTAGCGATTCTCCGTCGTCTTTGACACTTTTTCATTGCCCTTAAACACCTATCCATCACCCTTTAGCACCACACCATCACTGTCATTTACCGCTTCCCTGTCATCGTTCTATAGCCCTTTAATGCCACCCCGCCACTGTTTAACGCCACTCTTAACACATTCTGCCGCTCTTTAACATCCCTTCTTTGCCTCTTGACGTCTCCTTGTTGCCCATCAACGCTTCCTCATTGCCTTCAACGCCTCCTCATTGCCTTTTAATGACTTCTCATTTTATTTTAACCCTTTTCGCTCGCTCATCAGTGCCTCTGGGTCTCCTTTTAGTGACTTTAATGCCTCCCCAATGTCTCTTATTGCCTTTTAGTGCCTCTCCATTGAACTGTTATGCGTTTTCTTCGCTCATTGAACCCTTTAAAGCCTTCTTGTGTTCTGTTCATTTCACGTTGATGATGTTTATAATCATTAGAACCTTACTAGAATTAGATTATCCAATCAAAGTCACACTAAAACAATATATTATATGTGTTTCAATTTGTAGCATACTATGTTAAAAATTGACCTTTGGACCTACAGGATCACCTCAAATCACCAAAATAATACCAGAAATGGATTTTCCAGACAAAATCACAAGAAAAAGAGCTATCACACATGTTCCTAGCTTAATTTGTTAAAGATCATTTTTTCGCTTACATGACCTTGAAATTGTCACACTGACCTTCAAAATGACCTTTAATCACCAAAATAGTAGCAGAAATGGATTATTCAGTCAAAATTACATTAAAAATACTTACTACACTTTTGCTATTTATGCTAGTTAAATAGCGTATTTTTGACCTCTGAGTTGATTTTTGATGACCTTGAATTAAAATTGACATTGAAGATGACCTTGAATCACTTAAATAATAGGCTACAGTGATTGGATTTTTCAGTCAAAATCCCATAAAAATATAGGTAATACAAACGTTTCTAGCTGTATTTGTTAAAAATAATATTTACTCTTACTTACGTTTACCTTGAAATTAACCTTTTGACCTTAAATATGACCTTGAACAATCAAAATAATTTCAGATATGAATTGCCCACTCAAAATTACATGAAAATGAGGTATTACAAATTTTTCTAGCTTTATTTGTTAAAAATGGTAATTTTGCAAGCTTTACATTAAAATTAATTTTTTGACCTTGAAGATGACCTTAAGTCATGAAAATAATACAAGAATGGATTGTCCGGTCAAAATTACATGAAAATGAGGTATTGCACTTGTTCCTAGCTTTTATTTGTTGAAAAATCATATAATATTTGACCTTGAAATATCTGGCGGCCATTTTGTTTTTACCCTTAAAGATCCATTCAACTGCGATAAAGGCATGCGTGGGAAGGTCACATATAGGCCTACAGTAGCCTATATGAGTACATGTTGACTGCATTAATATCAGCAACTAAACTCATTACAAGATACTCAAACAAGATATTGATCAAATGTTGTTTTAATGTTAGACCAATGTCTGCGACACTGGCCCAACATTGGCGTAATGTAGGGGAGAGTGGGGCATGTCCGCACACTGGGGTATGTCCACATGGCTCAGTATATTACAATAAAGCGCTACCTGGTGAATGAAATGATTTACACGAGATACATTTAGTATGAGATTCTTTCCTCCAAGTTGTTTGAATTTGATAGATATGATGTCTTGATTACTGGAAACAAAAATTGATTTTAACGTCCGAAGAAGTTATTTTAGTAGCTTGTGGCGAAGGTTCTAGCTATTGAACTTTTCAAATGTACTGACAGACCAAGGTTCCCATATATGCTGTGTTATTTGTATGATCTATGTGTGAATTGAATATCGCCGTTCACTGCTGTCATGGCCGATAATGCAATAATAATTGCCCAATACTGTATGGGGCATGTCCACCCTGGGCGAATATGCCCCAGTCCCAGTGTGGATATGCCCCTCGTGGGGCATATCCGCCCTGTGTGGACATGCCCCATGACACAAACACTAATCAGTGATTAATTAATTTGGTTAGTATTTATTATAAAATTAAACAACTGCATGCTAATATTAAATCAGGGTTTGCTTTCCACCTTGACTGCAGGGTAAACGTTTGTGCACATGCTGACAATCAGATAGATCTCTCCAGTGGTCCACAGTGGCTATAACCCAGACAGCAACGTGATGGTGGGCCACCGGTGGTACACCTCCTAATGCCACCTGTTGCCAGTGGTGGCCCACCACATGGATGTCCAGCTGATAGTGGGTGGCACAATAGCTATTCTGTTTGCCGGTGGTGGACTACCGATGGTCTATCAGTGGCAAATCCCACCCTCTGATTGCCGCCTGACTGCCACTGGTGGTCCTCCAGTGGCGTTTTTGTCGCTCATAGCCACTGGTGGACCACTGGAGTGATATTGTCTGGGAAGCGGCAAAAAGCCACTGGTGGACCACGTACCCCACCAGCGGCACACAGGCGGCAATCGGAGGGTTTGCATTTGTCACTGATGCACCACCGACGATACACCACTGTCAAACAATGTAGCTAGTGGGCCACCGGCTACCTGCTGGACATCCATGTGGTGGGCCACCAGTGGCAAACGGTGACGGGCTCCTGGTGACCTAAGTTTGTCACGTTTCTGTCTGGGATGGCGGTGGATGGTATGGGCACCACTGGCAGCGGTGGCTGCAGTCAGTGGGCCACCAGTGGTCAATAGACCAGAGGTGGGCTGTGTTGACGGACCGCTGACTGTGTTATATCTGGTTGTAGAAACCTATCAAATTACAATGTGTGCGTAAATCCTACATAGGCCCTGCACACTGATAATTAAGTGATCACATCCCGAACCCCAAATCCTGCCCAAGACCTTCAAGTTAGGATTTTGCAATATTATTTTGAGCATCCCCCCCCCCCACCCACCCTCCCTTATTCTGCTTTGATTTAAACAAATTTACCTTGGCTGGCTCTCTGTTTTGTTGTCTTTACTTATATACCGGTATTAAAAATATCTATTATGATGTTGTTTTCAATGCTTTTCTGTGTGTCATTTATTTCTATTAAATCCAGGGCTTGTTTATTACCACTATGTGGTATGTCCACCTCCCACTGTGGGGCATATCCACACACCCCATGTGGACATGCCCCTTGTGCGGGGCATGTCCACATACCAAGCTCTAATCATCATTTAGTGGAATGCGTTGATTCAATGAAATTTATCAGAGGTTGGTCTGGAGAATTACCAAGGTATATTGTAAACTCATATTTACACAAGAGTATTTAACGTTTATTATTAATAATTCATCTGATATTGGACAAGTATGTTAGGTGTGTGGACATGCCCCACTCTCCCCTACAATGTTTGAGGAAAAGCTGTCTCGTCAATACACATTCGCGGGTCAAATGTTTCACAATCCGTGCAGTAATAAAGTCAGTTAGCTTGCAAACCTAACGCCCAACTAAAGAGCCAGAACTAAGAGCTTTGGTGGAATTATTAGTTCGACTCAATCAGGCTGAAATCATAAAAAAATCGGTGATTTTATTTTGGCATCTTAATATGACAATATGATGTAAACATGTCCATAGACTAGTGCTGCAAAAGTTTTTAAATTTTTGTGCTGCTTATTTAGGCTAGATAAAGAGACGAAATTCCCGATTTTTGACATGCTTTAACTCATAGATGTCGTTCAAGTATATATGGACTTGCTATGATTTGGGAACTTGCTATTAATGCAGGGGTGGGTATAAAACGCATATTATGGTATTATTATGATATAGGGCCTGGACCTACCCACGGGCACTATTGCATTCAAGGAGGCCCACGTCCTGCAAGTTTTAACAGTTGACTAGACCTTTAAAAAATTCCGCCCAAGGGTAACAAAGTGGAAATCCCTTAGAATCATAATCAACCATAAAACATCGTTCATACCTGAAAACATGCTTGAGCTACAAAAGGCCATTTGGCAACTGGACTACTTCACTAGCTATATGCTACACAAAGCGCCAATAATTTCAGGGTGCCACGATGTAGAACTTCCTAATTTTTGTGTCCCTCATCTATTAGGCACTGGAATAACTAAAGAAAAGTCTTCGAAATTTAAATTATTTATCCCTCTTTAAACGACGCATAAAATATAAATTTGGTCATAAACGTTCACCACCTCACAGGCTTGGGGCCAAAGTACTCGGTACTTCGGTACTTTGGTACTCGAGTACCGATTTTGCAGTACTCGTCGGTACTCAGTACTCGTACTTTTATAAAGTACTTGTACTCAAGTACTTTTAAAAATTAAAGTACTTTTAACGAGTACTTACGAGTACTTTACGAGTACTTGTCATCTTAAATTGATTCAAAACAGCTCACAGATAAATCCTAAATCATTATTGCCGGATATGGAACATTCAGTTAATGATTATTTTACCATCCGTTTAGCTATTATATTGAAAAATGATTTAATACATACATGTACTTTTTAATTATTTCAAAACTAGTCCAATTACTAACATCAACTTATAACAAAAGTGCACTTTTTTTTACAATATCATGCTCCTAATAATGCTTGTTCTGCCTTGTATATACTAGTATTCTCGTGTAGTTGACAAGATAATTAAATAACTATTCTTGAAAAAAAGACAAGAGACGTTTCTTTGGAAAACAGGAATATATGTTGATATATAACATTTACAAGTGACTATACTATACGGTAGGACTAGTAATCATTAAAGGGGGGGGGCGTGATTTAAACAATAAAGTCGCCAGATTTAAGAATCACACTTACAACACCTCGTTCTTCGCAGCTAAGCCCCAAAAAACATGAGGCCTTGAAACAATGGTGGTATAATGTTGGGCCAACGTTGAAGACTATGTACCTAATACTATAGGGTCAATTAAAAATCGTTTTTGTTGGGACGATCGATCGGTATTTGCATAATATTTGCACAATATTGGCCCAATTGCGTAGACACTTAGCCGACATTTCTCCAGCACCGGACAAATAATATCGCTTGAGTGAACAAGTAGTTTATAATCTTTATAAAGCAGTTGAGACTCGGTGTAGATATATTAAAACTGCCATAGCTCATACAACTCAGTACCAGTCTTGTGTAAATATAAAAAAACACGACCGCGACAACGCGACGTCTTATCTACAGAGACCTTACAATGTCGGGCCAATGTCTACGACATTGGGCCAAGAATTAACCAGCAAGTACGTAGGATTAACACATGATATAACAGTACTGTTCAAACAAAGATGACCAAACTAATTAGATGGCAAACATCACCCTTTAAATGCGGGACACCACTATTTTTTGTATATCATTTTTACAAATCATTTATAAAGCAGTTTATAAAAAAAAATCGGATCGCTGTAGATACCAAAAACAAGAAAAATTAAAAAGAAAAGTAGACAATATTATGCACAAGTTTACAAGACGTCAGGTGTCTAGCGTACTAAACTACTCTAAAATGTACAATATATACACATTGCGTCAGGTCACCAGTAAGCAGCAGGTAAGTCAAAAAATGTATTTTTTTGATTTGTCTAATTTTTAATATCGTGATCATGTAGTTTGTCATTTGAAGCTAGGAATTGAGTCAGCAAATATAGCTACAAATTAGAGAAAAATATAATTGAACACGTTAGTGTCGCGTAAGGGTTGAAGGTGTGAGGTTACATAATGAGTCACTTGTAGGCCTACGGCGGCTTTATATAACCCTTTCCGTCCCCGAAATTTGATGACGGACCGAGTATAAAAATAGATACAACGCTGAGGTGCTCGTCCTATAAATTGCATACAAATATATTTTTCAAACAATAAAAGGCTAATTTATCAGCCAGCGTATGCCCGGGCTGAATCTTGGTAATACATTTGATTTGATATCACAGTCACCAGCAACTAAAGTGTGACTGTCATCGCAAAGCAATTCGGCAGTGCAAAGCCAAAAGGCAGTTCTGTTTACTTTACAAGTAAGCAGATACTGCCTTTTGGATTTTCAGGGCAGAATTGTGATTCGTATACCTTTAATAGCCCTGATCTTTTCCATGGCACAATGTGTGTTCAGACTCATTCAAACGTGTATTACAGTGGCGGCCAAATGTTGACGGCACTGGGCCAAAATTTTACCATCATTAGGACCACTGAAAGTTTTTAAACTAGCGTGTTTTGTGCTTTAGCCACAGACAATTTGTATACTAGCATGTGCTTATTTATTTATTATGATTCGCCAAATAGTAAGCCTACATATAGCATACAATACTTTGTACACTGATTGGAAAATGCAATATCATACTATTGGCTGGGACATGGCATCATGCAATATCAATAATAGGCCTGTCCCATCAAAAAATATTTTCACCACTCCTATATATCTATATGTGACCCGACCTGACAAAATGAGTCGTCAGTCGCATATTTAAATATTGGAGTTATTAATATATCCCGCATCTACACAAAATTCCCTTTAAATTGGTATATCACACAACTCTGTAGCGTGTTTCACTCCAAAAAATGACCCGACAAACTCAGAAAAATATGAAGTCTGAAATTGAGGGTTTTTTTTGAGAAAATGGCATTTGAAGTTCAAAAAGGCAATTTGTATTTTTTTAGAAAATACCACACATTTGTATTAAAATAAAATAAATAGAAAAAATATTTTCTTCATAATCATTTGCCAAAGTGTGACTTAAAACTCATTTCGCCGGATCGGGTCACATACATCATCATGAAATAACATATATTATAATCAATTATTTATTTATTAAATTTTATGTAATTAATTAGAGTTTACAAAAAAAGTACTCGGTACTTGTACTCAAGTACTTTTCAAAGTACTTGTACTTGTACTCAAGTACTTTTGAAAATCCAGTACTTGTACTTGTACTCGTCATTATCTCAAGTACTTGTACTTGTACTCGAGTACTTTTGTCCAGTACTCGCCCCAAGCCTGCCACCTCATTAATATTCCAGTTAATGAGCAGCTTCCATCTGCCACACTTGTCTCCGCCTCGGTATGTCACAGTTATCTGCTCATCTCTCCCCCTTTAACTATCTGTCGATTCTCCTTGATGCCCTTTATCTTGTGGTGTACCACATGAGACCATTTCTCATTATCTCCTGGACTGTCCCCTCTATGCCGCTCATCGAGAGAGACAACTGGTTGGAATTAGAACCATCATCGCTCCTACACAACATCCTGCTACATTACCATAATTAGACAAAGAAGCACAATTATATGTTCAAATTGTACTTATTAGATCTAAAGATTTATCATCAGAATAAACCATTCTTGTTTTTAGAGCAACTTAAAATTACATTTCAAATTCTAATAGATTTAGACAACATAATAATAGCAATTGAATTTAATATGTAATATTACATGAAGTTTCGATATATATATATAAATTTTTTTTAAATAAAATTCCGATTTTGTTTACTTTATGTAACATTTTTTCCGTTATAGCATTAATTTTTAATATGTTTTGTATTGCATTTTATTGTTCTGTTAGTATTGTATATAAATGTTATTTATCTGTGTAGAACCCCTCGTCTAACGCTTAATGAGCTATTTGGGCAATCCAGTTTAAATAAATATGGTGATATAAAGAGGGCTATATATGCATACGTTTATATATGTATGCTATTAAATATAACGTTGCCATACGCAAGAAAGAAAACTAATACTGTATGACAGTTTAATTCGGAGAACATATATTATCATACAATGAGTAATTCGGCTCACAGACACTCGTGAATACATAACATACAGCGAAAATGATGGCGGTGCCTTGTATTATTCCGACTGAAATATCGCATTTCAACATTTTCATTGCAGATCTAGATGAAAGGACGTTTCTAGAATAATAACACATGTTGTACTGGAATGATTTTAATTAAGCTAATAAAATCACCACAATGTTGTTTATTCCAATAGATGGTTTATGTACAATAAAACCTGCAATGGGAAGCCACTCTTCTGAGACTGTAAAAGTGGTATTTCAAGACAGGTTGCTGCATGGCCAAGTGGCCTCCCATAAGAGTGGCTGCCATAGGAGATTCTACTGTACATATTTATACCAGTGTTGCACTCTCAGCACACATGAGACGGTTAGCCAATGCTGGTTTAAAGTTTTAAAGAGCTAAATTAAATAATTGAAATCTTCACCCACTTGAAATTGTATCTTGCTTCTGGGATCCATACATTGAAATGGGTGGAAATAACTCATATTTATTTAATTTGATGCCAAACATTTGCAAATCTTGGTTATAAAAACACATATTTCATTCCCCATAACAGTGATTTGATCGCCTAAAAATGACTCGCTGTGCTTAGTGGTTTAAGCCAACATTGACTCACGGTCTCATGTCGCTGGGCTGCCACACACCAAGAAGTGTTCTGCTGAGCTTTCTGTCACATAGAAAAACAATTCCACAGTCATTTCACCAAATCTTAACACATTTAAATCTAATATATGTCCTAAACTATCATTTCCAGTTCCCGCGCATACTCAATCATTTTTTCTGCAAGATCTGTTGAAGGTACCAGTTCATCTGTTTTCTTTTCCTCGTGTACAAAGTAGAAGAATCCGTCAGGTTTGAGATTCCATTTTCTCTGGAAAACAAATCACTAAGTTTATATTCTGTAAAATAACACCCAAATACGACGTGTGAAGCCCAAGCATAGACCACATACTATTATATCTAGCAAATTAGGTGATTTATTTACTCAAGTTTCAACTACCCGGTACATATACATGTATTGTTGTTTAAAAATCTTATATATTTAAAAAGATGAACAATATTGTTATAATCGATTTAACTTTCATCCATTACATGCAAAAGGTCATTGTAAGTATCCAAGAAAACATTTAGTGTAAAAAAGGTTTAGTAAAAAAAATTCTTCAACAAGAGGCAAGGCCACCATAATCCCCCATCCCGCTCGCCTGATTGAAATTTTTCAGGGTGCATCCTTCCCTGAACTCTCACATTTTGTTCTACAGTAAATTGTCCACCCATACAGCTTGATCTGCCATGTATATTACAGATATTAAAGTCAATGATGGTCGCAAATACACATTTTGATTTATAGTAATGGTCCAACTATCTGGCACAGTTTCCCCGGAAACGAAAATGCGGAGATACGGACGGATGGCCGTACATCCGAGGCGACGCCATAACCCCCCGCCCTCAAAAAACTTGACTAACAATGCACACATTTTCTGCGATCCAGAATGTTTACATTATGATACCAAAGTATGAAAAACGAATCATTCCGAAGACAGAATGTCCCTCTACTAGCACAGATATGGCTTGTTTCTTCACAGGTGATAACTAGGCAGTAATAGCAGAATTATATACTTGCCTCTTCAGAATATTTTTTCATTGGTTTTTCTGTGTCAAAAAAGAGCATTCTTGCTGCCTCACTGAAAGCTATTCTTTCATAAGCTTTCTCTATACATCCTGCAATTTCATCCCTAAAATAAAACATTACACTATAATTATCGCATGTTTATTCATGTTATGAAATGTTACTTGATGGGAGAGTAGGTAAGGTTTTATTTTAGGCTCTTCCACTCAAGGGTGTAGAGCTAATTTTTTTAGAAACTAGGAAGAAGGGTGGCATACATAACCATAACAGTTACATAACAGTAAGCACATTACATTTACAGCTGCCAACAGATATTTGAGTCTGAGCTCAAGTGATATCATGATACATGTACATGTATAGATATAACATATAGGTACTTACCTAATAGTGTTAAGAAGAATGTCAATAAAAAAACTATAGCTCTCTGCTGGGACATTTCCCCTAGATAAAAATACCTGAAAAATAAAATAATAAATCAACATAGCATTTAAAATGACTCAGATAGACACCTAGCATCAGTTCACACAATGACAAGCCAGGATATCTAGGTAAAAGAGGCAAAAGAATTTCCGATTACCTTTAAACTAGAAATTCATGTTGAAATGGATGAAATGATGATAAATGATGCAACTTTGAAACGGCTCAGCTAATGATGCATATAGGTAATCTGCATACAAAATATTTCACATTAACCCTTAGAGTACTATGTCTATAGTACATATTGTTTTGTTATGTTTATCGCATACATCATCGAAATATTTTTGCATAAACCATGGGAGACATGAGGGTTTTTTGAGATCATCATAAATGTCTTAATTAAAGGGTTCATACATGATTCAATAAAAAAAAATCAAGTAATTTGAAGGACCATTTCAAGGACTTTTAATGTTTTTAAAGAGCCAATCTATTATCTTCCTAAGCATATCATAGGGCATAAACAAATGAGGTTTTTTACACCAAATGTGTCCACCATGCAGGGTAAACCAGGCAGGGGAGCCTCAATAGCAGATCTGGACGAGCAATAAAAGAAAAATCATACAGACACAAACAAGGATTCACTTAGCAATTTGCTGCTAATCATCTCATAATATTTGATTGATTTAATACATACCAACTGATAATCAACATCAACCTTGCTAAATATAAAATAAATGCAGGTACATGCCAATGGCCATCTGGCTACCTGTTGAATCAAATTCAAGGACTTTTCCAGGACCTATTGCCAAAACAAAGCATTTTCAAAGTTTTCAAGGCCTTGAAAAAAGTGTGATCAATCTCAAGCACTTTTAAGCACTGTCCAAGGACCTGTGCGAACCCTGTTGTAATTAGCTCTTTAGGCTCGATTCTTTAAGTGAGGGGACCGTCTTTATACGTCAGATTAGGATGTATAAAGTATTTGAGGATGTATAAATACTCGTATTTGTCTGCTTCTCCCTCCGCATTAATGTTACTATTTTATTATTGGCCTTCTTTTTGTCTCTCCGTCTTCCCCGCGACGTATGCAGTTTTTCAGAAACTATATATATTACTTTATTGAAGGGTGGCCTGCATGGAAGCGGCTTATCATAAGCCTTTTGCAGGTCTCCTTTCCATTTTTATAATTATTTGCATGTATGTATGTTTCAAGCATAAATAAACAAACTGAATGAATGAATGAATGAATAAATGAATGAATGAATATAAAGACGAAGGATTAAAGGAATTATTTAACCTTACATAACCAGCTTATAAAAATTAAATACGTCTTGATTCTGCGATAATCATACATTTCCACTAAAATTTAGGAGATTTTGTCACTTATCTCTAGCTATAGGGGTTGAGAAAGTTTACATTATACACTGGATTTGAAGTGAGTGAAAACTACTCATGTTTGTTTAATTTGAGACAGAACATTTGCAAATTTTAACGTGTAACATGTTTAAACACCAAGTTCATTCGCAATGGCAATAAATTATTTGATTGGCCGATAAAGCAGATTAAAAACGACTATAATCGTGCTAAGCGCCCAAAGGGTTAAAAGAACTATTGTGCGCACAATGAGCATCCATTTTTTATATAAAATAAACTGGTTATTAGTAGCACGCAGATCAACATGACATACTTGAACGGGATACGCAAAAAAATATAAAAAAAATATCTAGAAGTGTTTGTGATCAACTGACCAATAATAATGTGAGATGTTGAGAATTTACTTCTATGCAATTTAGGCCTATTACACGAGAAAATGTCTAGTTCATGAGTTGTGTGTGTTTTTCAGCTGTCAATCACGTTAATCTAATGCTACTCATCCACTTATGAATGCCAGACAATCGTTCTGAATCATGAGAGTCCATCCACCACCAGCATTTCCACTAATTTTTCATATTTTTACATGTGTTACACATGCGCCAAGGTGTCACAGAGCTTTTAAACATTATCAAAATTATCAGATAAATGGTAATTAGCCATATACAGGACAAATCTAAGAAGAGTACATAATAATACACAACTTTAGTTATCGTTTCCTACAAAAGAAATGCTAACAGCGATTTCATATGTTGTCCTAATTTTTCAATGCTCACCAATTAATTCCACAATTGGATAAGAATATACCTTGTTATAGCTACCCTCCATCAAGTACTGTTCTATGCATACTGGATGCTTGATGTAAACATTGTGATGCAGCTCTTTTGTGGGAAGTAGTTCAAGTTCCTGTCAGAAAAACAAATTGTCAGTAATAGGTACAACATGACACATATAATTCTGAAAATAAATTAATATCTTTACTGTCTTCACAGATTCTTACTTACTGTGTGGAAGTCAGCTAGCTTGTTCTGCGCAAGTAATCTGAGTAGATTTACTCCGAGGAGCTGGTATTTGTATGAGGATTCAGGAAGATCATCTCTAAAAGAAACAGAGTTCATCAAATGTAATTTCTGCTGTATAAAGTGAACAGTGGAATAAATATATTAATTTCAAAATAAGTATATGATAATTGGAGCTCAAAGGATTAACACATTACCTCCCAGCAAACACGACATATTGAAACAATGTTGGTTTAACGTTGGCCCACTGTCTGTGACGCTGGCCGAACAATAAACCAACATTATTTCAATGTGCTGTGTTTGCTGGGATTACGTTAGAATCTAGTGTAGGACTGGATTTGTGTGGTAATCTGTGGCCCCTGAATTTGATTTGTCCAATCACACAGCCCCAGACTCACTGAACGGGTTGATTATACTTAACATAATTATAACTAAATCCCCATATTATCTAACACTTGCAGAATGCTTTTTCGTTCATACTGCAATTGTTAATGCAATTTCCATTCACATCAACCCTTAAAGCACTAAATTAATTAATTGCACTTTTCACCCATTGTAGTGTCTCGGTACAGTGACCCACAACTTCAATTGGGTGAAAATTACTCATATTTGTCAAATTTGAGACCTAACATCTGCAAACCTTGATGTTTAAACTTTAATTTCTTTCTCAATAACAGTGATTTGATCAGTTAATAAATGGATTAAAAACAAACATAGTCCTGCTTAGTGGTGTGAAGGTTAATGAAAAATAGACATCTTCTATATTGAATTATTTGATAAACGAAGCATCTACAACGCACTATTTTACCCAGACAAGTGACATTTCACAAGATCTAAAACCTACTTAAAGATGCATATATACAGTCCCAGCAGCACAAGGCATAGATTAACCCTTACAACACTAAGTGCGACTTTAGTTATTTTTTTATCTGTTTTATTAGCTGGGAACGAAATGTGTGTTTAAACAAAGATTTGCAAATGTTTGGTCTGAAACTAAACAAATATGAGTAATTTTCACCCACTTGAGGTTGTAGGTCGCTGTGGCAAGACGCAACTTCAAGTAGGTGAAAGTTTAAATTATTTAATTCAGCGCTTTAAGGGTTAATTTTCTGTTTGGATATTACATTTTTTTTAAATTATCATCTTCATAACCTAAAAATGGCTCGAAAATGACAAACCTGGAGAAAAATAATATGTCTGCAATCATTAGCTTTGACTACAAAAATCGTAACTTACTTGTAGTCAAGATAATAGCATTTCAGCTGTGACATGTACCGCTCAAACACATCAACATTCTTCTTCGCAATTGCCCACTGAGCGCCAATTTCCAATATATCTCCTAAAAAATTGAAATCCAAACACATTTATGTAAATTATTTTATTGATTATTATTAGCTGTTATTGGCAAAAAAAATGAAATAAACTAGTTGAGCTCTACCTTACATTGCAGGGATCGACAATAATGATGGCCCATTGGCCAGTTGAAAAATATCCATTTTGGTGTACAAAAGCTTAAGGATTTTTAGATAAGACAAAGGGCCAGTAATTTTTGTTATGTCACTGGCCCTTTAGCCTACTACCCCATAACAGTTAACATCCTGTCCAGACATTGGGCAGTGGTGGGTGCTCATGGAATCAAAAATGTTAATTCTCATACTACAGTCATGTTTCTATACTCAAAATACTCAGTTTCCCACATGTGTTCTTCCAACTGTTGTGGTGCTCTGTAAAAGTGCTGGGTGTGGCCACCCAACGCCGCCCAATGTGGGAAGAACCCTCAGTTAATGTCAACCCCATCATTGTTTGGGAGAACAAAAGTGAGGGAAATAAATTCTTTGCCAGAGGCAGGGTTCTGCCCACGGTGGACGGGGCTGGGCGGCGGCACGCAGTACTCTGATACGCCGCCCACCACAAAAGTTGGAAAAAACATGGAAAACTGAGTATAAAAACATGGCTGTAGTATAAAAATAGACATTTTGGTGTCAAGACCGCCCACCACTAACCAATCTCTGGGCAGGACCCTGCAGAGGTTATCACTCTCTCATATATGACCAAATCACATCACCATTTATAATGATCTTTTTAGGGTTTGAAAACAGTGTATTTTGCATATTATTGAAGAAATGTGTTTATGGGATATTGTACACGTATTTAAATTTGTAGTCGTCTGTTAGTGAATCAAATTAAGTGTTGTGTAACTTGGCTTCGGCAAGTAAAGTAGTTCTCTGTGAGTGAAAGATTAACAGCTAAATAAAAAGTGAATTTTGTCACTCATAGTCATGATAGCTAGTGTATATCAAAAAAAATTATATAAAAGCATCGATGATCAAGCTAGGGTTTTAATATGACATGCTTTAAATGTACACTCACTTGCAAGAAGAAGCTCCTGTTTGGTAGCAGTGGAATCACGTGTTGGTAAAAAGGCCAGTTGAGTTAGTGATATCTGAGATAAATATGAAACACAAAATTATAAAAATACTTAACAATTGGTAGTGCCTTGATAAAATACTCAGTCATTTTTACAGTTTTTTAAGATATATAGATATTAGCGGTTCTCATTGGAAGCATCCTCATTGGTTGCATCAAACATGTGGCTATCATAGACCCAAAAAATCAAAAAGTTTAAAAACGCATAACATAATTTGTACTATTAAAACGGGGGGAGAAATTCACTTCTTTCTTTTTCAGTAAGATGTCAAAATACACCCCTTGTATTCTATTGACATATATTTCAGAGGCCATAAAATAAGTTTGGGTCGGACATCTTTTGATAGGGTCGGAATAAACAATATTTTATTAAGGAAATTCACAAAATAAAATTTGGTCATACAAATTTTGAGAAGGCGCCGATGATGCCTCGCAGACACCAGCCTTTAAATGGGAAGGGGTAGGTGTGGAGGGGGGGGGGGGGGGGCTGGCACTAAAATGCCGGGACTGGTGGACTGATTTAATAGGAAATTATTGAGTTAGAAAATTGTAAACCTGATGGTTTATAGTGTAACTACAACAATATATGTGGTGTTGAGAACTATACTTATAGGCGTAATTCAGGCAGACTAGCTGATAGCCGACTTCTGCCGAGAATACGATGTCAAGCTGGTTGTCACAGCAGGTCACACAATGTCTGCATGGCTCAAACCCGTGACGGCAGGCGCGAACACAATAGAGCTGAGAACACTAGATATAGGTGTGTCCTCTGGCTCGCTCAAACGTATTCTGAGGCTCAAATGCCACGCTGGTCACCGCAGAAACTCTGGTCATGTGATTCATCAATCAGCAACTGTCACCACTGCGAGGGTCTCAATGGCTAAAATCACCCAATCTTACAAAATTACCTCTCTGGAAAACAAGCCTACAACTACAAGGGGGGTGCTGGAAAGAGTTTCTATTGTACCCCTCGTCATACAGTTATCCAATTTAATCGCCCATACTGAATGATGGAAACCTTTATTATTGCCCTGGGGCTGGAAAGAATCCAAATGGAATCAGTAATCATTCCGGCATAGACCTATGTCTGTTTTCTTATTTCATTCTGATACAAGCATCTGCAAAATATTAGCATTTCCTGGGAGTTGAACTTAAAATAAAAGGGAACTAAGCCTATTTTTATGGCGGATGAAAAAAAAAGTTTGACGCAGAGCAGTCCCATACGAGGCCCAATTGCATTCTGGGCAAGCCATCTGGGCTAGCGTGAAAGGAACTAACGTTAGGCTAACGCGAAAGGACACAATTTTTTTTATATACGCAGCATTAAAACACCTGTCAACAGCCGAAAATAACAACAAGATGAAAATTTACAAAACCGAAAATTTAAAAAATAGTCTAGTCTACCCATTGCGCGAAAATACCCTACTTCCCTACACCAGTCTACTGTCTACTGATCAAATGTTGCTTTTGACATTGGGAATAATCTACCCCCAATGTGGCTGAAGAGGACGTCAGTCGTCAGGGCTAACGTTAGATCTAGCCTGACGTTACATAGTAAGATGGTTAGGCCTACTGTCATGACTGTTGTGGCAATGACGAAGTTAAAATCCTTTATTATCGTCATCGTTTGTTTTGTCAGGCGCCGATGCCGATGTGTGTGATTGACACGTAAGGAGCCGGTCTATTTTGAAAAAATGTAATTATTATTGTTAACATGCCTTCAGTTTAGCTAATAAATCTCCACATTTGTCTAAATTTTGGGGCTTTTTGTTCCATTCTTGAGTTAGATTTTGGTATGTTCCGACAACTTCTTTCAACTCCGCCATGATTTTTGCTAGGTAACACAGTCTGATAAGTTTGGTGTTATGGACTGTACTGTATCCACTGTGACGGCATATCTATAGCCCGCATCTTGGATTTGGAAACGTCAATAATATTTTTATGTTGTGTTTGGCATGTGGCTTTCGTGAACAGCTGGGTCCGTACACCTGTGTGTGGGATCCACCTACTGCCAAGAACATCTCTGCAGTAGAAATGGTCCAGCGACGTGCCGCCCGTTTTGTTACTGGGGAATATAGACGCACCTCCAGTGTTTCCGCCCTATTAAGACCCTAGGATGGCTCTGGATGGCACCCACTGGCTCACCGTCGTGCAATGAGTAGAGTGACCATGCTCTACCGAGTAACTCACGGTTTTGTTGACATCCCTCAAGACCATCTTACACCGATGAAAGTTACCACGAGGGGCAGTGCGCATCACTTCAGCCAGGTCCAAACGTGTGTCATGGCCTACAAACACCCGTTTTTTTCCAGAAACTGTTCGCCTATGGAACTGCTGTCCACAGTCACTGACCAGCCAGCCAACGTTGGAGAGCTTCAAGAGCTCCCTATCTAAGGTTGATCCCGCGATGCTGACCCTGTGAACAACAGACTGTTTTTCATCTGCACACCGCACAGGCTCAGGCTCGGCCTAGCCAAGGAGACAACTGCACAAGACATATATTTTGAACTAAGCACCTTTTACACCTTTACACCCTACGACTCACACAAAGCACACACATCACCACTACCCACCACTACCCGGCTCAATAATACTCTATATACAGAGGAGTGAGCTGTATTTTGAAGAAGAAGAAGAAGAAGTATCAGGTCTGACCGTCAGACTACCAGTCTAACCTTGACAACAGGTGCCCCTCACAGTTGTACGAACGGGAGGGGATGCGGGCAGCATGAATTATGAATTATGACGTCACCGGTTTACTGACTGTAGTGTGGAGGTCAGGTCAGATTGTTTGGTCTGCCTGAACAGGCCGGGGAGGAGGGGGGTTCTGAACTCATAGCACATACACGTGTTATCCAGGAGTCTGCCGGTAGCAGGCAACTGGATAGATGAAGATGGGGTCCGTAATGTAGGGCTGATTATTTAGTCTACTAATCTAATAGTATTATTACTGAAGTGCTATAGCTTTATAGGGGCTGTCCCAAGTGTCCCAAACTTAAAAACGTTTCAAATTAAGTTAGTTTAAAGGCCCATTCCTAGGCGAATGGCCCCCGCATGTTTTTGTTTTAGCTCTGTTATTTTTGAGTGATTGAATGAGTGAAGGCAACTTTTAGAAAAGGATTATAACAAAATGTCGGTCATCACATTTTTGTCTTTCAGATCCACCAGTGTTATAATGCACTTCTCACATTTGACAGGAAAATAACATCGAGTCACCAATTTGATTATTTTCCTCTAAAGATAGTTTTTTTTTTAAATTTACTTGCTGTAATCTATGACAAAAAGTTCTGCACTCGTATAAAAGACAAGTATGTAAGGTCTCAGATGTATCACATCGTCAAAGATGTTGCAAGTTTAATAAACAACGTCATCGGAAAATCACCGCTTAACGGAGTTTTGCTGACGGGCCTCACATTTTTAAACAGGGAGTGTCAACACATCTAAGCTCGGCCAATTAACATGTCTTAAATATCTGCAGGACATTGTGAATATCGCCAAAATACACAGGAAATGTTCATGGGATGTTCGTGACTGGTGTAGTGACAAAAAAAGGAAGGGATTTTCCTCAGTGTTGACTCTTTCAAAGAAAGAACAAATCAACATCGGACCCTTCATCTATAGACCCTCAGCGGGCAAGATTCAAAACTTGTCAATCGGCTAAGTTTAGCTGTGTTGAGGCTCTCAGTTATGAAATATGTGGCCCGTTAGGATAGTGATCCTTTCGCGATGACGTGGTAATTAAACTCTTTAAAGCTGTGCTAATATATTTCTTTGCTAATATTCGCATGAAGAATTAGTTGTGTCGATTGAAACGGGATGATAATACAAAAATGGGAGATATTCATAATACTCGTAATTAAACAATTGATTTGACTCTTGTACTGACATCGACTAATCAACATGTCACATATTAGCTAAAATAAACAGATAGCATATTTTAACTTATCATAAAGAGTAAAAAACATAGAGGTATGATTTCAGCGACTTGTAAAAGACGAGTTGTTGACTTGTACAGGTATATGTTTAAAAATATATCGACTGTTGTATGAGACGAATTTGGTGAAAAAAAGAATATTGCACTAGCATCACAAGAGAAAATGTAGTGGTTGACTAAACAGGTTGAATAAACATAAATATGTGTTCGTATTTACAACTTTATTGAATGCTTGTAAAGTTAAATGTTGTTTGATAACAAAAGGCTCAGATAATGTATGTAATTCTATCTAGGATAATATAGATTAGTTGGTGAAGCTAGTTATAAGTATATCATTTTGTTTGTTATTCTTACATAATTTTGCTTGCTATATTGATGTTTATTGGCTTGATAACTGTTTTTTTTTGTGTAGTTCTATTAGTAGCTTGATATGATAATTATATATCTTAAAATCTTATTTTGTTTAGAATGTAGAAATGACTGTGAAATCAGTATGCATGGAGGCATAATTCAAATCGGTGGTGAATGATAAAGATCTAATGTTCATGAATTCAAAACTATTTCAATTCAATATTTTTCCCAAGTTGGGACGCATAAATTGAATCAGTGGTGAATGTTAGAGATCAAAATTATGTTCCAATGTATTTTCAATGATGGCAATTCCGTTGTGGAAAAATATGCGTATCCACATGTTAATGAGTACTGGTATCACTGGACACGACATGATAAAAAGGTCAAGCACAGGCTGTGTCATGCAGTCCGGCAGTTGGAGATTAGTTACTCAGTCAGTCACTTGAGAGTAGTCGCTTTGTTTGTATTCCAGCCCGGGTAAAGATTGTGCCTCACCCAGGGCGGACTATGTTATTATATTGGAAGAATTTAACCTAACATTGTAATGGAATTGTATATCATATTATTGTGAACTGTGTACTAATATTTGTATTCTACATAAAAAAACAATAACGAATGGAATTGATTAAAAACCTCTCACTTGGACATGTTGGAAACCAAGAACTTTAACTAAACCTACAAAAGAAAATAGGCACAAAGATCCCAGAGAAATCCCCATAAACGTAAGACATACAGAAATACAAATATATAAGTATATATTAAATAACAGTCTTAACATTCCGAAAATATGTTTACAAATGTGGCATTGAAATTTTTTAGAAGGTCACAAAAATGTTTTAAAGAACGTTTTGTGAAAAAATTTTACACACAAATATAAAACCCTCTAGGAGGACGTTAATAAAACTTTCAAGAAAAAAATATTTTTGCCATGTTTGACAAAAATATTTTTATGACATTTTTTTAATGATTTGAGTTATTACCTCCATATAACGCCAGCATTGGGACTCTGCCATATATATAATATATAAGAGCTGGCCCCGGTTTCACCAGTCTGACTTAAGTCAAAAAATTGTCTTAACTATCAACACGTCATCACGTCTCAACCAACCAGTTAGCTCTGACTTAACCCTACTGACTTAAATCCAATTAAAGTTAGTGAAACCGACCCCTGATTACCAATAATTCTGATACATATTGAGTGTTCTCGCGCATTCTGTTTATAGTAGTACAAAAAAGTACTGGAGGCTCAAAATAATATTGTTTTATTTAGAGCACTATACATGCAAATTATATTTGTTAATGCACAATAAATAATGATTAGCATTTGAATTGGGGTTAATTAAATTTATAGGTAGGCCCTATGCCAATTCCCGCGATCAGAGGAATATATCAGAGGCGCCCCTATGTTTAAAAACAATAGGTGTGACATTCCGTTCACACCACGTGTGGGACAATGAAGTGTGTATATGAAACATTTCTGTGATGTATTAAAAATACTTCCATATAAACATTTCTAAAAACGTTTTTGAATATCACAAAACGATTAGTATTGGGAAGCTATGATATCAATATCACAATCATGATAATATCCCCTTAAAATGTATTTTCGATTAATTGTCTCTTCTGGGATGTCTCCGCCTGCCACCTGTGAAACGTAAATATAGATAGGGACCTACATACAAGAATTGTTACAGGTTTACTACATTATTTTAATTATCTGCCTTCATTACTGGATCTAGCTATGGCTTAGTCCATTACCCCGGGATGAAACTCGATGACTTCTTGGTACAAAAGCTATTATGAGGTTAAAGCAATAGTCGCTACCTGTTGAAAAATTAATCGACACTTCGTGAATGTTTATCATTTTAGGTCTCAAATGCACTTTGATAATGATATCATATATAATGCTGTCAATTTAAGCTTATTAATTAATGCCAATTTATTGTTGATGAATATTGTATTTATTTTCAAGTTTGTCATGTTTCTATGTTTATTTTGTATCCATCACGCCATGACATTTATAACGAAATGTTCATGAATTTTATAAAATGTTTTAAAAAGGATTTAGAAATGTTCTCTCAAACGCACCAATGTAACGTTTCTGTTAACTTTTCAAAATATGTGCTAAATATTGTTTTTGTACAGACTGATTTTGAAATGATTCCAACAGACATAACATATACTTAACAAAAACAGAAACGCAACACCACTTATGGATATACTGTTCAAAATATGTCATGTCCTTCAAGAAACTGAAATATACCACTCATTACTTGGTTGTCGAAGATGAGTATCTAGCAGTTTTTTTTACGTTGGTCTCCCCAGTAGCGTGTGTGACCCATTTCTGCATGTTGCACCGTCAAGAAGAGTTGACCCATGCATTCATCCATTGACTTGTGGCTACTTCGTCCCAATGCGTAACGTTAGTGTCTGGGCAGAAACACACGTTTTTGTACCACACAGGGATTGAGCAGCGCATTATTTATCCTTATCTTTTCTGTTGTTGCATATCAGAAGTTATTCGGTGTCTTGCAATATGGTGTTAAATCTCAGTATAGCTATTCTGTGTTCTGGTAATTTGTACCGTAGCCAGACCACCTTCCGTCATAGCAATACATGAAGAAACATGATCCAGCTTCACAATTATCAAATGAGGCATTTTCACGAACCCAGCATTTTTAAACAAATGAAATTAAACATAATATGTAGAAGGATTTATTGTTCCCCCCCACCCCTGCCCGCATAATTCCTTAATTTCAGATGACCTGCATATTAAGATCACGGTCAGCTGGCTCATGACCTTGAAAGTTGACTTTCTGCAATTTGAAGGTCATTTGTCCGTTATTGAGGTCAATACACAAAATTTTTGCCAAGTATATCACTGTAAAAGTGTGAAGTTTAAAAAAAAAAAATTAATGATACGCTAACATTTGGTATTACGTTATTTTTATGTTTTTAAAACATTCCACCAAAATGCACATCAAAATATGATAATTTTTTTCCAGCATATCAAAATGATGTTTTAAAATCGTTAAACAAAATGTTTTGTCTACAATTTTTATTGTTTTAAAAATAATTTTCAAATATTTCTTTGTAACAGATAAGTCATTCACATTTTTGGACTTTTTAAAAATGCTACCACAACAGGGGCGAATCCAGGATTTGAAAAAGGAGGGGGCGCATAAGGGTTCGTTTTTTTGGCCAATTTAGGGGGTTTTTCAAACAATTTGGCGCGAAAAGTGGTGGGCGTGCACCCCCTATGCCCCCCCTCTGGATCCGCACTTGCACAACATTTTGTCTTATTTTGGTGTTTCATCACACCCAAACGCACATCGGATCAATTAGGATGATAAGAATACAGGAAGGTTCGCCACAGGGAAGGTTCGCCACAGGAATGTTCGTGACAAAATTGGAAGGTTCGCCACAGCTTTGGCAGATTCGCCACAACTGTCATAGGAAGGTTCGCCACAATGTTAAAATGCATTAGAAAAATGTCACTGTTATCTGGTAATTATATAAATATAAATATGCAAGATGAATGAAAATAAATAGAATTCAGAGCTAGGGTCATAGACGTCCGATTGCAATTTCAATTTAAACAAAATAACATTTATTTCTATAATATATGCTTGCTTGATGTGATGAGTATTCTCGTGAGTCGCTTCAGACCTGTCAGATACGGTACGACAAAACCCCATATTAACCCGGAATAACCCATAATAACCCGGAATAACCCATAATAACCTCATAATAACCTATAATAACCTCATAATAACTCATTACAGCATTGTATTTGCTCCGAATAACGCAAATAATGGAACAAGTCGATATTTTATTAACAAATTCGCGCTGATGCAGACAATCAATAGGCTGGCCTATCACAGGATGGTGCATATATCGTCTGAAACTATCAATAAGGAGTAACCCCCATTGCAATAGCCTATAAAATACAATAATAACCTTTATAAACTCATAACAACATGTAATAACCCTGTAGTCGTAAGAAATACAGCCATATAATTGAACCAAATAACAGTCTTATATTCAGTTTATCGTGAGATCACAGTTTACCAATCCAGTGATCCAGTGTAACTCTTGACTTCACAACTCACCTGTTGTCATCATCTTACTGTCAACTTAGTCAAGGTGTGACTTCCATCACAACTCAACTTGTGTCATCGATGATCATGAACAGCAATTGATGTGTCATTGTATCATCAGAATCATAATTATTATGTTGCCGTACTTCTCAGACATACAATTGGTAGAATATGATAAGACTTATTTAGTATATAGATATTAATTTAATTCGAAAACACATGGTATGAATAATTAAGTCACCTAAATGTCATTGTCCGATTTGTAATCACCATCATCATGACGTAACATAATCAGATCATTCACGCTAATCCCCTTGATATGCCTAAGTGGCTCGTTAACCCTATCAGCCCAGCAGCCTATAATTAAATTATTTTTTCTACTATATTTTAGTTTTGGTTTTTTTCAAAGATTTAATAGCGTTTTCAAAGTCGATCCATAAATTATTTTGTGTTAATTACCACCGTCTTCAAAATAGAATAGAAAACAGACTTGTTCTAAGTAGATCTATATAATTATGTGCAGTCTTATAATGTTTTATGTTTAGTAGGGCCTACGGTATCGCTTTCTCGGCAACAAAATACGGACACGGCAATACATGTACATATAATGGCATGTTTCACGATAATCGGATATTGTAGGGCCTACCACTTTTTCATGTTATTAACTGGAAAGTCAAAAAAATAATAAAAAATAATATATTTGGCGACAACACGTAATCTGAGAAGAAAAAAACAGAACATGTGACTGGATACACCTCAGTACGTGTCAATGTAATTCACACCTTAGGCCTACGTCTAGCGTGACTGGCTAAACATGTTAAAATACAGAGTTGTGATCACGCTTGCAATCATTCTTCCCTTCATGATATTCTCCTGGTTATGGTCAATTATTTATGTTGTTTTGGGCAATTGTTAACATTTTACAGGGGTATTATAAGATTATTATAGGTTATTTTTTGGTTTAAAAGGTTATTCTGGGATAGGCCCTACTATTCCTTGATTTCAGTTTGTGCACCATCTTGCGATTGTCTGCTGAAATACCTAATATCAGCGCAAATTTGCTCTGAAACATTGATTTATGCTATTATTTGGACTCGCCGTGGCTATTTCTCAACGACTACAGGGTTATTGTAAGTTATTATGAGGTTATTATAGGTTATTATGTGGTTATTATGGGTTATTCCGGGTTATTATGGGTTATTCCGGGTTATTATGGGGTTTTGTCGCACCCGTCAGATAGAGCCGCACGTGAAATGTCAACGGCTTTGATGAGTTGCGAATCTTTGATTACTCACTCCACTAATACTCGCAAAATGTCAACGAAAAATATAATGCGGGTCAGATACGATTGCAATTATTGTTTACTTTATAGAAAATAAAAAAAGTCTTGAATGTCGCGTTATTTATTTAAGAGCCTAGAGAAAGAAGATAAAAATACTACCCAGCAAACATGAGACGTTGGCCCAACAATGGTTTACTGTTGGCATACCCTTTACGCCGTTGGCACAACATTAAAGCGCTGGGCCAGCATCTCATGTTTGCTGGGTAATCATGTGTGTTGTGTTTTGATTTCTTAATTATGCTATTGATAATTGATTATTTTGTAGATAATTCAATGCTGATACACAATTTAAATTCAAAATAATGTATGTGGCAAACCTTCCAATTTTGTGGCGAAATTTCCTGTGGCGAACCTTCTCTGTGGCGAACCTTCATGATACCGGTGATACTGGTAAAAACATTAAGTATATATCTACATGAAGCCCATATCAAAATGATGTTACTAAAATGTTTAAAAAAATTGTCAATTGCACCATAGCAGTTTGAAATCGTATATGGATTACAAAAAATATTTCAAAATGATTGCAAAATGTAGGCCTAACGTTGCATGTTGTGAATTTTTTTTTGAAATGTCACGAAAATATTTTTTTTTCCCTTAGTCACAAGGTCATATAATGAGAATAACTTTTGCAAGCTATGTACTCTCATATTTTGTGTAGAACATAGGCCTATGTATATGTATTATTTGGGTTACGCTAAATTATTGTAGGAACACGTTCTTAATGAGAATTTCGTGCTATAGATTTGACTACGAGTTCAGATATTCAGAGTGCTGTATGACAGCCATTGAGCGGAATCAGCGTGCCGTAAATACGAACTCGTCACCAAGATAAAATTGTGCAATTTCACGCCTAAAAAATATTTTCTGTCTTTATATCCACACTCCACTTGTAAACACAATGCAAAGTGACATTTTAGATTTGTTGGAAGATGCAGGGTAAATAATTTTAACAACATAAAACAGCATTATAAATTAATTACTTAATTTAACCAGTCCCTGGAAATGAGCGATAATAGAGAGGCAGCCGATAATCCATCGAAACCCACCGAAATCGAGTTATTATGTCGCAACCAAGTAGACCCCTAGACTTAAAATATATTACTTGGTGTTTAAATAGAACGTTCAAATTTAATACAATAATACTGTGCACTGTATTATTTTATTATAAGTGTAGCATTTTTTTTTGCATGCAGTGTCCTTAACCTTATACATTTTTAATCTGGTAGGTAGCAGGGTATCAGAAAGGTTCGCCACAGGGAAGGTTCGCCACAGCAAGGTTCACCACAAAATTGGAAGGTTCGCCACAGCTTTGGAAGGTTCGCCACAAATGTCATAAGAAGGTTCGCCACAACGTTAGAATTATAAAACAGTGAAAATAAAATTATATTTCAATTTTTGAAAATTAGTCATAGTTATAACTTATATTAGATCTGTAGGCCTATAATTATTAGGTAAATAATTATCATCCAGGTTCGAAAAATCTACGGAAGGCTTTAATTTATATTATGATTAAAATATTTGCAGTCATCGTTACTTGAAAATAATTATTTACGGAAGGCCTTATATTATGCTAGATTCTGTACGGTATATGATTAAATGTGATTACATTATTTATAGTATATGATTAGGCCTAAATGTGATTATATTATTTGCAATAACAGTTACTTAAGAAAAATATCTTTTAACAATACGGCCCATATTCAAGGACAAATATTAAAATATATCCAGGGGTCTAACTGTGAACTCACAGCTAGAGCCGGTCGTGAAATGTCAACAGCTTTGATGAGTTGCGAGTCTTTGGTGAACTCACCCGCTCCACCCCTTGCACCTCAGGTGTTGTGATGAGGATTCTTGTGAGTCGATCGCTAATTCAGACGTGTCAGCGAGAGCCGCTCGTGAAATGCCAACAGCTTCGATGAATTGTGAGTCTTTGATTAGTTTGCTCCACTAATGCTCGTGAAATGTCAATGAAAAATATATATATATATGTGTTGAAGGGGTCAAAAACGATTGCAATTTATTATTTTATAGAAAATAAACAAAGTATTGAATGTCGCGTTATTCAGTGTTATTCATTCAAGTTCCCGGAGAAAGAAGAAAAAAAAGGAATGTGTGTGGTGTTTTGATGTATCAATTGATGTTATTGATAAATTATGTTAATATTGTCATATATGTATTAATTTAATATATTTTTGATATATTGACCCAGGCGCGGCTAATAGACCCTACGTGGTTTATGTGTAACAAAAAAAAAATACAAGCACAATTATGCTTTATTACATTTTATTAGATATATTTATTTAAACAACTCAGTCGCCAACACCACATTCGAAAAGAACAGAAAAAATAAGGTACCTATCAGTAAGAGTATATTTATTTAAACAACTAATCCGCCGACATCATAATTTACGGGAAACAGACAGAAAAACGTTATTAGGCTATCAGTAACAGTATATGTCTTGTAGTAGGCAAATCTCTTAGAATATCTGATGTTTAATATTATAAGTAACCTTAGTATAGGCCTAGTCGACCATTAAGAAATATAAAATATTTATAGAAGTGATCATCCCTGAAGACGCCGACTTGTGAAAGCCGTGAGTGTTCGCATGGATGTGTTATGCGTTGCCCCGTATCAGCGCGAATATTTTTTAGCGCTGTTCAAACATCAAGGAGGAGGTGTGATAGTAGGGTCACTGACTCACTGTTAACGCACCAACATTGCAAGGATGTAGGTTTAATACAAAAGTAGTTTAATACAATTTTATATTTTATTATTGCTATAAATATATTTCTTATTTAAGAATGCACATTTGTAATAAAAAAATATATGTTATTATTATTTTAATAGTAGATCTATATATCTCCGTATATTTGTGTTATCATTGTATAATGTGTTATTTTTGAATGTTTTTGTTGTCTTTAGTGAAATAAATATATTTTCACTTTTAATAAACAGTAATAACTAGTTTTATAATGCATCCTAACGTCGTGGCAAACCTTCCTATGACATTTGTGGCGAACCTTCCAAAGCTGTGGCGAACCTTCCAATTTTGTGGCGAGCCTTCCTGTGGCGAACCTTCCTGTATTCGGTAGCAGTTAGCCTGTTATTGTAATAGGATTATAGGGCCTACTCAGGCTACTGTTGTTAGGCCTACTTATTACCACTGATTACCGTCCAGATTATCCTACGTAGCAGTGATTGAACCAGCGTTCACGATAAGGTGTGAAAGACAGGTTGTCCTGCAGACAACCACTGGTCACTTTTTGGTTGTCCGCCATGAATGAAGGTTGTCCGCGAAAAAATTATGACAACATAGGCGTTGCCGTACACTTGATCTGTATTCGATAATGTAAAAAGTTTCCCTACTAACACTGCCTTAAACAACATATTATCCAATAATATCCAGATTTACAATAGCCCCTGTTATATTCCTGGCGTATAATGTGACGTCTAAGCACTATTAAAGTAAGATTTGAAGCCTCAGATAACATGAAAAACGTCTGCCCCTGTTTATTGTGCTACCTGATGTTTTTTCCGTCAGCAGTTGGCGTCCACGGGTCATCCAAATATGTGAGGTATGGATCTTGTTCTACTATGACTATAGTAACGCCGAGACACAGGACTTGAAACGTGCTTAAAATCAGACGATCCAACTATGGCATTGGCCCATTAATGGTGTTACAGCATTAAACAAATGTTAGCGCACATGTATACACGATGTCCCTGCAGAGATGACATACCACCATTTGATCAATGGCGGGCTAAGGTCGGCAAGAGTAGATGACGTCATCAAGACAGGCAGACATTCTGAGACCTACACACAGTGTGAAATTAGATGTAAATTTAATCAGTTAGGCCTTCGTCTTTTTAAAGCATTCATGAATACAGCATATCGCCGACACATTTCTATTATTCTAATGTATCTAAAAACAAATGCCATGTTTAGATATCGTCGTGCCCAAACAAGAACAATCCAAGATAAAATGCGATGGTAACTGCGTCATTGAACGCTTCGTCTATATAGCGGGCCCAGGCTGCATAAGGTTTCAGCCTGTATTAACACACCAGTGACATCTGCTATGAGCGTTCACGAGTGGCGGCGTGAGAGTGGATGTGGGCTTGCACGTGCATTGAGCGCTCACCAATGTCGCCTGTCTTAATCAGTGTTAATTACGGCGCTGCGGCCGATTGCGGCCGTGAAATACAGAATAACATTTTAGTGTAGTCTACATAAGAATCGTGCCCCCAACTTCGTCTCCGCGTTTACTAGGAATAATATGGATTATGGTAGGTAAATTTACAGGTTGTCCGGCGGAGAACCCTACAAGCTAAATATGGTTATCCGTGTCAGACTTTGGTTGTCCCGGAGGAACGGAACCCACTTATTTCGAACGCTGTGAACCTTTATTTTATTTTGGCCCATATCATTAGATCTTAGTCCCGGTTCCAGCATTGATGCAATGAATTATACCCTATGCTAAAGCATAGCTGTAGGCCTTTATAAAGAATGTAAATTAAGTTTCATTAAGCCTCTGATAGGGTAATACCGCCACTAGCTCATTATATACTGAGTGAATATACCGATTTCTCATGGAAAATGAAAGCAGTGACACGACTATTGTGAATATGAAGGTTATCATTCTATCCATATTAAAATATAATAATTTTTTGTTTCAGCCAAAACACTTGAATTCAAAGGGTTATTGAATGAGTGAAAACGAATGTTTGGACAGTAGTCATCACAAAAGATAATAAAAACAAAGAATATATCAGTGCATGATGTTTTGTGTATTGAATATCAGGGTTTCCCCCAGAAAAATGAGAAAGCATCATAGTACTTGGCGGTTCGGTTTCAGGGCAGTTCGTGCGCGGCGCACAATTTGCGGCGAGCACAGTCTGGGGGGTCTGGGGGCATGCTCCCCTATAAAATTTTAATCAGAAAACCTCTTTATATGCATTTTGGTGGCTTATAGCAATAGACGGTCAACACAATAACGTCTGTTTTGATGATTACTTTGAATGTAAAAACACATATTTCTGTTAAAATCAACATATTTAAACACTTATACTGTGCATGCAGAACGAGTGACAATACACCTAGTTATAGGCCTATACATGTATTCAATAGATGAATCTAAACACTAGTAAAGTGGAACATGGCATCTTTATATATAGCCTTATAGGCCTACTGTAATACATTTGAATAAAATCACTGGTATTCAAAAATCAAGTCAGATTTGTTAAGTCTATGAAGCCTACTATTTTTTAAGGCTTACTAAAGTTATATATGAAATTTATCACCAAAGATTTAATACAATATATTTAGATTCTAGAAATTGTTGTTGTGTTTTTTTACCACATGGTCGTCTTGGCAGTGCGTTTCCTTTTAACTTGGCCTTTTTTTTGCCCTCATTTTCTCCGGGTGCAATGATATGTCTAGTACTATCTGTCTACTCAAGATTTCTCTGGTTTACAGATTTACAATGGTTATGATTTTTTTTAAATGCCTCTTTTATTTCTTTTATCAGCTGGGAGCTGATACCATGTAGCTGCAGATACGTAGAAACGTTGGTACTCGGGGGCATAACTGTAAACCCCAAGTCCCACTAAACTTCTATCGATCTCTCTGTATTGACCGCGAACTACACAATTCATACTGTCTATTAGATCAGTGAGTGGCTTTGGTTTCTAGTCTATGAACTATTTCAATATGTGGTTCACAATTTCAAATTTGGTAATATTAGTCCAACTTCTACATGGTCTAGGTGGTAGTTGTAGTCCTACTTTTGGGATACAGTGAGATTTTTTTCCAATAGTGGGACAATAGTATCTTTAAAATATTTACTGAAGGCTGGAGCCATAGTTTCTATGATATCCAATACTGTCTGCAGACTGGAATGAAATAATAATGCATCATCTAATTCAACTATTCCATCTTTCCCCAAAAAATCTCTTATGATTGCGCATCTGTCTGTATCTCTCACACCAACTTTGTCTTTTAAGTAGTCCTGGTCGCCCTGCAGATGTTGTGTGCAGCTTAACCTACCACCACCTGGGAATGTAGTCTCCATGGCATTACACATAGCCCTCTCCCCATCAGTGTCTGTAACAGGGCGACTTGGAGAATCTTCCAGTTTCATTTCCTAGTGGTCGAAGGAATGTCTCTAAGACTGATAGTCTGAGTGGCCATGCATATACATAGGCCCGACAAACAATCGGTGATTACCAGTGTTTTCCTTGTTACTGATATCTTTTTAAACAATGCAGCTGTCAGGTGTATTTGTCCGAGGTTTTAAGTTTTTTTGAATGACTATAAAGTGGTCTGTGAGAGAGGGGCTGAGCAGCAAAATTGCTTGATGTCATCAATTTATTCATCTAAGTACAATATACATGAAGGGATTTTATTTTTATACTGGGACACAGTCTGGAGAAATGGGGATGTGATTATTAGTTAGGTTCTCTGCCCATATGATGTGGTCTGCGAAATTGCCTCGAGCAGATGTGGGATAATCTTTCTTTTGTTCACTGTAATTTGCATTGTTGAGTTTTTGTTAATTGGGCCATCGATGATGTCACATTCGTCGTATATCTGTTTTGGCTTCGTTGTTTTAACTTTATCTTTAATTGTTTCTAGAACAGTTGGTTTAATTGTGTGTATAGGCCTATCATTTTTCTCACTTTCATTGTTAACTTCTCTTGAACAGTTGGTGCTAATCCCCTGTACTCGTATCAGGCCACTGTAGGTCTATAATCGTCTAGGCCTTCGTCGATCCTGGAATTAATTTTTCATAGACAGGGAAATATTTATGTTTAGCATAGTATCTGCGGAGGGCGATAATTATATTGCTTTGCGGTTGGGGTTCTAGAGGAAGGAAGACTGTTTTCTTTGTTTCTCTGTCTTTCGTAACAGCACTGTCCATTTTTATACACTTCTTTTCTCAACTTTCTGGTTTCATCGCGAATAAAAATTGTCCTATGAGATGGAGCACTCAGCAGCTATGGGGGCCACAATCGTCCCAGAACTGGCTCAATTTACCATTCTGTCGTCGTTCAATGTTAATGTTATTGTCCACCACATAGTACATGTTTTCTTTTAGCCCGCTTGGCAGATCTTGAGGGGGATCACTGTAATCCTCTGTTATCAGGCATTCATCAAATTTTAATGTTTAACCCTTTCAAGCCTGAGTTTACCATCGTCATCTTCATCCACTACAAGCCGCGAATTGCTGTCGCAATTCTCGACTTGTAATGGATGATGATGACTTGAAGTGGGTGAAAAATTAGAGAAAATAGCCATGTATTGGTAAACCAGTTTCTTGGAAATTTTCATTCTCAAACCCTTAGTTGTGGGGAAATTAAATTTGTTTTCAAGGATTTGAAATGATGCTTTATTGCATCGTGAAGGTTTAAAGGGTTAATGAAGTCCTGATAACAGCTATAACTGTCAGTTGTGCCCAAAACCGGTCAAAGAATAAACTAAGGATAGCACGAAAAAGGTGTTTGTGTACTTCACTGTCTATTTTGTGTTCTTGCCGCACACTAAAATCTCATCAAATCCACCTTATCAGAGGCCAACCCAAAAAGAGTGTCTGAGCAATTTAACGTCACAATTTTTCACAAATATAAATATTTTTATTCATTTTAAACTGGAAATTGTGTTAGCAATTCCAGCTTCAAATCGATGATAAATAGAAACAAACAATTCAGCAGCACAAGGGTTAAGGGCCTTTTAGCGCCGGGACTGTCTTTATAAGAACAGTCCCTGCACTGAAAGAATTAAAATATTTCTAATGGTCGTAGACCCATAACATAGGTACCGGTATTCAAATGAAGTGGAAAGAGCTAACTAAGGCATTGATGATGATTTCAAATTAAAGAAACTCTTTGGTCTCCATAGTTTATACAAACATATTACAGCGTTTTAAGGGTTGATATAAGCAGTGTTTTATAGGCGTACAGTTTCAAGCATTTTTCAAACCAATTAAATAAAATGACACTAAAAATAATAAAATTGTTTGTTGGAGATGATCAGTTTATCAAATAACTCGGCGATAGGGCCTATGTCTATTTTTATAAATAAACATATTCGTGCATCAACAATGCCCTATCACCCCACCCTCACATCATCATCTGTACATCATTCATCTCATCAATTGACTACAACGCTTTCATCGAATTACAATGTCACTTAAAAGACCATTTGTGCTGCAAAGTGACGTTAAGCAATGATTTACTACTACTACTTCTTCTTCTTCTTATACATGTTATACTGGTCACAACTTCCAGCAGGAAGACTAAAGAACCAGGGTTTGTGTGGTGCGCAGCGATAAATCGAATGAAAATTGTATAATATATGTGTAATATATGAAAAAAGTTGATATATGAAAATATAAATATATGAAAAAAGTATGAGCTATAGAAGAATTTTTTTGCAGCTATGAAGGACCATTGCTAGAAGAAACAGTTTACACAAAGGAATTAGAAGCAGCACCACAATCAGTTGAATATACCAAAGTGATAGAATGGGCGACAAAAGAATTAGCAGCATTACATGGACTGGAGGATTACGTCAATGCTATCACAGGTATGTAGTGTCTGTAATGAGTCAGATATTCCGTCTTTTGTTGTATTCATGCATATTTGTCAGATAAAGTATGATTTCAGGGAATTTGTTGCCTATCTGTTGGATTTTACAGGCAACTCATCTAGGATGATCTGTTGTGAAAATTTTACCAGCAAACACAAATTTGTTATAAAAGGTTGATCTAAAAATAGCTTTAGAATGGCTTAAAGAGCATTTGTGGTTTGAAGGAGTGCTACCAAACCCCCTTCTCTGAAGTCAGAGTTTTTGTCTTGGCTCGTTACAAAAAACTGGATGGGCCCCTATGTATTGTGACTTTGTAACATTTTTCTTCTAATTTATTTATTAACTTTCAAGATTTTGTAAACAGTGAGCGAGTAACTTTAACAATATGGTAAAAAAAAATTAGTGGACCATTTTCTCCTTTAATAGTGTGGTGAAAAGATCAATTGATACTCTAGCTCTTTTATAATTTTCCAGTAATATTCAATAGAAGCAGAGATGTTATTAACTAATTGCGAGTACCATTAGTTTTTCTTGAACTACATTATTTTTTTAACATGTTTCAATAGAAGTGATTCTTTATAAAATGTTGACTGGATAAATGCCTTTTTCAGATGTGAGTGATTCGGAGACATTTATGATGGAACTCAGTGGATTCATTAGAGAATATGGTAAATTTATTATTAGTTTCTTTTCTAGTCTTTTGTTAGTCAGACCAGAGCAGTAATATTCTTAATCTTACATAGAAACTTTTAGAGAAAAAAGTAGAAATCGCCCCGCACATTGATTAAGTGTGGTACTTTAATTTTGTAGATTGATACTTACACCACTAATCACGACTGTAGTCGTTTTTAATGTTTTATTAGCCCATCAAATCACTGTTATTGAAATGAGTGTTTGAAAATAAAAATTTGTAAATGTTTGGTCTTAAATTAAGGCGAATTTTTTTTAATTAGTTGGTTGACAAAACCGCCGAGTCACGAAAACGCAAAATCCGAAAAAAATTAAAATTGAAAAAAACTGTTTTTACCGCCGCCGACCCTGTGTTTGCCGGTGAATAGCTAAACCTGTAAGTAGATTTAGATGAACACAGATTGTTTTAATTAAAAAAGGTTTCTTCACAGCCTGCTAGTTTTGGATTTGTATTTTTTTCTACCATACAACCACTAGTTTATATAGAAAAATAAGTTGACTGGTACAAAAATTAATCTCTTTTTTTTTTTTGTTCCTCCGACCCTGAGTTAGTGAGCGATAAAGTTGACCAGTATTTAAAAAAAAGTAATTTAGATTTTTTTTTTTTTTTGCCATCCTCCTGCCCATAGATTTCAAATAATAACTTCTGTCAACCAACTAGTATAAAAACACTGGCCTAAACGAATATGGGTAATTTTCACCCACTTTATGTTGTGGGTCACAGTAGCGAGAAACAACTTCAAGTGTGTGAAAATTTAAATAAATTGACTTAGCGGGATAAGGGTTAACTTGAGTTTTAGTAACTTTTTCAGTGCTGGGATTGACTTTAGACCTCAGAATCTGACGACGTCAGAATATCTAAAGTCGATCCCCGCACTGTAAAAGTAAAAATACTTATACTAGTTGTAGACCCATAACATAGGTATTTAAATAAAGCGGAAATTGCTAACTAAGACATTTATGATGATTTCAAGTTGAAAAAACACATTGTTCTCCATAATTTATACAAAACTAACACAGCACAATAAAGGTTAAATGTGTTCCTAAATGTTCTTTTTTGCATGGTATATCACTCACAATTGTTTGCGCTTAATTTCTAGAACAGATGTTAGGAGATAAGAATTCCATAAGATTAACCCGAGCCCTATTTTTGTGTTTTTTTCAGCACTTGTGTAATTAATTTTTCAGGTCGCAAAATACAAGTGTTTTTTATATTTGTGACACTGATATACTGTATTGTTAGTTAACATTGTTAGTTAATTTTCACAAATATGAGAGTAGTCATTTTCACACACTTGAAGTTGATAATCAAGATAGAGAGACAACTTCAAGTGGGTGGAAATCTAAATTCAAAAGTTCAGGGATCTAAGCGTCAGTGTATGTTGCACAGTTTTTATGTTGATTTTGTTCCCTAAGAATAAATAAGCCCAGGATACATGCTATCGGAATTACAGTAGAAGTCAACAGCTCATGATCAAAAGATTCTGAGCGCAACAGTTGTTGATGAACCACCTGACATGTGGTGAAATCTATAATTTATTATTCTGGAAACAGGATAATAAAAAATATTCAAACCTTTAAATTATCAAAAATATTGTTTATACACCTGATTATATATATCACCAGGCCAGAAAAAATAGGACTTGACATTTTGTCCTAGGATGGCCTGAAATTTGCCAGTTCATCGGAATGGCTATTAACAAATTTTGCCATCCCTGCACATTTTTTGGCAGTACCGGATTGGAGGAATGGCATTATTTCAAGCCCTGCTAGTTTTGCTATTTAATAAATCACATTTTATTGTTATAAAATGAAGATTTTTCAAGAGCATTTCAAGAAACACCTAGCAAAAATGTATGTAAATTATATCTACTTTGCCATTTTTTTAATTTCAAGGTTGTCCTTACACCGAGTTATCCTCCGGACCAATCACTCAACGACTGTCTAATGTCGAGAACAAGGAGAGGTTACTATTATTCTTGCTGACTGAATTACAAGCGGCCAGGATGACTGCAGTCAACAAACCTCAACTTATGACCAAAAACATGGACGTTGATAGCCCTGTAAATACTTACCTTTGTCGTAATTTTCAATTAATAATTTAAATTAATAAACATATTTTAGGTCATTAACCCTTAGATCACTGAGCTATTCAATTTAAATTTTCAGTCACTTGAAGTTGTGTCTCGCTACCGCGATACTTAACTTCAAGAGACTGAAAATGTATGTTATTTGTGAAATTTAAGTTTCAATATATATCAATGTTTCAAGATTGAAAGCTTATTTTACTTTTAACATCTGGTTATCAGGGGTTATATAGGTGCTTATAAAAACACAGAATGTCTACTGTAGTCGACATCAGTGTTCTAGGGGTTAATATTAATCATGTAAAAAAAATTATGTTAATATTATTACGAACTACAGATAAATTTCAATCTATAATGTGTTGTTTCTTCTTCACCTTAAACCCATATATTTTATTATATTTTATGCTCTCTCTGTTATTAGGCTGAAAATGAGACGGCAAAATACCTGAAGATTTTACTTGTTGCGCTTGGTTTTCCTAAACCTCCTGAAGGAATTACTGCCTTCCAGTTATTTAGTAAAGTGGAAGGGAAGGTCAGTGAATCATCAGTAAATGTAATTCTGTAAACCTTGCAGTTTTCTCCTAGTTGTGTAGTCTATTATATACAGGTTTTGTAGGTCATGTATACATCTTTAAACTTTTTCTTTTTAATTGAGGTAATAATGAATGCTTTTCTGATTCAATTGCTCGCTTTTAACACCAGAATCTGACTAAATGCTCTAGAGTCTTTAACTTGTACCTGATGATATAAGGTATTGTGACATCAACTTATTGTTGTTAATATGCTTGAATTTATAGGTGAAGGAGTTACTCGGTCAGGTACAATCTGCCTACCTGAGCAAGCCTCTCCTAAAGGCGAGACTTTCTGACAAACAGTGGGAAAGTGTTATATATATCAACCAAGTTCTGACAAAAGAGTATGAATGTCGTAGAGAGATGCTGTTAAAGAGATTAGATGTCACTGTTCAATCATTCAAATGGTCAGACAAAGGCAAGGTTAGTATATTGTATATTGAGTTTGTAACATGATATTTTCCAACTACCTGGTATGTAAATATACATGCTGATTTTTCTTACTTAGTATTGATATATTTTGAGAGTGTCTATATTGATATACTCAAAAGACACTATGCAATAACAAGGCACTATGTATTTCTGATAGTCTATAGTATTGATGATCTGGTGCTGTAAACAATTTTCAGGAAAAAGAAGATAAACTAGCCGCTATTTATCAACCCATCAGAAGAGAACTTTCAAGAAAAGTTGTAACCGACCATGCTGCGTTATTGGCCGCCAGAGAAGGTGATGAATAATTGCATTTAAGTTTCAATATGTAATACATATAAATTTAAAATAAATCATAATATTTCACATGGTATTTACAAATGCATTCATCTTCTCTAGTTAACTAGGAATTTTAAAAATAAAGCCCATGTGCAATACACCCAGGATATTTATAATTGGCCCTTGATGAGATTGAAAGTGACCTGCTCTGACAAGAGATTTGCAAAATAAGGGCCTACTTCCATTTTGAAAAAAACTCGTGATCAATAGTACTTTTATATGCATATTATCGATAACTGTCTTTATTAATCTTTTCTTTGTGTGCAGATTTGTTGAACATAGAGAAAACTAGCAGTGGTACAGCAAGAGAAAAGACAAAGTGTGCTCTAAACAGAGTACTTATAGGAAAAGTAAGTGATTTATAAAAAAAGACACAGCAATCAAATTAAACTATTGCATTTAATACTAATTTACCAATCTCACAGCTTTTTTTTCTCTGAAATATCTGCTCTTTACACATATATGTACCGTTATGTGAGGTTTACATATCTCTATTATGACAGCCATCTATATAGATTTACATACCAAAAAATAGAAACTTCAAAAATGTTCCATTTTTTTCAAAAAGTTTCCTAACTTGAAAACCTCCAATTGAAGCCGCAGGCCTACTTTGGAAATTTGTCAAGGACCCAAAACCTATTTACCTAGAAGGACACTGACTAGGTGTGTATCAAAACAGCAGCTAGCTGTGTTTCTAAATGTCAGAGTCGGTGTATCACAAATATAATACTTTGTTGTGCATTGTGTTTGTTTAGGTGCCAGATAGAGGTGGTCGGGCTTATGAGATGCAACCTCCTCCACCTGAAATGCCATCCTTCCAAGCAAGAAAACCAGGGGAACAACGAGGTAATATTAGTTATTTTATTTTTGCTGTTTATGAAGTTTGCTATTGTTTCTATTTTAAGTTTGTAAATACATCTGCATTTTGATAAGATAAGTTTACCAAGTCTTTGTTTTGTGGTTATTATATATATTAACCCTTAGAGCGCTAAGTATTACAATTTAATTTTTTACCCTCTTGAGAGTAATTTCAAGTGGGTAAAAAATACTTGTGTAAGTACAATTTAAATGAAAAGATATTCCAATCTAGCAAATCAAATGTAAAGTATATTCAGCTTCCAACACCAAGTCCTGCTAAATGCATTAGATATAAAATTTCTAATACACAATAACTCCTAGAGCACTGATGTTTACTATAGTAGACATTCTGTGTTTTTATTAGCACCTCTATAACCAGTTGTTTACCCTTGTCCTGCTGAATCGGTTGTATTGTATTTTTCGTCATTCAAAGCTGGAATTGCTAACGCAATTTCCCGCTATAAATGACAAAAAATATTTATATTTTTTTGAAAATAGACATCTTTTAAATTGAATTATTTGACTAACTGAGCAGCTACTACAAACCATGTTATCCATTTTCAGTGGCACATTATTTGGCTTAAAATCTGCTTGAAACCGTAGATATCTGGGCGTGAGCAGGACAAGAGTTGAGAGTAAAATATGTCTTAAATTCTAACACTGGTATAGGTTAGGACCTAACTTTCACAAATCACAGAAATTTTCAGCCGAGACATAGCTTCAAATGAGTGAAAAAGTAAATTAAATAGGCCAGTGCTCTAGGTGTTAACTATGCTCTGTCCAAAATATTTTTTTAATTAAAAATGAACTACAATTTAGAAATTTGATTCTAGCTTTTAGCTTGAAACTGTTAATAATACTACAGAATGAAAGATCAATGTAAAAGATGTTGATTTTCAGCATCAGAGAGACAAATTTTGATATTTATACAAGTTTAATTTTTTTTTTTTGTTTAAAATACTTTATGTAAGAAAATGTAATGGAATTCTACATTTCAATTTGCTCATTTTCCTGCAAATGGTCTATAATTCAAATTTTCCTCAGCAGTTGAAATTACTTTATACCCCATTTTTTTACCCTTTGTGAATCCCGTAGGGTTTATTTACATTTTTTGAAGAAATTGTTTTTGACTCTATATGTTACTCATGTACAAATGTATATACTATGTTGATGAAAGAATGGAGATCTAAATATATGTATATATATAAATCTAAATACAAGACATTTCAAAACAGTCGAGAATTTTTTAAAAAGAATGGGCGTAACAAATGTAGCGTTTCCTTGTTTTCAAATTTATTTCAATGCATAACATTCAACATACATTATTGCCTCTGTTTTGATTTTTTTTATGTTGCTCATCACCTTCAGATTCAAAACATACATGACTTAATATCAGGATAAATCATACATATTTGTTTGGCAAACTTAGCCAAAAAAATATTTTCAACTTAAGTGCTACATTAGAAAATTTAACTTTAACACTTAAAACTGTGTCTCGGTATCACCATCCACAACTTTACATAGATGAAAATGGCTTACATTGCACCATTTGAATCAAAACGTATGCCAATCTAACAAATTTTGGCTCATTTTTCCCTCAAAATTTCTTGTTTGGAAAGACGTATTAAAAGGCTAAGAACGAATATAAGCATGATTAGAACTTTAACCCTTAAAACGCTGAATTTTTTTCTATAACCCATGAAAATCAAAGGGTTTTTTTTAATTTGAAATCATCATGAATGTCTTAGTTAGCTCTTTCTGATTCATTTGAATACCTATGTTATGGGTCTACGACCATTACAAAAAGTTGTAACCTTACAGCGCGGGGATCGACTTTAGACATCAGTATCTGACGTCTGTAGATGTCAGATTCTGACGTCTAAAGTCAATCCCTGCACTGTAAGAGTTAACGTGAAGCACAACTGTAATCTGTTTTATTAGCAGGTTAAATCAGTTATTAGGAATAAAATGAGTGTTCTAACATGAAGATTTGCAAATGTTTTGTCTGTTACTAAAAAATATGATTAATTTACACCCTCTTGAAGTTGTGGGTCGCAGCAGTGAGATACAACTTTGCAAGGGTGAAAATTTAAATAAGATAACTTAGCGAGTAAAGGGTTAAAACCTAACGTGTCCCATATTTTTTTTTTCTGTAGGTTATGACAGAGGAGGTGGTGGGGGGTACGGGAAACGCCCAAAAAGAGGAAGACAGTATTAAATTATAAACTAGATATGTAACACTCCAAAATGTAACCTCATAATATTATATCGATTTGGCTTGTATTTTGTCAAATAAATAAATACAAAATGTCCCTATAGTTCAGTCTTATTTTCTAGTTGTTGTGTATAAATAAGTTTGATTTTTTACCTGTTCGTTTTAATTAGTGTAATAAAATTGAAAGAAGGCATACCAGTATTGAAATTCTTGTAGTAAATTAAATATGATAGTACAGACCATTCTGTATCAACGGGGTCACATTTGAATTTACAGAAAAGCGTATTTTATATCCATCTAACTATTTGTTTTAATATTTTAATATTTAATTGCATATGATTCTTACTAGATCATTAAAAATAGCATAATTTATCTAATAGAAACTATATCTTGCATCAATTAGCTCTATGTCTGCTTTAAATTTATGTCACTATATTCGTTGTACATGTATATAAAAAATAAATAATTGTTATGTATATCTTTTTGATAATTTGCTCATTCCCTGGACATTTTGCTCATCAAATGTTCGATTTATACAACATACTGATTTGCAATATAAGCACTAACTGGTTGAGTTTATGCTTTAGTTAGCAACACACCAGTTTATTGTGAAATAATTTATAAATTACAGCTTACAGGATGCTTATTACACTCATCTTATTACACTGTAAAAATGCATCACTGAAAGATACAAGCAGAAATACATAATACAAGTCATCTGTTTAACCCATAAAATGCTAAAATAATTTTGTTTAAGCCATGGAAACCGAGGTTTTTTCTAATTTGAAATCATCATATATGTCTTACTTAGCTCTTTCTGATCAATTTTAATACCTATGTTATGGGTCTACAGCCATTGAATATATTTTAATACTTTCAGTGAGGGGACCGTCTTTATACGTCAGAATTTGACATCTACAGACGGCAGTTTCTGACATAAAGACAGTACAGTGTCTAATAACATTGTTCTTCAAGGCATGTTATGATTAAATGAACACCCCAGTATTTTTTACTTTCAATATATTTTGTCACTGAGTTGACAAGTAATAAAACAGATAAAAACAGTAGGGTAGTAAAGACTATAATAATCTAACCTTGAGAAACAACAAGCAAGTCAACTGTACTTATTCCGCCAGCACGTGTATTCTAAAATCACAGCTTTTAACAATATAGTTTGTCGTGGTTTAGAGAGATGTATTAACACTGTCAATAATAAGTTGTGTTATTGACAGTTTTAGAAATGGGGGGGGGGGGGGGAATTTTGGGATTGATAATTTTTTCTATCACACAATTAACCTGGGTCATGGTACGCACCTCAAAAATAAATAAATGAATTATGAAAAATGGCTGCAAGTAAGCCGGGTCAGGCGTGATGGCTCATGTGTGCAAGCCTAAAATTCAAAGAAATATTTTTTTTATCATATATATGTACAGTAATATTCACTGGGAGATCACTTTTTCATATCACGGAATGACATTTTGACAAACACATATTGTCAAGTCTCTCGATATATATAGCAAATAACACACAGATATTTACCTCTCGTATAAATGTCAATTTAAATAAATATTTTTCCACAAAAAAGACAAAAAATTGTTTGGCCTTAGAATTTTTTGCTTGAATCTTTTGAATGCTTGCATTTTTGTATGCCTTGCCACCATTGGCCTAGCCCATATATTCATTCTACTGAATAACAATTTGTTGTTTAAGATTTACTATTGTCATTTTTTCTTAATTTCTTTGATTGGAATCGTTTTATATCTTCACACTCGCACACTACAGCACACTCAAATTTTATTTCAAGAGTAGAAAAATGTCAAAAGCCGGTATGATCTATTAGAAATGAAACAAAATAGCACTCCTTGATAAAATGTCTAAAGAAGACATTTTCTCACGCTGGTAATATTTTTATGTGTGAAGCGATGTAGTATATATAGAAGAGGTCATTGTGAGATTGTAAACACATTTCTTCAAGGTATTAATTACATAAGATCTTTACGTTTGCTATTTGAAATATTTGGGTGCATCATAAAATGTTTCTTTGGCTGTTATACAACCCCAAGCCTGTGCACAAAGACATTACGTATTCTTGCTGTTCATGAGATTGCTCAGACTATTTTTTTACCCCTGAGCCATTAAGGCTGTGGGGTATAGTGATCACCAGAGGTGGGCGGTAGGGCGGGCGGGCGGACCGACGGTTCAGATGCTTGCAAGCGCGATAACTTCATAACGCCTTTACTTAGAGCCTTCATTTTTTACCTCGTGTGCATGCCACCAGTTTGAAGGTCAAGTTCATTTTTGTTTGACCCAGCGTCATAAGCGGCCATTTTCCAAGATGGCCGCCCAAAAAGCTTGGGGGCGCAATATCTTATGAACAGTGGGTTGGATCGCCTTCAAATTTGATGTGGTCGTTCTCTGGGTATTTCTGATGATCTGATTAACTTTTGGGAAGAATCTATAAAAAACAAGATGGCTGACGGAGGACATTTTGAAAAAAATAGCCACCCGAAAACCTTGTGGGCGGGATATCTTATGAGCCGTGGGTTTGATCAGATTCGAATTTGGTGTGGTGCTTCTCTGGGTATTTCTGATGATCCGATTAACTTTTAGAAGAATCCATAAAAAACAAGATGGCCGACGGAGGACATTTTGAGAAAAATAGCCGGCCAAAAACCTTGGGGGCGGGTTATCTTATGAGCCTTGGGTTGGATTGCATTCAAATTTGATGTTGTGGTTCTCTGGGTATTTCTGATGATCTGATTAACTTTGGGGAATTTCTTGATGTTGATGGACAGAGCCTACGGCTGAGGGGTCCTGCCATCAATTGATGGCTATTTTTTTTATGGAGGTAGGGGATTTAGGTCTTTGTCGGAAGGAGTTTCCCAGATATCAATATGACCTAACATGCAAAATACACAGATCCATTTTCCAAAGTATGGCTATAACATTCACACTAATAGGAATATATAAGTTTGTTTTAAATTATTTAATGTAAGATATATATCTAAATCTACCTATAGTTAAATCATAAATATATAGACTATAGTTATTATATTGTACCCAGTTTGATGTTATGTAGCTTTTTTAAACTATATTTTAGATATCTGAAAAAAATGGGAAACTGTAGACGTATTGTTACTTACATACTTAGATTTACTGCTTTATTTTTCCAACATATACATGCTACATCATACACCAACATAAATTTCTTACTAGACAAGTTGACTGAGTTGAGAGAGGTCTGTGGATGTGTTGTAGGAGGAGGTCGTGGAGGTGGTAGAGGAGATGGAGGATATAGAGGTGGTCGAGGAGGAGGAGGTGGTGGTGGTCGTGGAGGTAGCGATCAGGACAGAGGCGGTGACAGAGTGAAGAGTGGCTGGGCAGACGGCCGCCAGCAGTCTGCAGGAGGGGGATGGCAGCAAAACCAGAACTATAATCAGCCGCAATACAGCAATCAGCAATCTGCCGCCTTCTTCGGTGGCAGTGGTGGGAGCGGTTATCAGCAGAAAGGTCAGCAACAGCAGTCTGGTCAAGGTTATAGCCAAGGGTACAATCAAGGGTACAATCAAAGCCAAGGGAATCAACAACAGGGCGGATACCATCAACAAAATAACTATCAACAACAAGGAAATTATCAACAACAAGGGAACTACCAGCAACAAGGGAACTACCAGCAACAAGGGAACTACCAGCAACAAGGGAACTACCAGCAAAGCGGACAACAGAGCTACCAGCAGGGTGGCTACCAGCAGGACAACTACCAACAGAACAGGGATTCAGGTGGTAGAGGGAGAGGACGGGGTAAAGGTGGTCAGGGTGGCTACAACAGAAGATAATACAACTCTAGGACAAGTATCATGCAAACAAAAAACGTAGGCGCTGTGTTAATTCAATGTTGGGCCAACGTCGTAGACGGTGGCCCACAATAAATCAACACAGGTTCAACGTATGTGGGTAATCTCCACTGACAATTAAAGGGACTGGCCCAGGCTAAAATCATAAAAAAATCGGTGATTTTATTTCGGGTTCTTAATATGACCATATGATGTAAACATGTACATAGACTAGAACTGCAAATTTGTATGATTTTTGTGCTGCGCATTCACCAGTTAGGCTAGATATAGAGACGAAATTCCCGCATTTCTTATTTTTGACATGGTTGTCAATAATTAGAAATGCGGGAATTTCGTCTCTATATCTAGCCTAACTGGTGAATGTGCAGCACAAAAATTATAAAAATTTGCAGTTCTAGTCTATGTACATGTTTACATCATATGGTCATATTAGGAACCCAAAATAAAATCACCGATTTTTCTATTATTTTAGCCTGGGCCAGCCCTTTTAAGTTAAACGGAAAACAAAATAATTCGGGTCTATGTTATTTCCTGTCGGGCCATCGTCGTAACATAGCTACATGTGGTGGTTTGAGTTAGCCGTATGTTGTTTCATCCACGGATGCCCAACAAAAATCTTATAAAAGAGGTCGACTTTGCTGCATGTTGATCTAATGTTGGACCGACGTCGTACTCGATGTCCCAACACTAAATCAACATATATTCAACGTCTTGTGTAGTCACCAATGGTAGCTTAAGTTACGCTGGGCCACCGCCGTGTGCATAGGCGCCGTGTTCTGAGAGGATCCTAATAGCTATAAACATGATAAACTAAGCTGCTAATTGACTACCTGAATATATATACTGTATAAATTAGACTTAACTATCAGCCTGAGATCGTCTGAGAATACGGCCCCGTAATCAATAAGCCGTTGAGTCTGGTGTTTGTTAGGTTAACAATTCTTGGAAGAAACGCAAACTGATATATAATTGATTTGTTGAGATATTTTCTTTTGAAAACATATGAAGAATAATCTTACTGTTATTGAAATCTCCACTGTTATTTATAATTTGTGTATTAGTTCATTAAATCAAGTAGATTTTCCCAACCATACACCCAATTAAGTTGGTTGAAGCATTATAACCTTCAATTGTGCAAACCCCATTGACATAATTACGTACTTAGTTATTTTAAGGACTTGATAGTTCCCTGTTATCATGGTTATTGTAGCCACTGTTCTATAGTAGCCTATAATATACACACTGGTATATTTATTATAGTTTGTTTAGTTATCAGATGAATGTAGCAACAGAGCTTGACAACGCACTTGATGTTCAGCTGGTAAACTCAATGATTGTGTATCCTTTTCACATCTATATCAAACCCTAGCATCCAAAGTGTCCTATGTACCACTTATTTGAGTGGCACATACGACATTTGGGCTGCTAGTGGTCGATTTGAGAATATACTCTCGTCAGTCGAGATGCCCCCTCGTATTCTAGTAAACTAGTCATCATTTAACTGAACTAACGACGACACCCTGAAATATCATTTTATTATAAGTAGTACTAATATTTCAACAATTTTCATTAGTTAGAGATGAGAGATATATATAATAACTGGTATATAAGAAATCAATATATTAATACGCCACTGGCTGTTTTACTACTTTGTCCCTTACAACGCTGAAATATTTTTGTTCAAACCATGGAGACCAAAGGGTTTTTTTCAGTTTGAAATCATCATAAATGTCTTAGTTAGCTCTTTCCGTTTCATTTGAATGACTATGTTATGGGTCTACGACCATTATACATATTTTACTCTCAGTGCGGTGATGGACTTTATACGTTAGATTCTCAGGTCTATGGACGCCAGATTGTGACATCTAAAGTCGATCCCCGCACTGAAAGGGTTAAAGTGCTCCCGAACTGAAAGGGTTAAATTACTTACGTGGCGCTCTAATGAGTGACACCACTCGGGGTCCATAATCTAATCTAGTCCTTCCAGTCTGAGACGCATGGCATGTCGAAGCCCATTATTTTGAGCTTAATAAAATTGTAAGGACTGTTTTTCCCGTGTTTAACTATTCCATTTTTAATTTACGAACAATAATTGCTATTTCATTTTTTGCTGGCTCACATGTTACAATTGTATCTACCCACTGACGATTAATCATGTGTCATATTATTGTGTTGCCATTTATTTATTTCACGATTTTCATAATTACGTTGCTACTTGAAATTTACCAGTTCTTGTCTCGTTTTCTGCAATTGTTATTCGAAGAATTTCAACGAAGCAATGTGTTGTTTTTATTTCATTTCCGCTCATTACATTGAATATCCAGTATATATTTTCGTGTGTTGTCGTCACTCTTGTACTACACCATGTACATATTTCGCAGTCCCGTACGGCATGTTTACAAATCGTATTCCTAAAAATCACATGAAGGCACTGCATGGGGAATTATCTAAAAAATATAATACTAACGCCACCAATTCCTAATATGATGACTTAGCTATAATAGGATTTTTATATTAACCGTGAAATTTTAGAAGCACTATTTTCGATTACTCTGAAAATATCATGGACAAATATTGTACATTTTAAATGTTGGTCTATTTAGCATATAACTCTGTGTGCGATACAGAGTCTGTAATCATTGCCATTCGTAAAGTTGTGCCCCAAAAATACGGTGCGCATCCGATCGATTGCGCAATGAATTACTGCGTTATTGTTTGATCAATTATTTTTATATCATTCTGTTATGCCAGATGTTCATCTCATTAGAATAATGCCTTAACGTGGGGACTTAAAGCCCTGTCTTTAGAGGTGAATTTACCATCTAAATAGGGCTACCCTCACATTTTTCATGAATTCAGCTTTTGCTGTGCTAGCAATCTCTGACGTTGAACCATGCTGTTCACGTCAAGCTCGGACTATCTATAAACCCATTAGCTTCTTCTCAGAATTTGATCACATGTCAAATGGTCTAACTACTGGAATACCTATTAATAATAAAACATCAGGATAGTGTACCACAAATTTCACACACACTATGTGTAAAACTGCGCGAAAATTGGTTGAGAATTGACTTTGAAATTTGGGTATAGACATATAACCGCGTTACAGTTCCTCTCCCGTCGAGCACGATAGCTCTTCGCTTATTTAATGCTGGCCCACTTTCTGCAACGTTGGGTCATCATTAACTCTCACACCGCTAAGCACGACTAAGATAGTCGTTTTTAATTTGTTTTACTTGCCGATCAAATCACTAATATAGGAAATGAAATGACTGTTTAGATATCAGTATCGTAAACAAATATGGGTAATTTTCAACCACTTGAGGTTGTGGATCGCGGTCAAATGGTTAAAAACTTAAACACATTAACTTAGCGGGATAAGGGTTGATACAACAAAGCCCAACCGTCTCTTTTTTTACTTGAGGTATTGACATATTTATTTTAGTGGAGAGCTGCCGTTATTATTAGACGGACACAAGGCGACATTACCAGATCAAACACAGACACAATGTTGTTTTAATGTTGGCGCATCGTCTGCGACATTGTGCCAACATTATAACAACATTGGGTACCGTGTTTGTCGGATAGGGTCATTGTGGGAGTAAGAAAGCGGAATCGCCTCAAGAGAATTGGCTTCTTTCTTGCGAAATGCTTTCAGTAGATTGTGCTCTTTGCAAATTGATTTTGCCCCGTGAAATGCTGAAGGCCGAGAGCAGCGTAATGTGAAAGTCTGAGGCAGCAAATACATATTCTGTATCACTTCTGGATGTAGGAGCTGTAAAATTATTAAACCTGTAGATCAGACGCGCTCTAAACATAGCCTGTCCAAAGGCTGAGGATTGTCCTAAATGAAAGCTAGCTTTTCGTATATTACTCAGTCAATTCTCAAGCGGTTTTCATAAAACTTTGTGTGCTATTTTCTAGTCATGTGGCATCTATCCTGAAAATTTCGTGAAAACAATATTGTATTATATTATTATCAGAGAAGGTGAATGTCATGGATACACGTCATATATTGGTATACTGGTATGTCCAAATTATCAGTCCGATTCAGCACAAGGGCGATTTATTTTAACAGTCGTAAAAACAACACGAATTAAGCTCCTCGTTGTTTGGGTAATGGATCTCAAATATAGTAGGCGTTCGTTATATTGTAATTAGGAACTACCATTAGATAAAGGTTTTGTATACAATTTTACAATGTAGATTATGTGAAATTTTACCAAGCCGTGCAGTGTGATGTGTTTTTGTCGGTTAATAAACATTTGCTAGATAACAGCAATAAACATAAACAATTAATTGGTCAATAGTAATTGATGTTCTTTTACCGTACAATAAATAACCTTAGCTGTATTATTAAAGAGATAGACGACCTCTCTATTGCTTCTCCCGCTAATTAACCTCTCACTTGATGCTGATCATTATCGCCAATCCCGCGTTGATTGTGAGTCTAGACAGCTTTGTAAATAGAAGAGGGACTTCCGCATCGTCTTATTGATGGAACTTGACGCGTATTGTCATTACTTCCCAACAAACACGAGATGGAGACTTAATATTGGTCCCCAGTCTACGACGCTGGCCCAAAATGATACCAGCATGGGTCAATGTTTCGTTTTCCAGTGGGTTTTAGTATTAGAACATGGTGTCAGATCTTGAGGACTCAAATCAAGCTCACACGAACGCCGCGATAATCATAATACAAATTCATGTTTTTGTTAACCCTTGTGCAGAATTGTTTGCTGATATTTTCCATTCATTTGAAGCTGGAATTGCTGACGCAATTTCCAGCTTCAAATGACGAAAAATATGACTACTTAATATGACAGATATAAGCATCTGTAAAAATTAATATTTCGAATAACTGAGCATCCATCGCAAACTATTTTATGGATTTTAGTGGCATTTTATTTGGTCTGAGACTTGCTGGAAACCGTATATATATATATGGTGCCAGCAGGATAATAGGAGTAAATGAGTAACCCATCCCAAGTGAAAAACTCCATAAATTCTTTCACATTTGAGTGGACGATTACACCACGTGACACCAGTACGACAGAAAAACAGACGGGCAGACAGACAGACAGATATTCTATTGACATAAATAAAAGTCACTACCGACTTATTTGTCTTAGAAATATATGTACATGTGTATACAAGATGGTTAGTTTGGTAAAATCTCCATGAAAATATACATGTTATCACACACAGACTGAAAATCATGTTAAGGCGACACAATTAGACTAAAGTGATCATTTCTATTTTGGCTCCCTGCTATGTCCACATTATGTCAACATTTCCATAGAATAGCGTAAGGTTTTTAAATTTTGTGTTATTTTGTATTATTTACCAGTTAAAAGAGAAATAAGGACGAGATTAAATTTCAAACATGCATGTTCAATGTATGAAACATAAGAATAACTAAACAGCTAAACGGGGCTTTCGGCACGCCAACCCAAAATTTATAATATATGGTCATGTTCACATATTATGGACATATTAAGGAGCCAAATTGAAAAAAATTAGCTTTTTGATGAATTTTGGCCTGATTGTGTCGCTTTAAGTGGCATTTCTATGATAAACACTGGATAAGTGAATAATACCTACTTGAAATAAAATGGCATTGCAAAATATGAAGGTGTATCCCGCACAAAAAAAACAGATAAAATAGCTGCTGTTTATAATAGACCTACACAAATGATATGTAGGCCCCTAGTAGCAAAAAATACACTGGAAAAAGCGTAATTGGGTAAAACCAAAAATTGGGGTAACTTTGTAGCATCAAAAATGGCAGTGAGGTGACCATCAAAGAGGAGAAAAACTACTTTATAGGTTTGGTGCACTGATCCCAATAGAGCATGAAAAAGCCACTGGCTGCGCTAGAAATTTTTTTTTTGCTTCAAAACGTCATTTTAAAAAAGTTGCAGCATTCCACTTACTACTCCGTTACCAAATCCAAACCATTTCAAAACTTCTGTTACTTTGTTTAGCTTGACATCACACTTTTAAACGTGATATCCTTATTGAAGCATAATACTAAACAATCGTACATCAAAACTGCTAGAAATTTTAAAAAAATTGATGGGATGAACAAAAATCTTTATTTCAACTCCGTTACCAAGCCAAAAAATACTCAACTCCGTTACCAAATGTTTGGCACGACATAAATATAAACTGTATATTTTTTTATCATAACATCGATCACAAATGGGTGCTCTATTAATATGGGGACAACGAGCCATGTTTTAAAAGACTATATCATCAATCATTATGACTGTAAAACCCATAAAATTTGACAATTCACCACTCCGTTCCCTTTTCTTGGTAACGGAGTAGAGTGGAACGGAGTAGTAAAATTAAAAGTATTCTAGGGATTAATGGAAAGATCTGGGCAATAATTCAAAAATATATCATACGGGTGGAAATAGTCCCCATAGCAACTGTTGTAGGCATACAATCATAAAACCCAACTCGTTTTTATACCCACAAGGCTAGGAACGGAGTAGTAAAAACAAAAGTTTATTTTCTAACTTTTTGGTAATACCTGTTTCGAATAACTTGTCACTCAACAATATTAATTCTTTCAAGGTGAAAAACTCGTATAAGGCCCTTTAGTGTGTCAAACTACACTTGATATAATTTTAGTTCATGATTATTCACTTGATGGGGCATGCTACAATAATGGTAACGGAGTAGAGTGCAAATGTGGGGACATGAATATTCATCAAAATTATTTATATCGATATCAATTTTAATTCGAATTTTGATCATTGATTAGTTAAAGTGAACAATGTCTAGCCATGAAATGTAATTGTTAGAATTATATTGTGATTTTGTATCCTACAGTGAAGTTTTAAATAGTGGAATTTTCTCTGGGGACATGCCATTTCCCACGTTTCCATGACATAGAGCTCTTATAAAACCATATATATATATTTTGTTTTACAAATAATCTAAACATTATTAAGTAGTAATGCCTAAACGTGAAGTTGCACCATTTATTTTTAATATTATTATATTTAAATCAAAATGCGGACCTTTTAAGTCCTGGGGACACTAATTTTATGTAAAATTACCCCAATTTTTGGTTTTACCCAATTATGCTACTCGAGTATGTATTAAAACACAGCATTTTAAAAGCAAACATAATTTAATAAGGAGAAGAAAAATAATTTATTTGACCAAACAGATGATATACAATATATGGCTACAATATACAAAATAACAGTCAGGAGACCATAGTTAAGACAATAAATGTCGCTACCACTATGGACACCTTTAACATAAGAAGAATAAAAAAAATTAATGCACAATGAACATTTGCAGGAATAGGGTGTGGTTGTTCGAGATTAAAATGTAACGTACGATTGCATAAGGCAGGATGCTTTCCGTTTATGATCACATATATATGACACAGGAAATCCCTTCACGTGTCACTGAAATAGCAGTAAAGATATATGCCTACGCTTGACAAATTTTTTGGTGTCACATAGCGATTGATGTGAGTGTCAAAGCAGGGGAGGAATATTTTACCACTTTCTTATTGTAATTGAGTTGAGAGTTCGTCGTTATCTACGCCAATTTGCAAAACTAAAAATCTGGCGAAAATTTCTTCACGAACTGCATGACGTATTTCTGTATGACATTGTTTGTGTCTGCAACGAGAAACTCGGAAGTTAATTGCCTGAAGCTAAATATAACCAGACACAAGACAGGTGGGAGTAAGCCCCTACGTGTTTTCACCAAGTCAAAATACGTTGTTGATTGAAACTGCTGGTTATAGCCCACGACCCTTTCAATAAATATTTACATACATTTCAATAACGTTAATTTTTAAGTAGGCCTAATATTTTTCGGCTGATTGACAACTTTGTATTGTGCATTAATCTTTTGACACCTCAACTCGCATATGGCTTTTATTAGCTCTTAATTCTAACGTTTCACAAAAATGACATTTTGTTAAAATAATCAATTTAATTTTTAGGTAGTCCCAATATTTTCATATTTTTTCAGCTGATTGATAACTATGTATTGTGCATTAATCTTTTGACATATCAACTCGCATATGGCTTTTATCAGCTCTTTTAACGTTTCACAAAATTGACATTTTGTTAAAATGATAAAAGTGTTGATGCTGTACCGTACTGTGGGCCATCTTTAGGCGCCATTTCTGCTGCTGAGGCGGAAGAATCTAAACAAAGCCACGATTAATCTCTGTTTGTCATACGCCACAGATTGTCACCAAACAATTGTGATGTTGATTGTTACGGTCGCTCGATCATATATTACTGTAGTAAGCCTACATAGATGTCATTTGTGTCGCCATTAAGGGGTTCCCCGCAAACGCGACGTTAACCTAATGTTGTTTTAATGTTTGTCCAGCATCTGCAACACTGACCCAACATTAAATAAACATTGGTTCAGTGTTTCTGGGTCAAGGCTTTCTTGTCAACTGCAGCAGACGCCTCAGGGGAATCCCCTCATCTTGGCAAACAAAGTGTCTTTCTGTTCCAGCGGCTGAGTGCAGCGCTATGAAAGCGGACATAATAGGAGAGTGTAGTCTTTTAACCCCTTTCAGTGCGGGGACCGTCTTTATACGTCAGAATCTGGCGTCTGTAGACGTCAGCTTCTGACGTATAAAGGCGGACCCCGCGCTATTAAAGAATTAAAATATTTATAATAGTCGTAGACCCATAATATATAGGTCTACATGACTATAGATTCAAATAAACTAACTTCAGACGTTTGTGATGATTTCAAATTGAAAAAACCCTCTGGACTGCATGGTTTATACCAAAGTATATCAGCGCTTTAAAGGTTAAAGCAACTGTTTCTTGCAGATGTTCACTTGGGGATCTGCTGATGACATGGAGTGGTCATTGCTAATTGAAAGGCTGTCAGAGATAATGTCATAGCCTAGGCCTACTGGTTGACCTGCAGGTCACGGCTCCCCAGCAGAAACCACAAATCGTCAGCTTAAAATTCAGGTTTCGTTTTTTATACCCCGCCCACGAACTAGGGGCGGAGGATAAAAAAAATGTCATCACCATGTCTGGCCGTGCGTCTGTACGTCCGTGTTTCGTTTCTGGACGATATTTCAGAAACCGTTAGCCGGATTGTTTTCATATTGCACACACATAGTCCTTAGGGTGTGTAGATGTGTCTTTTGGGGGTATGACCTATGATCTAATTTTTAACCTCCGATTTTGAGGCCATTATTGACTTTGTTTGAAGGCGGATGATAAGTTCAGTTTCCGGACGATATCTCGGAAAGCGTTTGCTCTTTTGTTTTCATATTGCATACACACATCCCTCAGGGGGTGCAGATGTGCCTTCGGGAGGTTGTGACCTTTGACCTGATTTTTGACCTTAGATTTTCAATTTATTAATCAATCAATCAATACAGCTTCTATCGACTATATCCTCAGCGGACCGAGCTCAAAGGCGCACAGCGTGATCATGTGTCATAATCGAGGCCAAAGCAGGCTCGTCAACAGGGGGTAGGGTGGGAAAGCCAGATAAAATAGGTGAGATTTAGGAAATTTTCGGAATGATAAAATTGTTTCGGCATTATGTATTGGCACAGGCAGGGCGTTCCATAAGGCTGGACCAGATATAGAAAAAGCTCTTAACCCAGTCTTAGTTTTTATACGAGGAACAACAAATTATTTGAATTTGTGGAGCGTAGATATTTTCAGCATATAGGCTGAACAAGTTATATAAGTCAGCCGGATATAAAGGTTGGTTGTATTTTAGGGTTCGGAAAGTTATTGCGCATATTTTAAAATGAATGCGAGACTTGACAGGAAGCCAATGTAATCGTTTTAGAATAGGAACGGAACGACTAAACTCTTGCAAGGCAGTTCTGGACGCGTTGTAATCTTTTCTGGCATATTGTGAAAACGTGAGTTACAAAATTCTACCGTTATTTACTACTGATGAGTGCCACTGACATTCGCTTGGCAAGATGTAAATACAGACTTTTTCGAATTTGACGCAGGTCACGGATATGATAGAAGCATAGGCCTACCCTACATGTTTGGGATAATGTGTTTTCGGTAATACAGGCTACTGTCGAATACTACACCAAGATTTGGCTGATGTAGATAGATTTGTGTCTTGACCTAGAATTACGCATGGGAAATTATTCAAGAATTGTTCACGCCGAAGTTTGGTCCCAATAAGAAGAAATTCTGTCTTGCTAGGATAAGCTTCAGCTTAGACCCTGACATCTAGGCTGACACACCCATTAAACAATGTTGTAACTTCTCAAGAGACTCCTTAGCGTTTGAAACTTATAAAGACATGTATCATCGGCATAAAGATGGTAGTTTATTTCTAAACTAGAGATAATAGTGTCTTTAATTTTGACGGATTGGTGCCGTTTTTGAGGTCATTATATGTCCCTTATTTGATGGCAGATGATAAGTTCAGTTTCCGGAATATATCTCAGAAAGCGTTTGCTAGATTGTGTTCATATTGCACACACACATCCCTTAGGGGCTGTAGATGTGCCTTTTTGAGGGTTATGACCTTTGACCTAATTTTTAACCTTTGACTTTGAGGCCATTATTGACTTTAATTAATGGCGGGGGATATCGTTGGCGTCAGCGCTCTTGCTCATGAAACACATAACGGTTATAATCACGCTAGACACATCGCCAGTGTTTGCTTGGCGTTGGGAAAACATTGGCGTTGTGTCAGCCGAAACTGCGTTAAATAAAAAAAACATAAAATATAGTCTGTAGGTTTGTAGAGCTACGGCTATTAAACCACGCTACGGCCATTCGGCTATTCAGCCACGAGAATGCCAACTTATTTTGTTTAAAACACACAAAACATTACACGAATCACAGTGCTCAAAAAGCTCTTAACCCAGTCTTAGTTTTTATACGAGGAACAACAAATTATTTGAATTTGTGGAGCGTAGATATTTTCAGCATATAGGCTGAACAAGTTATATAAGTCAGCCGGATATAAAGGTTGGTTGTATTTTAGGGTTCGGAAAGTTATTGCGCATATTTTAAAATGAATGCGAGACTTGACAGGAAGCCAATGTAATCGTTTTAGAATAGGAACGGAACGACTAAACTCTTGCAAGGCAGTTCTGGACGCGTTGTAATCTTTTCTGGCATATTGTGAAAACGTGAGTTACAAAATTCTACCGTTATTTACTACTGATGAGTGCCACTGACATTCGCTTGGCAAGATGAAAATACAGACTTTTTCGAATTTGACGCAGGTCACGGATATGATAGAAGCATAGGCCTACCCTACATGTTTGGGATAATGTGTTTTCGGTAATACAGGCTACTGTCGAATACTACACCAAGATTTGGCTGATGTAGATAGATTTGTGTCTTGACCTAGAATTACGCATGGGAAATTATTCAAGAATTGTTCACGCCGAAGTTTGGTCCCAATAAGAAGAAATTCTGTCTTGCTAGGATAAGCTTCAGCTTAGACCCTGACATCTAGGCTGACACACCCATTAAACAATGTTGTAACTTCTCAAGAGACTCCTTAGCGTTTGAAACTTATAAAGACATGTATCATCGGCATAAAGATGGTAGTTTATTTCTAAACTAGAGATAATAGTGTCTTTAATTTTGACGGATTGGTGCCTTTTTTGAGGTCATTATATGTCCCTTATTTGATGGCAGATGATAAGTTCAGTTTCCGGAATATATCTCAGAAAGCGTTTGCTAGATTGTGTTCATATTGCACACACACATCCCTTAGGGGCTGTAGATGTGCCTTTTTGAGGGTTATGACCTTTGACCTAATTTTTAACCTTTGACTTTGAGGCCATTATTGACTTTAATTAATGGCGGGGGATATCGTTGGCGTCAGCGCTCTTGCTCATGAAACACATAACGGTTATAATCACGCTAGACACATCGCCAGTGTTTGCTTGGCGTTGGGAAAACATTGGCGTTGTGTCAGCCGAAACTGCGTTAAATAAAAAAAACATAAAATATAGTCTGTAGGTTTGTAGAGCTACGGCTATTAAACCACGCTACGGCCATTCGGCTATTCAGCCACGAGAATGCCAACTTATTTTGTTTAAAACACACAAAACATTACACGAATCACAGTGCTCAAACACGATAATGCCCTAATGTTGGGCCAACGGCACAAATGTTTGGCCAGCATCGAAGATACATTCGTTCAATCTATCTTGTTTGAAATGAATCATCCACTAACTTGGTTCTACTCCACTTGAAGTGTATTTGTGATATTTACTAAGCAACAGCAAAAAAACATAAAAACTAGACAGTGAGTCAGTCAGAGACTGCAAACCTCCGCCGAAATTATTTATCATAATCCGGATCCAGATCATAATACGGATCAGGATCATCCAGAAACATACCTGATGGTAAAATTTTCATGCAAATCCGCGCGATCCCGATTGGATCTGGATCGTAAATCCGGATTCTGGATACGGATTGTACTCCGGGTCAATCTCAAAATCTAATCCATTGTTCCCTTCCCCGAGACACACCTTTGGTAAAGCAATCATGCAAATCATTTGAGGACGGACAGATATATAGACAGACCAATCATCAAGACCAAAATATAACCTTTCTCGCCGAGGTAATTAACTGGTGATATACAAAATAAGTGGTGCTCTTTTGCCGCCAATAAACAATGTGATGTTCATTATTGAAAGGAAGAGAGTCTCAGGCAACCACTTCCGGTCGCTCTCGCGAAATAACCTTTAGCCTGATGCTGATCATTATCGTCAATCCCACGTTGATTGTGAGTCTAGACAGCTTTGTAAATAAAAGAGCGGCATCCGCATTGTCTTCTTCCTAGAACTTGACGCGTCTTGTTATTACTTGAAGTATTATTCAACATAATGTCCAGCAGATATGAAATGTTAAACCAATGCTGGGTCAATGATGGCCCACCGTCTGTGACGCTGGCTCAGCATTGATCCAGCATTGATTTGGTGTCTCCCAGTAAGCATGAGACACTGACCCAAGGTTGGTTTAATGTTGGTCCATCGTCTACGACGCTGGCCCAACATTAAAACAACAATGGAAAAATACCTCTTGTTTGCTGGTAGGCCCTACTCCAAACCCAGAGGAGCGCCACACCTTATAAGCTGTGCCGGTGAACAAGTGAACAAAATTCAGATGAACAAGTTTTGTGGGCTAACATTGATCCAGCATTGTGCTTAGTATAATTGTGTTTGCTGAGGTTTTCATACACTCTTTCAGCAGTGTCATCTCGTAGCCTCGGAGATAAAGGATCCTATCTGCCACTCTAACGAGTGTCAGATAGGATCCTTTAGCTCCGAGGCGACGATCTGTCCATGTGTAGAGCTGCGTGAGAAGGCTGTCTTTCAGTCTAGGGTTTTCATGGTTTGACACTACATGATTCATCATGTTGGGTTTAGACCTCAAGTGTATTGAAATTTTTTCTGATGTTTTATGGTTTGTTATAGGTTAATTGACTGCAGAAGCTGAATATAGCCTGACTCAAGATAGGGGTATTAAATGTTTTTATCCAGTGAAAACACACTGTTAGAATTGTGGGTGATAGGTGTCAATAAATATGTATATACATTTATTTTGTTGTGACAATTAGGGCTATGTATTTTGCATTATATTTTTGACCTGTCAACTCACATACAGCTAAATATTATTCCCGGTTACCCACTAGCTCTACTAACAAGTAGGCATATAATTTCCCAAAAAATTGACTTGTTATCAAAATGAAATTTTTGAAATATTACAGTTGTAGGCATACCACATTGCATAGATAACGTGTTAATGTTCCTGCTACTAAATGTGATGAATCAACACGGAGTCGTAACTGGTCTCTCTGCCACACGCCAGTGATTGTCACCACTATTTTAGAAAATAACGTAGAATATATATTGGATTTATTCCTCTTTCTAACATGTAGATTGTTATGGGCGGTTGCTCGTTTATTGCTTAAAAGCTTTATAGAGGTAGCTGAGTATTGTATATATGTTGTCATGAAGGGGTTGATTTAATTGACCCTTGGGGGTCTCCTGTGGACTGCAGCAGACAATTTAGGGGAATCCCCTCATCTTGGCAAACATAATGTTTTTTTGTTCCAGCGTCAGTGTGCCTACAGGGCCCATGTTCTCGTACAAGTAACGCTATACCGTAGGCTTCGGATTGGTCGAGATGCCATGGTCATATCGACCAATACGAAGCCTACAATATCGTTGGCCCGTCATTTTCTTACAATGTTTAGTGTTTATAATGCAATATCTTGACATTATGGAGCAAAATCCTGTAAATATATTATCAAGATATACATACATTTCAATGCAGAATTCTGACTGAATAATGACAATTCCATACCATGACATTCTGATGAATCTACATTACTATGTGATATTCTGACATTTTGATGCCACATAGTAATATTAATTTAATGTCATATTTTGGCATATATTTAGATTTAATTTTGAAAGATTTACAATAACATTAACCTCACATGATAAAGCTATTCCTTAGAAAACATAAGTGCATATTTAAAAAAAATATTTCATTAAATATAAATATACATTGCTTTAATATTGGCAAACATATGGGTGTACGACCACATAATCAAATATGTGAGTGACATAGTTTAAATTGTATGAAAGTTTTAGGATTCAGATAAGAAATGACAAATTAAAGATATAATGTCATTATGTATGAATGACACTGGAAAAAAAACTTCATTGTGAAAACCACATGAGGGTGTTTTGAATGATTTTCTTTCAAACTGAGCTCGGGACACCGAGGATTTAGGCGCGTTAGAAGTTTCTCATTGCATTTCAAAACATATTTTAAGAATTTGTGACTCTTAGAATCATGGTGTAAAGACCTCTTTTGTTAGCTACTTGGTCTTTGAGATATTGCTACAAACAGTAGGCCTATTCTTGTATTTTTTGTTAATTTGCATATTGTATGCTAATGTCGTCTCTTCCCTTTTCTTAGTAAAATATATTTCATCGCATAAAAACCCTAGTGTCGATATTTTATTTGAGATTCTAGGTTGATTACTTTCTGAGATATTGCTTGAAACTGTATTTTCGTTTATGTCGGCTAATTTGCATATCACTCCAAATTTGCATTGTTTATGCTGATTCATTTTCTTTTAATAAACTATATTTCATTGCAATCGTTAACCATAAAAACCATACTTCGATACTTTATTTGAGATTCTAAGTTGATTATTGCTTGAAACTGTAGTTTTGTTAATAGCGGCTACTTTGCATATAGCTCCTATTTTGCATTGTTCATGCATAAATCTTTTTAACACAAAAATAAATGTATTGCAATCATTGACCATACAAATCATGATGAAAATCCTCAGTTTATATTATTAGTGGACTTGTGGACGGGATATCGTTTGTATGTCATATTTGACCTTGGAAACGCCTTTTTCTACAAAATGGTGGCCATTTTGGATTTGCTCAAACCGCGGGGTTCTGGTCTGGTTAGGGCTTGAGACCTGAAATGCTTTTAGTATGTTTAAACCGGGCTCTGTACAAAATTTGGCACTTGTATCCACCAGAGGAACAATTGCCCATTGCACTATATGATATATGTAAACGCATTTCATTACATAGTAATTTAATTTTAGATCAAAATTGACACAACCTCTGTTTGACATATTGCGACCTATTTGTCATACATGTATACATGTGATTAGATAGCGGTGATTTTGTGATTTCGTAATTACCACTAGCCTACTATCTTTGATTCGAAACAACCATGAAACTGTACGAGTCTCTCGTACAGCTCCATGAAACAACGTACGCAACGTACGCAATGTAATATTTGTATAATTATATGCACAGCATTCATATTTCATTTCAGTCAGCTCCTTGTGTGTAAGCCTACTATGGCAACACAGAACGAATACTATTGAAAATTGCATGATAATTGCATAATATTAACCATTCTTGTGATTACGTAACGGTGAATTTTGTGATTATGCCTACGTAACGGTATTTAGAGGCCTACACTGTTCACAAGGGAGCTAGTAAAAAAACAAATGTGATAAAAATAACCACACATCAATATTGTAGCTCACTATGGTGCTTTCACATAAATAAAAGTAACACATAAATAATGACATCCAAAAGTGTAAGTTTTCGCTACGTAATCACACAAGGTCATTTGTGTTACTCCATGAAAACATCATTTTGCTTCTTGCGATATTTTATAGAACATATGCTAAGAGTTCCATATGGTAAGACTCAGACTGATCTAAACGTTCACAGCTACAAAATAAAATATATAACATAGTTGCATTGATCAAACAAATTACTGAGGTTGAATTAAAATATGACACAGTGTGGTTAGTTACCCCATCTTATTTGGCTCAACTTACCCCACAACAGCCATATTGTATAAAATGTAAAATTTTGTGAAATTTCAATGATCCAAGTTGAGTGTTACATTGACATAGGCTATCTTTATGTATTTGACTGCCTAGCCCTATAGCAAGAATTTACAGAATCCCTACTGCTTCCGTAATATTAATGCAAACATTATGATATCTGAATTCTACTGAGTACAGTCAAAAATGCATTTTTGAACCACAAAACTCCCTACCTGCAAAATGATCTGTGCTCACAACGTGGCCATGTAAATTTTATCACACTTAATCACCAGGTGGTGTTCAAACTTCCTTAAAATCCCATGTGTAGAAATGCGAGGGGGTGGAACAACTAACCCTGTGGCTCAACTAACCCGACTCTCCCCTACGGTGGCTCATACCTACGGTGGCTCATAACAGCCAATTTTCGTTCCAGAGAAACCTCATATTATTAAGGCGTAATAACGCCTTAATAAGGCCTTATTAAGGCGTTATTACGCCTTAATAATATGGGGTTTCTTTGAACGAAAATTGGGGGGGGGGGGGTATGAGCCACCGTAAAAAAGTGTTATTGGTACCAAAGATTTATAACTACAGGCTGCATGTTTGAGTTGCAAGAGTGCACCAAGCGGTATGGAACGCCAATCAAACCACAACGCAAATATTACCACAACACCAAAGCAAGCAACATTTGAATGCTGTGCCACTGTTCACTGACACTTGTGTTTATATTTGATATTTAATTGTTTCGATCTTTTATGAATTTAATACTGCCGATAATAATTGGCCGCTATCAATTTTAGAATTGTTTTTTTCACTGCTGCGGCGTGCCGTGCATGGCCTCTCTTCGCAAGGTCATCAGTGCAGTGGGCTATGTAATGAACTTGAGGTCACTTGGATCGGAATGTTAATTTTTGCCACCAGTGCTAGAAATGTTCCCTATAGTCTACTCTTTCAGAAAAACCTTGTCGTCATTTTTTATTTTCAGGGTAAAGGTCATTTCGTGATCTTCAAAGGTCATATAATACAAGGTCAATTGTGACGAAATTTGTTGTAGATTTCACATTTGTCGTGTAAAGTGGGTCGTGTGACCTACCAAAACGCCTAGAATGGCCTACTTTAGCAGAACAATGTTTGTGACCTTCAAAACTCATTCATATATACATAAGGTCAATTAAAACGGAATTGGTTGTAAATTACACGTTTTTCATGTGAAGTGTGTCATGGAACATATCAACATGCTTAAAATATCCTACTCTTTTAGAAAAACTCTATCGGCATTTTTTATTTTTAAGGTAAAGGTCATTTCGTGACCTTCAAATGTCATTCATAAGGTCAATTTAAAAGGAATTTGTTGTAAATTTCACGTTTTTTCATGCAAAGTGTGTCATGTAACCTATCAAAATGCTTAAAATATCCTACTCTTTTAGAAAAACTCCGTCGGCAATTTTTATTTTGAATGTAGAGGTCATTTCGGAACCTTCAAAGTTCATTCATATATTAGAAGGTCAGCTCTAACGGAATTTGTGTGACCTACAAAAAACGCCTGGAATGGCCTAACTTAAGCAGAGAATAGAAAGGTTCAGTTAGTGATAAAAGCACCAAAATTTGCAGAAAGTTAGCTGGGATGATACTCTTTGAAATTAGCTATGGACCCAAGCTGAACAAATCCAAGATTAAATTAAAACAAAATAATTTAAAAATCAATATATTTTATTGTGATCATTTGAAAATAATTTAAAATTGAATGTATACAGTTTATGCTTTAAAACACAGTGCTAGGGAACACCACCAAGGTAGCAACACGCCTGTAATAAGCTGCACTTGCACATACACCACGCCTATAAGGTCGTCTGAAAAGTATTTATCACATGGTCAGCTCTAATTTATGCTGCTGATGCTGTTCTAATGGTAAAAATTACGGTACGATTGGTGTTCCATCTAAACTGCATGCCACGCTTGCGTATGCCTACATGAATAAATAACAGTTCCGTGTATTCAGGACATACATGTGTTATTTGCAGGGTACGCTTTGTACTATTCTGATACAGGCTTCAACTGTTCAAGGTGAGTTTCAGGGTGAGATTTTTCAGCATAGTTTCCTGTCAACATCTATAGATAGGGAATAGGCCTACGGTGAATGCAACTAATAATCCGAAATCATTGTGCAATCAATGGCTAGTCCCACCTGGCCAACACGAGACGTTGCCTATTAGCCTAATTAACATAACACGTAACGTTGATCCAAAGGCGATTTAATGTTGGCCCAGGGGCGGATTCAAGAGCTGAAGAAAAGGGTTCGGGGGCTTTTTGGTATATTTTAATTTTAGACCAATTTCAGGGAATTGGAAGACCCGCCTAGGACTTTAATAATAGACAGAATTCCGTGGTTATTCGCAGTGGTTATTGGATGTAGGCTACCACATATATATAGGGAAGGCAGGGAGAACTGAGATAACATCGGTTGTTTTCAGTCAATGAGCTTCCAGGAAACATTTTTCTGTGGCGCTTAGCCTGTTAGCTGCTTCATCACTGATAGGCCTACCGGTAGGCCCCTATATATCTCTCCAGAATCAAATTGCAGACAACTTTGGTGGCACAGTAACAAAACTTAGATATTTTATTTACTATAAAAAGTAGTTTTTTGGCATTTAGGTAGGCTTAAATGTGTAAAGCAAGCACTAATTATAAGTCGATCCCTACGCTGAAAGAATTAAAACTGTATAATGGACGTACACCCATGGCCACCCATAACATAGGTAGGCCGATTCAAATGAAACGGAAAGAGCTAAGACATTTATGATCCTTTCAAATTGAAGAACCCCTTTGGTCTCCATGGTTTATACACAAATATTTCAGCGTTGTAGGCCTAAGGGTTAACTCATGATTGTGATGTCACTGTGATATCACAATGACATCACCACTGATCACTATCATCACCATGATATCCAATATGCCTAAATAAGTATCATGATATGAGTTCGCAGTGATAGCACCTAGGCCTATAGGCTACATCACCAATATGTCACACTAAAATACCATATTCTGAGTTTACATTGATATAGACACCCTCTGTATACAGGGTAGGCCTAGAAGGCTATATAGGCTACGTGTCCTGCAGATACTCTTTGTAACATGTTGTTCATTGGAGAATCTTTCTAACATGCAAACACCTGGAGACATATACACATGATACATGTACGAATTGAGATTGACTTGGTGTGACCAAAAGTGAAATAGATGGTTGCTCACGAAATATCTGCATGAAAATGGACACTTTTGTTGATTTATGTCAACATGGAAGCGTCGAACAAAATTATGAAAATACACTATTGTGCAAATACAACAAATCTTTATTTCACCTCAAATATTGTCCTCCAAATCTACGACATCCACCAAGGTATTTTATCAAATGTCCTGCTTTTCACCTTGCTCTTAGAAGCAATGAAATTCTAGAAAGCAGGATACTTTCAGTGCGGGGATCGACTTCCGATCCCCGTATCCGGCATGCCCTGGCTGCCTAATTCACTTCGCACAGATCCGGTCAAAGTGACCGCCATTTAAATTTATGAACACAGCAAGCTGTGCAAAAACGACACACACGACACTCACGTTGCCTACCAAAAACTGGGGTGCCATGGAGCTGATACTTATATTTCGAACAGAGAGTGCCTATTAAAACTAGACCTTTTTTCAGCTAGCGAAATCTACTGATCGTATTAGAGCTATTCCATTTAAAAATGGAGGTCTGTGTCAGAGCCCGTATTCTCGTACAAGTTACGATAAATCGTAGGCTTTGGATTGGTCGAGATGGCCATCTCGACCAATCCAAAGCCTACGATTTATCGTACGGGCCCAGAGCCTTGCGATGTCATCAGGAAACGATCCCCGCACTGAAATAATGAAACATTTATAATGGCCATAGACCAATAACATAGGCAGACCAATTAGACGGAAAGAACCAACTAAGAAAATTATGGTGATTACAAATTTTAAAACCCTTTGAACACTTGGTTTATGTAAAAGTATTTGAGCGCTTTAATGGTTAATTACTACTACAAGTATTGTTTTTTCAGGCTGCCACAATGACTGCTTCTGTCCAGAATAAAGATCTTTTATTTGGAGTTCTCTACGACGATGAAAGTTTTGGGGAAGAGGCGAAGAAGACTAAATCACTGGTGAAGTTTATGGTTGCCAAAGTGGAGGCTGGATTGAAGGAACTGAACCCGGATGATCGTCACTGGCGAGGATATTGTACGAGTAGAGACGGACTCCCTGGAGAAAATTAAATGAGACGGTACACCGACCTGGCACAGAAATGTCCTTACATGATTTATGTTGTCACCAGAGACTTTATTGCTAAAGGTTTACCACGTTTTTACGGGGAACTAACTCAATATATTCAAAATGAAAAGGAATGCGAGTCGAGCATTATACCTCTGTTCCACGATATGACAGAAGAAGAAGCTCATAAAGTTCTAAGTGAGGAACTCCATTATCTCATGCGTGAAATCCTGATAATACCCAAGGAATATACGGAAAATTCAAGTGAATGGACCTCAGCGATTATAATGTCTTTAGCAGAAAAGACAATATCTGAGGAATTGTGAAGAATAACGCATAATTCTTTAAAATAATGTATTTAATTATTTTTTTATGTAGTTGTCCGCAACATTTGCTTGCCACACAATGACCTTGCCCAAGTAGCGGAACCATGCTTACAAGTGGCTATCAGACAAATATATCGGATCATCCAAAATATTGGGTGTCTCCAGTAAATGGAGAATACAGTGAGTGAATGAGTGAGTGGCTAAAAATAAACAATTAAAAAAAAAAAAAATTACTCATATTTGTTTAATTTGAGATCAACATTTGAAAATTTGGATGTTTAAACACGCCTTTCATCCCCAATAATTGTGATTTAACCTGCGCCTAAAACAGATTAGAAATGACTGTATAGTTCGCGCTTAGCGCTTAAATGGTTAAATCTGTATATTCACGTCACGTTTTGTATTATTCTGTCCTTTTTATCATGTTTATATTACCACTGAATATATTCACAACGCTTAGTATAAAATGGGTTGTCCATAATAAAATGAAAATAGTTTTTAGTAGAGCGAAGCTCTACTGTTGTAGTTGTCTGGGCTTAATGTATTTTAGTGTCGATTAATTCCACGACAATGACGTTAAATTCGTTGAGCTGAGAACATTTCTAACGTCATGTGTCTGTTAAGAAGAAGTTCCTTTATTGTACTACGAGCTCCAATTTTGAGATTTCTATGTAGATGCTCAGATAAAATATCTGTTTTTCTGTTAGCCTTTAGAGATGACGCGTAGCCCAGTAAACAGCGTACAGGTCAACCCAGTGAACTACATGTATATACAGTTCACTGGGTCAACAAGTCCTCCTCTGTCCCCTGCCTCTGTCCAGTTGATTAATTAGGTCAGTTCGGTGACGTCACGCATGACCCGGCTGCGCGACATTAGCTGTATGCACAGCACGTGCATTAGGGCCTCAACGCAGTGACACCGCGGACTGCATCATATTTCTACAGATCTGTAGAAATACGATGCAGTCTTCCCACCTGCCCAGAAAACACAAGGTAGAACATCATCATGTATCTGTATCTCGGGATCTGTAGGGCCTATCTAAGCAGATGCAGGCATGTTATAATTATGTGTTTATAATATTCTGCCTCCATTCTCTGTCTAGTATGAAAAGCGCGACAAGCAGTTCATGGGGGATATCATTTTTTTGCTAGGGCCAAGCAAACACTTACACAAGACATTCAAACAATGCTGTTTCAATGTTAGGCCAGCGTCGCCGTCGTTGTCCCATCATTGAGAAACTAAGAGCTCCAACAATTTTCATGGTGTTTGTTGTGGGCTGTCCAAATAAATTCTGTTCAATATAATTATCAATAGTATAAATTGTATAAGAGGTAGGCCTAATCGTTTGTATATTAAATACATGTAGGCCTACACGTGTGTTTGCATTTTATATTGTTTGGTAATTGAATGTTAGTCTATATAATCTCATTCTGAAATATATTATTTCACCTATTTATATATTTTGATAATGCCGTCGTCAAACCATTTCCTTTGTTGCTAAACACAATAGCTTGCAGTGCTGTGTACGTCGGAAAAAAATGATTGAGCATTTGGCGATGTCTAACCATAGGTGACACCACCCGCATAAACTGTAAAACTAAGTATCCAATAAAGACCTGTATATGTAACCGATGTCAAGCACAGATAAATTAACCATTGTTCAGATAACTTAGCTGAGGTCACAGCTCAACAACGCAAAGTGAATGTGAACAATGGATAATCTATCTGTTAATGTCGGTAAATCGCGTCTTACTGTCGAACAGTGTTAATAATGACATTACCTTGTGTTTATTTAAACGTATTATTGTGGTAGAATTATAACAAGCTCGTTCGTTTACGGGAGAGTGGTCTATTTTAAGTTCTGATTAATATGTGTGATATCGCTTTCATAACTTTATTTATGTACACTCAATTACAGTTTATGCGAGTGGTGCCACCTGTGGTCTGACAATTTCCCTTCGCTGCTAAACATATCTGAGCCTCTCTCACCACAGTAGTGTAGCCGATTTTTTGACAAAAAGGCTCAGTTTGTGATTAAAACACCAAAATTTGCATATTGATAGTGCAACATGTATGCCTGCACATTAAGATGATGTGCATCATGTATGTCTGCACATCAAAATGATGTGCAACATGTATGTCTGCACATCGAAATGATGTGCAACATGTATATCTGCACATCAGAATGATGTGCAACATGTATGTCTGCACATCGAAATGATGTGCAACATGTATGTCTGCACATCGAAATGATGTGCAACATGTATATCTGCACATCGAAATGATTTGTAACATGTATATCTGCACATCGAAATGATGTGCAACATGTATATCTGCACATCAGAATGATGTGCAACATGTATATCTGCACATCGAAATGATGTGCAACATGTATATCTGCACATCAGAATGATGTGCAACATGTATGTCTGCACATCGAAATGATGTGCAACATGTATGTCTGCACATCAGAATGATGTGCAACATGTATGTCTGCACATCGAAATGATGTGCAACATGTATGTCTGCACATCAGAATGATGTGCAACATGTATGTCTGCACATCGAAATGATATGTAACATGTATGTCTGCACATCGAAATGATTTGTAACATGTATGTTTGCACATCGAAATAATGTGCAACACATGTATATCTGCACATCAAAATTATGTGAAACATGCATGTCTGAAAATCAAGGCTGGTACATTGTACCAAAGACAGCATTTAAGGACTGATCAAGGAGCCTGAAAAGTCCCGTGGGATTTTTTGTATGAAAGCAAGCCACTCATTCAAATATCTTAAGGGCACCCCGAATTACAATGTAAAAGTATGTTGGCAACCGAAATATTGTGTGGGGCAAAATGGTGGAGCATTATAAGAAAACAACAGCATTTTACTTGGATTGACCAGTATAAAATTTATCCAGAGGATATTTTTACATCTTTCAGCTATAAAATGAAATTACTATAATATTTTATAAGATAATATCACATTTAGACATAATTACTCTCTGTGAGCATACAATACAATAATTATTATAAACACTGTAATGTGTGCAAACGAACTATAATACTAGGTCCCTAGTTAAAAATAATTTATTTGAGATATAGAATGACTGCCACGAAATAAATCTGTCGCAGCAGATTACAATTTCACGAATATCATCCAGGCGTGACACATTTGTTCATACGTTTTTTTTTTAAAAACATTAATTTTGTCCACACAATATTTCTATTGTTGATTTGACAAGGAATGGAGCCACATTTTTCTCATAAACAACAGCAAACATCAGATAAAGTGATGACACTTGCTGCCGAACTCTGTATGCCCAGCAAACACGAAAAAATGACCAACTTTATGACCTATATCTACGAGTATTAAAATCAAAATATAATTATCAGATAATATTACATTTAAACATTATTACACATATCACTGTATATCATCTTCACACCCACGAGCACGCAGTGCGATACCTTGCTTTATCGAGCATAGCGTCCAACTATTTTAAATAGCGTGATACCTTGAATGTCTTGCGTCTCAAGACCGGCCAATCAGACAGCGCTTGACAGCTGGCTGACAGCAAAGCTTGCTTGTTTCCGTTGGTATCATAGATCAGATAGATATATAAGCTCGGAATCTCACGCTGATGTCATTGTGTTCCCAGCTCCTTGAATGGCGGCCACTATATGATTACTGGCCGCCATGACGAAATTCGGTACAACTCATTGTCCAAAATGAGAGATTCCAAACTTGTCTATATGATACATCTAGCAACGGAAACAGTTAACTCTGCATGACAGATGAACAAGAGGTCAATTCTTCGCGACCTCTTATGACCTATTTATAAATACGAAACATCCAATGAGGTTTGAATCTCAGACACACCCCAAGATGACCACATAGATAGAATAACTGATTGTAGTAGGCCTACTCGAAACGGCCAGGCTCCTGCGGTAGCACTCGGGTCAGACTGGCCAAGGGGATGCTGTATATGATCATATCATATGTCTCACATCGAGTAGATTACAGATACAACAACTGGCACTACGAATGAGCGTGACTGTATTCTATAAGAAACTGTGTCAGACCTGTGGACCAAGTGTTAAGTTGCCATCAGAGAAGACGATTGTGTGATCTCATTCTCTGCTATATTTACAGAGCTATCCAGCCTAACGTTCATCAACTGTGGATTGACATTAATAATCTTCACGAAAGGTGACGTTGCCGACGTGGCAGAAAAGAAAAGCTGCCGTAATTGTAACTGTTGGAGGTAGGCCTAATTTACTGTAACGTTATGGCCAATAAAAAAATAAATCAACTTTATATCACCCATAAGATAAGCGAGAGTTCAGACATTGCCTAGTCTTAGGCCTATGTCCACGAGAGCTCATTCTAAACCTAACCCTTCATTTCACTATAATATATAAGTAAGCCTGTATTTATTGGATAATATTTATAACAAATGCAGACAGACGTAAAACGCTTGTAAAACTAAGTTACGACCCAAGCTAAGTTTACAATTTCCAGTATGATGAATGACAAGAGTGATCACGTTAATGGCGGTCTCACCCCATTTGTGCTGCTGAATTGTTTGCTTCTGTTTCTCATCATTTAAAGCTGAAATTGCTAACGCAATTTCCAGCTTCAAATGATGAAAAATATGTATCTCCCGTTCCCCGGCTAAACCAAGCTACTCAGCCTTGCGATGTCATCAGGGTAATCCCCGTATTGAGTTATTTGATGAACTGAGCATCTATCATAATCACAAACTATTATCAACATAAAGTGCCATTTTATTTGTTCGAAACTTGCTCTGAACCTTTCAGGGCGGGGATCGACTTTTGACGTCAGAATCTGACGCCTATAAACATCAGATTGTGACGTCTAATGTCGATCCCCGCCCTGAAAGAGTAAAATATTCATAAAGGCCGTACACCCAGAGCATAGGTCAAGGAATCTAGCGGAAGAGCTAACAAAGACATTTATGATGATTTCAATTCGAAAAAACCTTTTGATCTCTTGGTTTATATAAAAATATTTTAGCGCTTTAAGGTCTAAACCGTATATATATACGTGCCTAGCAGCACAAGAGTTGACCCTTTAATCGCTAAGTTTTTTAGCCCAAATTTTCATCTAGTTAAAGTTGCTCGCGCGATCCACCAAAGGAGTGAAAATTATTAAGATTTGCCAAATGGGAGGCCACTTTTTGTGAATGTTTACATATTATGAGACATATTTCACTTTCAACAAATGTTTTTTGCTGTGATAATATAAGGACTCAATACAATTATAGTCTGACTTAACGCTTACAGCCCCTGTATGGCAGTGACCTTTGCCCTTCTGCCCGATTACCTGTCTCTGTGTCGCTGTCACGTCAACTTCTCCTTCTGCCATTCACAGATACACTCCAGTTTGCACACGTATCCTCTTCACAGAAATGGTTCGTTTATCAGCAATACTTCTCAACAAGAACAAACGCTTGGCTATAGCCGTCTGGTTTAGATATTCAGGCTATATTTTAACGTTGGTACACCGTCGCAGCCGCTGCGCCAACGTTAAAACAACTTTTGGTGAATGTTTCGTGCCTGATGGGAGGCTTTTATCATGCGTGGTGACAGGCAACAAATTCCGTTGTTTTGTCAAGACTCTGCTTGGACTGACACATACATTCTCTAAGTTTGTTTGAACATGAAAAACATAGTGAGCCAGGGCCGTATCCAGACTGCGACATAGGGGTGGGGGTACAGGACGACCATCCGGTAATAGGGGGGGTCTAGGGCCCCCCCGGAGAATTTTGAAAAAACAAGGTATTTTGACGATCTGCAGAGGGGGGGAGGTTACAGAGGGGGTTTGATTGGAGACACCTAAACCACCACCCCCCTCCCCCCCCTGGATACGGCCCTGTGAGCTATACAACGATCAGACTATTTTACAAACGAAATTTAAAACAAAACGTTTACACCATAGTCTAGAAACATTAGCCTGACAATACACTATAGGGTGGAATAAATTCGTAACAAGCTGATTTTTTTCAGGATCTACTCAGAAAATAGTCCTGAAAAACATATTAAAAGTCCCCAAGAATCCCTGTTCGGGAAAGTACTAAAATTCAACATCGCCGCCAAATGAAGTTTTGAGTGAGGAAAGATGTTAAATACATGCATATTTTTATGTACATGGTCTCATTGGTGGCACAAAGTATGCTAATTAACGTATATTTGTCAGTGTGAATGAATTAGAGAGTTAAAATATTTTGTTTTTGTTTTAAACAATTACAATTCAAGATGGCCGCCAAAACGCAGTTTTGAATAAGCAGAACGTGTTTAGTACATACATATTTTTTATGTGTATGGTCTCATTGGTGGCACAAAGTATGTTAATTAACGCATATTTGTCAGTCTGAATAAAGAAGTGATTGAAAATATTTTTTGTTTGTTTGAAATAGGTTAGAATAGTATAAAATTGTCAATTTCTTCATTTATGTTGACCTTATACAGAAATATATTTTTTATTAATCAACCGGGTTTTGAAGGTCACTGTTGTGCAGAGACGGGCTTACCAGGTCCGAAAAAAATCTTGCGACTGTTTACCAAATTTGAATTGAAATAAGACGCTATACTGACCCTTATGCATAATACACATTCCATTGATAACAATATATCTAAAACAGAAGTATATATCACTTCAACAAATACATTGAACCATTAAAAATTTATTTTTTAAAAATTAATTAACAGTATATTATATTCAACGCACCATTTATCCTATTGATTTAGCAACATCTATAATATCAGGCTATTCACACATCAGGATAACAACCTTTAGTTGCAGGTGGGCTTCTACGTATGGGATGAAATTTGTTATCAAGCTCCGACTGCTCCGTGCTTCGCCTGCTATTCCTGATTAAGTCTACCATTTTGATTTATGTACTAATCTAAACGGTTAATGTTTAAAGCAGATATGCGAATATTTCAAGAAATATAGACAAGCTATAATGTTATCTTGTGTCTTTTTCCATTTTTCAATAAAAAATAGTGACCATTCAAAACAGGTGGCTGTTCATAGGAGGTGGCGGTTCATTTTGGGGAGTGGCTAAGCGGTCTCCCATGGAAGGTTACCTCCCCGTAAAAAGTGGATACTTTTTCTACTGGATAGATTTATGCAGGGAATGATACGCCATGCACACGTTTTAAAATAGGAGTTGTTAGACTCTCACCAGTTTATTTTTCATTATTTTTTAGAAGAGTGTGTGTGTAAAGACACCATATACTATAAACTTACAAGAACCCGTTTAACATGTTTAATACACATCTGATAGGATTATCTGTGGAAAATAAAGGAGGAATAGGATTCAACATATAATTATTATTTTATAATTATTTATTATTATTTTATTTTAATGCATGTCTTTAAATAGATGTGCCAATATCTAGCGCTTTGACTAAATAGTATAATAGTTGGTGACAGCTACCTATGTAAATCTCGTTTTTTCAGTACTCTGATCACAATTTTAAAAACCATTATCCTTACACAGTTAGGTTTCTGGGGATTTACTAAAATAAAACAAATTAAGCAGTATGGGGATGACCTTAGAGTGAATATATAGTCACTACCCCCACTTGTGCGCATTCATACAGATAATTTTGCATGTTTATTTACAAGTGGTAATATGAATAACCCTCTGGGCAATAATAGGGATGGATGTGAACGAGGAACCTCCCCATGACCCCTGAACATCGCAGGGTCGAGCTCCGATCCCTTTTAGGCAATACACATGTATTTTGGTAAATGTCAGGTTTAAAAGCTGTTCACTTTCCACATATAATTGTTACTATGTTCTACATCCATAATGTTGTCAATAATTTACAATTATGAAAGAAAACGTAAATACAATGATGAAATTGCTATTCTATTTAAAATATAGGCCTATACAGTAGTTTTACCATAGATTATAGTATTTTACTTATATTATATAGATTATAAAGCCTTTTCATATACATAGGGGCCTATTTTGGGTCAGTCATCACATAAACTATGTCGGAGAATTATCTACGGTAGTAAAATGAAATGAATCGGGCTTTAGGCCACCTTTGTGCACATATAGGCTAAACTGGGCCAGGAGAACCTCCTGAGGATGGTGAGATGACACTGTCCTCCAGACACAGGATTCGAAATTCGCGGCCTGGCGGTCTGAGGCCGAGCACGCTACCTCTCGGTCACGGAGGCTCCCCACAATACTGACTTTCACACGTGGATGGGGAAGAAACATTTTTTGTTTCTTTCAAACCGCCGAGACCGGGAACCGAACCCCGAACTCTGGCGTGAAAGGCAGCGGTGCTAACCACTACCCTAGGGCCCTCTACGGTAGTAGTAGACTGAAAAGATATATTTTTGGTTCCGTGAAATCAAACTTCTTTTGTGTAATTCCGTTCAGTGTTATACATGGGTGTTTCATATGACCCATGACCATATATCACAGTAGGCTACCATATATTCCTATGTAATATTTTATCTTAATTAATGTTCGTGCCAAAGAAAGTACTTCGACCACAAATACAAAAATAATGATGAAAGAAAAATACTAGCTGCGACAGCCATCTAACGTCTCAACTCTGTTATAAATGTTTGTTTGTATTTGGCGGCCATTTTGAATTGTATATCTTTTGCAAATGCTACAAGTGGTATTCACGGTGAATTTTATTATGTTAATCTGGGTAACAATAGTAATACAAGTTTTGCGAGAAATTATGAAATGTTGAATATTTATTTCAGTTTTTAACAAAAAATGGGTCATTTATCGATATAATGTGCCAGTAAAACAAGATAAATTGTCTCCTCTTTTTATTACATTCACACTATGAGAGATGAGCTATTTGGTTTCCTCTGTTTACCTATGACACGGTACAAATTTATAAAATGAATGTATTTAGTCCATTTCGCTTATCCGAAACTGGATTTTCGCGGCCATCTTGAATTTTGGTACTTTCCCGAACTGGTATTCTTGGGGACTTTTACTATGTTTTCAGGACTGTTTTCTGAGTAGTTCCTGAAAAAAATCAGCTTGTTACGGATTTATTCCACCTCAAAACCTATTGTTCCCGAGTAGAAAACTAGACCTTAGAGTACTATAATATCTGAAGCAGCCACACAACGTTGAGATAGCAGTAAGAAGACAATGCATATAAATGAGTCATGCATAAGTCATGAGCCTGATGAAGTTGATTTAGTATATTGTTTTGGCTGTAATATTTCTTCTGGGAAAACTTAAAATGGCAAAAATAAATTCGACCAATACGTAATGAGTCGATAGGCAAATAAAATGAATTATATAAAGGAGACTAATCCGCGCGGTAAATTAGGTCTCACTGATTACGCCTCGCTCCAGCCGCAATGATTCTATTTATAACCGACAGAATGGAAATGATACTTTATGTCACCCGAAGTTAAACTATCGCAGCAAACAAAATACCGACCCAATTTTATTTCAATGTTGGGCCATCGTCTGCGACGCTTGCCCAACATTGCGTCGAGATGTCGTATTTGCTGGGATTATATTGCAGTGAAATCAGCAGTAATTAAGCATCACTTCTAACAGCAGTGTTTCTATGGTTAGAATGATACAAACATTATGTGAGTTGTTTGGTATCGCATGAAGTAAATATCCCTTATTACAGAAGAATCAACCATCACGTCAGAGGAAACACGAAGACAGAACTCTTAAATTTAATATATTAAATGAAAGTTCAGAAACGCCCTCCTTTTGAAATATATCATTTTGATTTCAATGCAGCTATTTCTGCTCAATTGTATTGGGCAATCCGATATCTGTAACCTATCTAAAGGTCATAATCTTATGTTTAATTCGACTGCTCGCATTGGGCAATCAGATATTTGTGGCCAGTCTTTTTTCGTTTGTCTATTGTATCCTCTATGACTTTTTTTCTTGATGCCCTTGAATTATTTTCAGGAGGCCATATCATTTGATGGCACCTCTTTTTTTCAATGTAAAAAATCCACTACTATCTGAGAAAAGACAAAACATTCGCATTAGGTTAATTACCCAACAGGTGTGCGGTGCGTTGTAGCTCAGTGGCTATAAACACTGATAAGTGCCGGCCCAGGTGTATTCTCCGACACGTCGCAACAGAAATGAGTTCGTTGACATTGAATCCAAAGTATCCTCTTCCGCTGTCTGGCGATGCTGATAATGACACGCCCTGTCAATTAGCTGGCGATAATAAATGTTATTATACTGATCCTGCCGGTTCAGGTGGAAGATAATTGTACAATTAAAGAGACGCCCACCATATATAACACCTTGGGTCAAGATCACCTTGTATGTGTTTGCTGAATAGGTACGATATGAAGTATATAAAGGTTTTGATATAAAAAATGCTTTAAGAAAAAAAATGAAATGAATCGGGCTTTAGGCCACCTTTGTGCACATATAGGCTAAACTGGGCAAGGAGAACCTCCTGAGGATGGTGAGATAATGCTTTAAGGTTGAGATATACAAAATGTATACATTACGCCACTTGACAGCAGGATCAATTATATTCGTCCCTAAAGTCCTAGTTGCGTCTATAGCCGTTTTTTACGTTTTTATTTGACCTTTAACCCTTTAATCGCCGGTGCCGCATATATTCAGGTTTTCTTTTTTATTAGCACATTAAGTACCACATTTTAAATATAGTAAAGATAAAATGTGTAATCAACCAGCAAGATTTGAAAAAAGTCGACCTCATTTTTGTCAAATCTTAATAATTTTCACTCACTTTTAGTTAGTAAAAATTCAAATTGAATAATTTGGCGGTTAAAGGGTTAAATAAGAAAATTTGAACGCAAAATGAGCTTTAAAAACTGATACGTCGGAATAAGTTCTGATTTAAATGTAAATGCATGTAGTTTCTACCCACTTGAATTTGTGGGTTTGGGTAGCGAGACACAACTTCAAGTTGGTTAAAAATGTTAATAACATATTGTAATATTTAAAATCTTTGAACCTGATTGAAAAAAGTAGACTGACAAATTAGTGGAAATGTTAACATGAATTAAATGATTTTTATCACATTTTTTATCACAGCACGACCAATGTTGTATATACTATTATTATGATATAATGTATATGTGTTTTGTATCTGTTTATAAATATATGTATTGGTCAAAAGCTAGATAAAATAAAAATAAATAAAAATAAAAATCAATTAGTAAGTGGAACGCGCAGTGCGTCGCCACCCTGCGCGAAATTAATACGAGAAAATGGTGTGAACCTTAACCCTTTAGACCCTCACGATGCATTAAAGCATCATTTTACATACTTGAAAACAGACTTAATTTCCCCACAACCAAGGGTTTTAGAATAAATATTCCGATGAAACTGGTTTACCAATACATGGCAATTTTCTTTGATTTTTAAACAACATTAAATCATCTTCATCCACTACAAGTTCGCGGCTTGTAGTGGATGAAGATGACAATGGTAAATTCAGGATTGAAAGAGTTAATTCGGCTTGGCCGCGATTAACGTGATCACCTAGTCACATAGTCACTCTACCAAAAGCTCCACGTCCCATTCTCTTCATCAATTAGATGTTGTGGTCATGCAGTTTATAGTTAAATATTTAGAAATATACGCCACTGTCAGAACACTTGTAAGCTTGACGTACCGATGTTGTATGGACGTTGTATGTATCTTTTATGTGAATATTGGAGGAACATTCGACACGTTCAGACAAATAGATTCATATATATTTTAGCACGAATATCCAATAAACACCAGTCCAATTGTGAAAAGATATACAAACAAAATGTTTGGCAACACGGCATACAAGAGACATTGGTGCATTGTTGTTTTAATGTTGGGCCAACGTCTTCGACGTCGGCCCAATATTAAAACATCAGCGGGTCAACGCCTCGTTTTTGCTGGAAGGGTGGGGCGGTCACCGAGTGCATTATCATGAT